>CM060704.1:90267541-90867541 GCA_030686995.1 Artemisia argyi
ATGTCATTGTCAAAGTTAGGTTAATGTTGTCGTCGGTCGTCGTCGCATTATTAAAGCTTGTAGGCCAGCTGTATTAAAGATAATAATGGCCTGGAATATTCCTTGGCATATGCCATGGTTTATTCCTTGGAATATGCTAGATGCCAAAGCATATTCTTAGTTTATTCCTTTCAGTTTCGCCTATAAAAGGCATATGTAACCAGTTGTATAAACCACCAATCCACCTACAACCACCACCACCACCACCACCACCATTGTAACAAAGCTTCCGCAGTATTTTTAATAAAAATGTGTGTTTTAAGTAATAACTTGTACTTTAAAGTTTTAGTTTTTGAGCTTTAGTACAAGATAAAAATTCCTGGCAACGCAATTTTTATCTATTTTTTTCGTTCGTTTTTTTACGTTTTCATCCGTTTTTTTACATTTTCATATGTTTTTATCCATTTTATACGTTTTTGTCCGCTTTTATATGTTTTCATCTGTTTTTATCTGTTTTTATCCGTTTTTATATGTTTTTATCCGTTTTTATACGTTTTCATACGTTTTTATCCTTTTTCGTCCACTTTTATACGTTTTTATCCGTTTTCAACTATTTTTATACGTTTTCGTCAGTTTTTATACTTTTTCATCCGTTTTTATACGTTTTCGTCCACTTTTATACGTTTTCGTCCGTTTTCATATGTTTCTATCCGTTTTTATATGTTTGTTCCGTTTTCAACCGTTTTTATACGTTTTCGTCCGTTTTTATATGTTTTCACCCGTTTTTCTTATGTTTTCATACGTTTTTATTAATTTTTTAATGTTTTTGTACGTTTTTATACGTATAAAATGAACAAAAAACATATAAAACGGACAAAAACGTATAACAACATATGAAAACATAAGAAAAACGGACGAAAACGTATAAAAACGGTTGAAAACAAATAAAAACGGATGAAAACGTAAGAAAAACGGATGAAACCGTAGAAAAATGGATGAAAACGTATAACAACGGTTGAAAACGAATAAAAACGGATAAAAACATATGAAAACATATAAAAATGGACAAAAATGAAACTACGTTACCTTAGGTTCACTAACACATTTAACAAACCAGTAAACATGGGTAACCTGTATGAACAAAATGAAACTAAATTACCTTAGGACAAATTTTTTGGAAACTTTAGCAACTTTTCTGTAAGGTGGAGGTTTCGTCAGGCCACTGTGGCATGGGTGACATGCTAATAGCCAGTAACCCTTCTACTAAATAACCTTAGTGTCACCATTTTACACGTATAATGACCAAATTAACAAACCCGTATACATGGGTAACCTAGTCGAACGAAATGAAACTATATTTCCTTAAGACAAATTTTTGATAAATTTTAGTAACTTTTGTGTACCATAACTCGACTTCTTATTACAATTCTTCATAAAACAATTATGTTGTTATAACTGTAAAAAGGAACGTAGCATCTTTTCATAAAACGTCACAATGAAAACCTGAAATAATAAACAATTAATTCTGGAACCAATTAGAGCCCAAGAGTCCCAAGGCCCATCTTTTGTCCGTTTAATGATCTCTATTATCAAGCCAATTAAATATAACCAAGCCTAAACCAAACATTAAGCCCACTACTATAAAGTTCATTTATTGTTACTAGGGTGTTCATCGTTCGGTTATCGGGTTGTTTGATTTATTCGGTTCGATTAAAAAAATTCTGAGTAAAAACGAAAATCAAACCGAATCGAATTCAAATTGAATCAAACCTGATTTGAATTCAGTTCAATTTTTTGGTTGACCAAAACAACTCAATTACATAATTTATACTGTATTTTTTTCAATTAATTATATAGATTTAGCACAAAAGAATTTCAAGGTTAAAAAATATTATATTTATACTATAAAAGAGTTTTGAGTTTTGTTCTTTTTTTATATACATATATATAAATATATACAAAAAATATATATTTATCTGAATTCGGTTTTCGATTCGGTTCGGTTTCATTTTGCTAAAATCATATCCAAACCAAAAACCGAATATTTGATTGTTCGGTTTGGTTTTGGCAAATTCAGTTCGGTTACAAATTCGGTTCCATTTTATTCAATTCCGTTTCGGTTTCAATTTTCGGTTTTCGAACACCTCTAGTTGTTAGTCATGTTTTTAGTGACTTTATAAAGAGATGATAGTTTCATGGTGATAACAATATGAGATAGAGCTTTGCAAACACATAACTATTAATAAAGAAGCATTTTTGCTCTAGAGCAATTGTTAAGGCAGCCACTCTTTCCAAAACATGCCTATAACATTACTATCTCTTGTTGCACAAAACTTACAAAATGTAGAAAAATCATCAAAATACTCATGAGTTGTGAATTTGTCAAAAGTGCATAGCGTGGTCTTCCATTTTCGCCGTATTTCCCATTTACCCCAAAAATGACTAAAATAACACTTTGACAAGAGATTTTTGTTCGGACATAAATCTTTTCATGTTTGCTTCAACATTATAGGTTATTTTTTGTTTTGTGAGAGGGTAAAACTGAGTGGTTCCTTAACTTTAGGGCCCGCTTGATTTAAAGTGGAAAAAGGAAAAAGAAAAGAAAAGGGAATACAAAGGAATGAGTGAGGTGGGTAATCAATACCTTACCCCCTCCCCCAATTTACTCTATAATGGTTCATTACCCAATATGGAGTAGTCAATCCCTTACCCCCACTAACCAAGCACATTTATTGAATACCTTACCCATTCCCCACCCCCATAACCCCCCACCAAGCACCCCTAAGTAAATGCAGACCCATTATTTGGGGTCTTTCATTTTCACCATATTTCTCCATCTACCCCAAAAATGATTAAAATAACTTTGACAAGCAATTCTTTTTTAGATAGAGATCCTTTAATGTTTGTTTCAACATGATATGACACGTTTAGAGATGACAAAAGCAGCCGAAACCTACAGGGAAAATCGAAACCCGAACTAGTTGAGTCAGGTTCAGGGGCGGGTTGGCGGGTTTGGATGCGGGTTTGGGTATTGATATAATTTTTGCCGGGTACGGGTATTGGTAATACCCGCCCGATTACCCGTACCCGTATCCGTTTACCCGAATCTATACCTTCTGTATTGATATTATAATTAACTAGAATATATATACATTATATATAATTTCTTCCTTATATTTTTTTATATACGTACCTCTATTACATCTATTACATGACATATTTTATTCTATACATGAATTATTCAAAAGTGTTAAATCGTTTGATACGATATTCATTTTCTTTAACTTAAAAAAAAATGAATATATTAGGGTGTTTTTCTTTGTTTTTTCGGTAGATTTTAATGTGACTTAATATTAATATCGACATTGTCCATATAATATTCAATTGGGGATAACCGAGCCCGCGGGGAAACCCGAAAAACCATTGAATAATATTAATCGGTTATCCGGCGGGTAATAGGGCGGATACTGGTTTGGATATTATCCCGCCCCTAACCCGACCCGTTGCCATCCCTAGTCACGTTTGTGTTTTTCTGAGACGATAAAAATGAGTGGTTCATTAACTTTAAGCAAATGCGGGCCCATTATTTATTTGAAAGTGATTTGTACATTCAATTTATTGATTTGCACACTTTACAGTACAAGCACATAAAGCAGAGTGTGTTGATGCGTGGTTTTGCAACCTTGCAAATGGTTGTACCTCTCAAGGGATCTTGAGAAGCTTGCAATCCCCACCAGGCAGTGTACCTGACCGTTGTAGTATAGTATAGTGACAAGTACCGAGGGATTGATCGTTCAACTCAAAAAATAGTGTTCACTAGGGTTAAAACTCAATTAAAATAGGTCTAGAAGTAAGGGATGATTCTTTTTGTATTTTTATATTTTATAGAAAGCAAGTAAAAATCTTGGTTTTTTGAAGAGTGGGCGGAATTAGTTGCTAGTTAACTAACCCAAATAATTACAAATGCAAACAAAATAAAATAAAATGAACTTAAAGTAAATGTGGCGAAAACAATAATAAGAGAAAATGTGTTTACTTAGATTTCACTACTCCCTAGCTATCTTTTAACAGTTGATTAGTTTGTTACAATTGCATGGATGACGGATTATATTCCTTAATACCATTCGTAGGGCCGTGTACGATCTTCCCTAACTCTGTAAGCTTCTACCTCCTCCTATGTCAAGCCGACTACTAGCTCCTAACATTGCCTCATTAGTAGTTACCTATGCATTAAATATAACCAATTTATCGTAGTACACCTCCGATCATGTTTCTTAAGACGTTCAAGCAAGTTACTAATTGGAAGTCTGCCAGTTTTCTTAAGCCTAACATCAAAATCATTCATCCACAACAATTATAAACAAACAACCAACCAATAATCAATATCTAAGGTTCATTACATCTAAGCAAACACAAAGAAAACCTAGCCTAGCATGTTAAAGAGAAGACAAGCATAAGATATAATCAAACAACACATAGACATATTGAATGATTATTGAAAAACTTATTTTCAATTAAGTATGGATGAAACAAGGGTTTGAAACCCTTAAAAATACAGTAAAATTCGTCTAGGGTTTTCTCCTCTCAAAGTTGCACACAATGAATGAAAAATCAAAAACTATATACAGTATAGAATAATGGGTCTTACAGCATCAAGAGTAAGGTCTGACGCCGTCAACTTGAAGCCATAATTATCATCGTATTGCCTAGATCCACTTCTGACGTCGTCATGTGTAAACTTCATCTTGGCCGTCACATGCAAATTACTCTTGATGGCCTTAGTGACGCCGTCATGTACAATTCTTCCAAAACCTCTCTGGCGCGTCACGTGTAACTTGATTTATCCACCTCTTTGTCAAAGGATGACGGTGTCACATGCATATCCTGACGCCGCCAGGTACAATTTACAGCATGAATTTGAGACTTTGTCATTTTCTTCAGTTTTTCGCTCCAAAATGCTTCCTTTTCCAGATTTCCTCTCAAAAGTACCTAAAATGACAAAAGGAACGATTTAGGGCAATATTTGATCAAATAATCTCGACTTTGGGCTTAAATGACCCCATAAAAGCGGTACACTTTTCGTCTCATCAAATACCCTTACACTTGAGATTTGCTTGTCCTGAAGCAAATGCGCTTTTATTCTAATCAAAATACAAGCTAGGGGTCATTTAACACTAATATAAAAGTAATTGCAACAAATAATCGTTCCACTTCAACCAAAACAAGCACAGAAATTATACACTAGCACCTCACAAATAGTGTTTAGATACTCACATCTCTCGGGTGTAAGAAAGTATATATCACAATATGGAAATGGAAAATATCTCTCACTACCTGTAAATAGATTGGCATAGGCTTGGGAAAGGATCAAACCTCCACCACTTGGCGTAAGCACCTAGGATAAACTATGAAAGAGGTATTTTAAAAGGTTATAACGTGAGGTGTAGGAATATGGTAAACACGGTTTTGTTGGATAAAGGCAATATTTACTGGTGGCGAGTTTGATGAGGGGAAAAATGAACCATTTTTAAGGGGTCTTTTTAGCCCGAATTCGAATTTATTTGATCAAATATTGCCCTAAATCGTTTCTTTTGTCATTTTAGGTATTTTTGGAGTGAAATCTGGAAAATAAAGCATTTTGGACGTTTTTGGAGCATAAAAGTGAAGAAAATGGCAAAGTCTTAATTTTCCTTGCTGGGAATAGTACCTGACGGCGTCACAAAATCCTTAATGACGGCGTCAAGAGTAATACAAAAGGTGGAAGTGGATGATACACGTGACGATCCAGAGAGTTTTGTACTAAGGAGATGACGGCGTCACCATAGGCCGTCATGGTCCAAATGTTAGTGACGGCCCAGAGCAACTTTACACATGACAACATCAAAAATGGATCTAGGCAATCCGATTTCATTATGGGCGGTGAGTTGACGGCGTCACAATTTTGTTCTTGACGCCGTCACCCTGTAAAATCTATATATAGTTTTCCAATTTTTATTCATTAGTGTGTAACTTTTAGGGTGCAACTTTGGAGAAAAACCCTATTCCGATTTTCACAGCTTTTTCAAGGGTTTTTACCCTTTGAAACCTCTTATGTTCAATTGAGATAAGTACTCTTTCAATTCAATCAATATGTCTATGTGTTGCTTGAATATATCTTACACTTGTCTTCAATTTAACATGCTTGGCTAGATCTCTTGTGTGTTTGCTTAGATGTAGTGAAACCTATATATTAATTATGGGTTGATTGTTTGTTTATAGTTGTTACAGATGATTGTATTCGATGTTAGGCTTAAGAAAACTGGCAGACTTCCATTGGTAACATGCTTGAACGTCTTAAGAAACATGATCAGAGGTGTGCTATGATTTTTGGTTGTATTTAATGCGTAGGAGAATTCTAATGATCCCATGTTAGGAGCTTCTAACGGCTCGACATAGGAGTGAAGTAGGATCCTATAGAGTTAGGGAATATTGTACACGGCCCTACGACTAGTATTAAGGAATACGACCCGTCATCCATGCAATTGTAACAAACTACTAACCTGTAAAAGATATCCAGGGAGTAATGAAACCTAAGTAAACACAACTTCTCCTATCATTGTTTACACCACACTAGTATAATTAGATTTATTTTCATGTCTGTTATTTTATTTTGATTGTATCTTTAGTTATTGGGTTAGTTGACTAGCAACAAATTCCACCCATTCTTCCAAAAACCGATATTTTAATTGCTTTTATAAAAATATAAAAATACAAAAAGAATCATCCATCACCTCTAGACCTAGTTTTTAGTCTTTCTAATCCTAGCGACACTATTCCTGAGTTGAACAATCAATCCCCCAGTACTTGTCACTATACTATACTACAACGATCAGGTACACTGCCTGGTGGGGGTTGTAAGCTTCTCGAGATCCCTAGAGAGGTAAAGCCTAGTACGATCCCCACGTATCAAGTTTTTGGCGCCGCAGCCCGGGGAATAGTTATTGTCTAGGTTAGGATATCTTTTTATTAGGTCTACTTGCTTGATTCCTTTCTAGCAAGATTTTATTTTTATTTCTAGGTTTTATTTAGTCTATCTTATTTCTTTGTTTCCTTTGTTCGTAAACTATCTCGATGGATAACAATAGCATTGATCATTTGATTCCTGTTATTCGTGTTTTTCGTCGTAGGATTTTCCAAATGCCCTCCCCAATCCCTTTAGTGGAAAATGAGAACCCACCTAACCTCTCACCTAACCATCACTTTGACAATAATTTTGAAATGGAGGAGTCTGACCATGATGATGACCATAGGGCTAGTCCTTTTTACTATTCGGACTCCGATGAGGACCTAGATGATGGTGACGTAATTAATGAGGATAGGATGGAAAATGAAGTGGACCCTCTTAGGTATGTCGACCCTAGAACAAGGATTGAGAATGATAGCTCATTTAATATGCAATTTCCTTGTAAGATTGGATTTAGGAGCTTTGATGCCTACCTTAACTCATCTCTACCAATGAACATAATCCCGCGTAGTGAATACAATAAACTTATGGTAGATGAGTTAGAATACAAATGTGATAATATTATTGCTAGGGCAATGGCATTGCATGTATTTGTTGGAAGCTTTGTTTATCTTGTTGAGTTCATGGTTATGGAGAATCTAGGAGAATTTATCGATAGTAAGTTAACCCAAGTTGTGTTTGGGAAACCCTTCAAAAGGTTAACCAACCTTGATGAAAAACTTATGGAAGGGATAATTACATTCTCGGATGGGGGTGAAGATTTTGTCTACCAAATGCCCCGTGCACACCCTAGGTTCAAGGATTTTTCTATGGAGAAATGTAGTAGGTATCCGCACATAGAAACGCTAAGTGAGAATGATAAAAGAAAAGGGCTTAAATATCCTCATGAAAAAAATAAAAGGTATTATCGCGGATGTTTAGAGTTAAGTGATGACTATAAGAAAGATGAGGCGACTATTAGATGGCTCACCCTAGGGTATGTAAGCATAAGCGACACACTGTAGCCCATGACCTTGAGTCTAGCTACAAGACTCGTAAAATAAAGAAAAGCGCTTCTTGGGAGGCAACCCTGTTTTGTATGTTTTTATTTTGTTTGATTGTTATTTGTTTCCGTATGCATGCTTTATTTTTATTGTTGGTAGATCATGTTTCAAAACAAAATTGTGAAAATGCTTTATTTTGTTGTTTAACTTTGTCTTAACTTCATATAAAGGTATTTTGCAAAAGATAAGTGTAAGGGGAAACCCCAAATTTGTTTTTAAGAACGCGCTTGATCATGATTCTCAACAATATTAAATGGACATGTGCTAGAGTCAAATGCTTATATCGAGTCATAATGATGTTTTGCAGGATTTTCCAGGAAGTAGGACATAAGTTTTTCCAAAAATTTTCCGGAAACTTAACGTAAAGATTTCTGCATATCACTTCTGACGGCGTCAGGAATTAATTCTTGACGGCGTTATGTGTAAAATTCTGGAAATTTTGCGAGTTTCATTTTTCTAACGGAGTCTTAAAGTTTTTGTTAATTCGTTAGTTTTATAAACTCCAGGAAATCTGCAAACATTCATTCCACAAGCATTATATCTTAAATTGCTTTCCAGGACTTGTTAGTATATATAGATTGCCGCCGATTTTACGCGAGGTTGCCTTGTTTATTTTCTCAGGTTTAACAGGTTATTTATGTCAAGAAGATGATTTTATTTTTCTGGAAGGGAAGCTTTGAATGTTCATTTTCTTTGAGGAAGATCTAACCTTGTTACCACACTATCCACACCGAACGAATCAGGGGAGTATTTGCTTTCATTCTTTTACCTATTTCACTTTTACATTCTTTAACTGAACATTGGGGACAATATTCATCCTAAGTGTAAGGGGAAGGTAAATGATGATACCTTATAGGATACTATTGCACTTGTGTTTGTTTGTTTGATGGTAGGTGTGTAATAAAACTAAGAGAAATACTTGTTAGTGTAATTTTAGCGTCAAATTTAAAATTTTTTATAACATTTAGGAGTGAAACTTTAGCCTTAGCAAGCGTCTCATGGATAGGAGTTGTATGATTAGCAAAAAAACCGTACTATTCAGAAAAATTTTCCACCCAAATATGTGAGGTTCGCCTTTAGATTTGATAGGAAAAGCATTCATTATTAGTGCTTATGAGTGTACCGGTAGCATTTAGATTCTAGAACTTGCGTTAGTGATGTATCCCAAGACTGCTAGTGAGACTACATTCGTGTAGTAGGATTTACTACATGATAAGAGGCATTAGGATCACCCTTGTGTTAAACCCGTATCATAATTACTTGACCATTTAAGTCATATTACTTGGCTAGTAAAGTCAATTAATTTTTCCCACACCTTAGCGTTGTACTCATTTTTAGTACACGAAATCCCTAGTATACCCCTCTGAGCCAATCTTTTCATTTCTAGCTTTAAGCATCTTACTTAAAGGAAGAATTTGTTACAACCCACTCAAATGTACACCCAAATCGCCTTAGCCTTCCGTGTATGCACTCATCTTTAGTGCATTATTGTTATTTGTTTAAACCCTTAGTTAATTATCTAATTGATTACATGGTTGCTAAGTCGAGTCATATCTTGTACATATTGTTTTGGGAGGATTGGGACTCATGGGTAAAGTACTTATGTTATGGAGTAATGGGGAAGAACATCTTATATTACCCCCATATGTGAGTTAATCTTAAAAGTACTCCAGGTATTTTGATTATCTTGATTCGAGTCATTAGATTAGTTTATTGTAAAGTATGTAAAGATTCAGGTGTAAGGGGAATGTACATTCCCTATGATGTATTATTTTGGATGGTATGGTAAGAGTGTATGGAAAAAAAATGAAAAAAAAATGAAAAGTAAAGAAAAAAGAAAAGAAGAAAAAAAAAATATAGAAAAAGAAAAGAGAAAAAAACATACGGACTACCGTCCCGTTTCATTTTATGATTGTTTTATGTTTTTGTTATTTATGGTTTATTAGCTTAAGTCGAGTCTAGTCTTGGCTTAGCAACGCCATATTATACATGTAATTAACCAAGATGATTAACTCGCCACCAGTAAATATTGCCTTTATCCAACAAAATCGTGTATTTCATATCCTTACACCTAACGTTATAACCCTTTGAAAGACCTCTTTGATAGTTTATCCTAGATGCTTACGCCAAGTGATGGAGGTTTGATCCTTTCTCAAGCCTATGGTAATCTATTTTGTTATGACAGGTAGTGAGAGATGTTTTCCATTTCCATATTGTGATATATACTTTATTACACCCGAGAGATGTGAGTATCTAAACACTATTTGTGAGGTGCTAGTGTATGACCTCCGTACTTGTCTTTGGTCTTTAGTGGAACGATTATTTATTGTAATTACTTTTATATTAGTGTTAAATGACCCCTAACTTGTATTTTGATTAGAATAAAAGCGCATTTGCTTGAGGACAAGCAAATCTCAAGTGTAAGGGTATTTGATGAGGCGAAAAATGAACCATTTTTAAGGGGTCATTTTAGCCCGGATTTGAATGTATTTCATCAAATATTGCCCTAAATCTTTCCTTTTGTCATTTTAGGTACTTTTGGAGTGAAATCTGGAAAAGGAAGCATTTTGGACGTTTTTGGAGCATAAAAGTGAAGAAAACGACAAAGTCTTAATTTTTCTTGCTGGGAACAGTACCTGACGGCGTCACAAGATCCTTAATGACGGCGTCAAGAGTAATACAAGAGGTGGAAGTGGATGATACACGTGACGATCCAGAGAGTTTTGTACTAAGGAGATGACGGCGTCACCATAGGCCGTCATGGTCCAAATGTTAGTGACGGCCCGGAGCAACTTTACACATGACGGCGTCAAAAATGGATTTAGGCAATCCGATTTCATTATGGGCGGCGAGTTGATGGCGAAACAATTTTGTTCTTGACGCCGTCACCCTGTAAAA
The DNA here is from genome assembly GCA_030686995.1 of Artemisia argyi. NCBI lineage: Eukaryota > Viridiplantae > Streptophyta > Magnoliopsida > Asterales > Asteraceae > Artemisia > Artemisia argyi. The sequence continues at coordinate 90,278,465 of CM060704.1, forward strand.
TCTATATATAGTTTTCCAATTTTTATTCATTAGTGTGTAACTTTTAGGGTGCAACTTTGGAGAAAAACCCTATTCCGATTTTCACAGCTTTTTCAAGGGTTTTTACCCTTTGAAACCTCTTATGTTCAATTGAGATAAGTACTCTTTCAATTCAATCAATATGTCTATGTGTTGCTTGAATATATCTTACACTTGTCTTCAATTTAACATGCTTGGCTAGATCTCTTGTGTGTTTGCTTAGATGTAGTGAAACCTAGATGTTAATTATGGGTTGATTTTTTGTTTATAGTTGTTACGGATGATTGTATTCGATGTTAGGCTTAGGAAAACTGGCAGACTTCCATTGGTAACATGCTTGAACGTCTTAAGAAACATGATCAGAGGTGTACTATGATTTTTGGTTGTATTTAATGCGTAGGAGAATTCTAATGATCCCATGTTAGGAGCTTCTAACGGCTCGACATAGGAGTGAAGTAGGATCCTATAGAGTTAGGGAATATTATACACGGCCCTACGACTAGTATTAAGGAATACGACCCGTCATCCATGCAATTGTAACAAACTACCAACCTGTAAAAGATATCTAGTGAGTAATGAAACCTAAGTAAACACAACTTCTCCTATCATTGTTTACACCATACTAGTATAATTAGATTTATTTTCATTTATGTTATTTTATTTTGATTGCATCTTTAGTCATTGGGTTAGTTGACTAGCAACTAATTCCGTCCATTCTTCAAAAAACCGAGATTTTAATTGCTTTTATAAAAATATAAAAATACAAAAAGAATCATCCCTCACCTCTAGACCTAGTTTTTAGGCTTTCTAATCCTAGCAACACTATTCCTGAGTTGAACAATCAATCCCCCGGTACTTGTCACTATACTATACTACAACGATCAGGTACACTGCCTGGTGGGGGTTATAAGCTTCTCGAGATCCCTCAAGAGGTAAAGCCTGGTGCGATTCCCACGTATCAGAGTTAATCATCATGGTTAATTACATGTACAATGTGGCGTTGCTAAGCCAAGACTCGACTCGATTTAAGCTAATCAAAAACTAAAAAAACATAAAATAAACATAAAAGGAAACGGGATAGTAGTCCGTATGTTTTTCTCTTTTTCTATTTTTTTTCTTTTTCTTGATTTTTCGATTTTTTTTTTTTTTTTTTTTTTTTTTTTTTTTGTGCATACACTCTTGCCCTACCATCCAAAATAATACATCATAGGGGATATGCGTTCCCTGTACACTTGAACTTTTACATACTTTACAATCAACTATTCTAATAACTCGAATTAAGATAATCAAAACACTTGGAGTATTATTTGAGATTAACGTACATATGGGGGTAATATATGATGTTCTTCCCCATTACTCCATAACACTAGTACTTTACCCATGAGTCCCAATCGTCCCAAAATAATATGTACAAGATATGACTCGACTTAGCAACCATGTAATCAATTAGACAATTAACTAAGGGTTAAACATATAACAATAATGCACTAAATATGAGTGCATACACGGAAGGCTAAGGCGATTTGGTTGCACATTAGGGGTGGATTGTAAACAAATTATTCATTTAAGTAAAATGCTTAAAGTTAGAAACGAAAAAGATAGGCTCGGAGGGGTGTACTAGGGGTATCGTGTAATAAAAATGAGTACAATGCAAAGTTGTGGGAAAATTTATTGACTTTACTAGTCAAGTAATTATGACTTCATTGGTCAAGTAATTATGATACGGGTTTAAACACAAGGGTTATCCTAATGCCTCTTATCATGTAGTAAATCCTACTACACGAATGTAGTATCACTCGCGGTCTCGGGATGCATCACTATCACAAGTTCTAGAATCTAAGTACTACCGGTACACTCATAAGCATCTTTTCCTAAAAAACCTAGGGGCGAACCTCACATATTTGGGGTGAAAAATTTTGAGTGGTACGGTTTTTGTGCTAGTCATACAACTCCTATCAATGAGACGCTCATTAAGGCTAAAGCTTCACTCCTAAATGTCGTAAAAAAATTTAAATTTGGCGCTAAAATTGCCCTAACAAGTATTTTTCTTAGTTTTATTACACACCAACTTTTGAACAAACAGACTCAAGTGCAATTGCATTCTCTAAGGTATCATCATTTACCATCCCCTTACACTTAGGCTGAATATTGTCCCCAATGTTCAATAAAAAGGATGAAAAGGTAACGAAGGTAAAAGAATGAAACAAATACTCCCCTGATTCGTTCGATGTGGATAAATGGATAACATGGTTAAATCCTCCTCAGAGAAAATGAACGTTGAAAGCTTCCCTCCAGAAATATAAATCATCTTCTTGTCCAATATAACCTGTTAAACCTGAGAAAACAATCAAAGCAAACTTCACGTAAAATCGGAGGCAATCTATATATATATAAGGATATAACGCTTGTGGAATGAATGTTTGCATATATCCTGGAGTTTATAAAACTAAAGAATTAACAAAAACTTTAAAACTCTAGTAGAAAAACAAAACTCGCAAAATTTTTTAGAATTTTACACCTGACGCCGTCAGAGTGTTCTGACAAAAATCTTATGTTAAATTTCTAGAAAATTTCTGGAAAAACTCATGCCTTAATTCCTGGAATTCCTGCAAAACATCATTATGACTCGATACAAGCATTTGACTCAAACAAATACTAATATACATGTTTATTTAATATTGTTGTGGTTCATGTTCAATTCCGTTCTTAGAAACAAATTTAGATTTTCCTTACACTTATCTTTTGTGAAATACCTTTTTATGAAGTTAAGACAAACAATAAGGTAAAGCATTTTCACAATTTACTTTGAAACATGATCCATAAACAATAAAAATAAAACACACATACGGAAACAAATAAAATCAAACAAACAAACAAATAAAATTTGGGTTGTCTCCCAAGAAGCGCTTTTCTTTATTTACGAGTCTTGTAGCTAGACTCAAGGTCACGGGCTATTACGTGATCTCGTCATTGGTCACGATTCCTAGGTCATCATCGATTTTAGTTTTGTATTCTGGACCTAGTTGCAAGCATTCCTTATAGAAACCAAATATTCTATTCATAACATAGTATACTCCTCTACGTCTATCCTCATCATTCTTATAGTAGACCGCTTGCTTGTGTTCCTTTTCGATGTTTGATAAAAGAGGAATTTTTCAATCTTATAGGGCATTTGGTAAGCTATCTAATCGTTCTCATTCTTGAACCTAACTATACCTAGAGATTGGTCATAATTCATCTTAGAGGTCTCAACAAACGGCTTTTGGAACACTACTTGACTTAGGCCACCATCTATCACCGGAAGAATATCTTCTACAATCACAAAATCGGTAACATAAGTGAAGTTTCCTACAAAGACGTGCAATCCTTTCACTCTTCCCACAAAGTTACTCATCCAACCCATGTTGGGAATCATCCTATGTCCAAGTTGCTTCTTCATTAAAACCCAATTGTAATAGGTCCTAGTCATAATGTTTATGGGAGATCTAAGATCGACGTAGGTTTTACACACATGTACATGCCTAATGTTGCATGGTATATTGATGTTAGAGGGATCACCCGCTTTGATGATTGGTGAACCAAGGAAGTATGGTGTTTCGGAGTCATTGAATAGATCCTTATGGTATTCCCGTTCTTCCTTGGTAGGTAACCTATCAAAGTATTCCTCTACATTTTCTACTTCCTCAACTTTATCTTCCTTTTTATCCTCAACCTCCTTAATCTCATCCATATCACTTTCTTCCCTATTATTATCGACTGGCTTAATAGTGACTACGTTGACAAAGTGGACGTGTTTAGATGATGGGGGGTCCTTAATTTGGGTTCCGCTACTAGTGTCCCTAGTGTCCTTCTTAGGTGTAGTTAGCACTTGGTTGTTGAGTGCTTTCAACAAGTTGTCGATTTTATTGGTCATCTCCGCTTGTTGTTGATTGAATTCGGATTCAAACTTAGCTATGCGGGTTTCTTGAGATGCCATAAATTTAGACAGAAATCCTTCAAGATTATTGGTACTACCATAGTTGTTGGAAGGATTGTTGTTGAAAGTACGGTTAGAGGGTTGACCGTTTGGTTGATAACGATTAGGTGGAGTAGAAGAATTGTATTGGGGCATGTTTTGGTTTTGTTTCCACCTAAGGTTCGGGTGATTTTTCCAAGAAGGGTTGTACGAATCACCGTAAGGGTTTTGCTCTGGTTTGAAAGTGTACCACTTGTCTCTTGCTCTGTCGGTACCCGAGGATGCGTAATCCGCAAAAGCTTGTTCGGGAAGTTCCATGCAATCACGAGTGTCGTGTGGACCACTACATAATTCGCATGAAGAAGTGATCTTGTTCACTTGGCTTGGAGGTTTAGGAGCCTCGTAGGATTTCATGAGAAACTTGACTTGGTCTTCAAGTTCCATGATCCTACGGTCCGGAGTGCTTGAATTGTTCGAAGGCAAAGATATTGCCTTGACCGTTTTGTTCAAATTACGGGGATCATTCGAACTTTCATTGTCATAGAGAGCAAGATCTTCTATGAGTTCCCACGATTCTTCCGCATTTAGATCACGTAGCTTGCCACCGGCCGATTGGTCAATGGTTCGCCTTGTGGAATGATTAATATGATAATAGAAAATTTGGACTTGGAGCCAAAGATCTATGCCATGATGAGGGACTTTTTGGAGTAAGTCCTTGAAACGAGTTCATGCTTCATAAAGAGTTTCACCTTGACGTTGTTGGAACATCAAGATGTCATTTCTAAGCTTAGTGGTTCTCCCCGGTGGGAAAATTTGAGCAAGGAAAGGAGTGGCGAAATCATCCCAAGAGGTGATGGATCCCGCGGGTAAACGCTCAAGCCATTAACTAGCTTGGTCACGTATAGAGAATTGGAAGAGACGCAATCGGGTAGTCTCTCGAGTTTCAACATCAAGGTCTATGGAATCTATGATTTGAGTAAATCCTTGAGATGTTGATTAGGATCTTCGGAACGAAGTCCATGAAATGCGCATCCGCTTTGCACCAACCGGATGGTGTCGGATCGCAAGGGAGACACATTGGCTCCTTAAGTAAGCTCAATGGTGTTTTGATAGCCTTGGTGGCTAGGACAGGAGTACTCTCCTAAAGTTCGGGGTCTAGGAGGTTGGTTTAGTTGTGGTGGGTTTTGTGGATGCTTTTGTTGTGGTGGGTTGATGGGATCAAAGAGAATACCACCTTCCATAATGGCGGATGGCAATGGTTACGAACAAAGGAACGAAGAAATAAGATAGACTAAAGAAACCTATAAGAATAAAAATAAAAATCTTACTAGAAAGTAATCTAGCAAGTAGACCTAATAAAAAGAAATTTCAACCTAGACAATAACTATTCCCCGGCAGCGAGGCCAAAAACTTGATTCGTGGTTTTGCAACCTTGCAAAAGGTTTTACCTCTCAAGGGATCTTGAGAAGCTTGCAATCCCCACCAGGCAGTGTACCTAACCGTTGTAGTATAGTATAGTGACAAGTACCGGGGGATTGATCGTTCAACTCAAAGAATAGTGTTCGCTAGGGTTAAAACTCAATTAAACTAGGTCTAGATGTGAGGGATGATTCTTTTTGTATTTTTATATTTTATAGAAAGCAAGTAAAAATCTCAGTTTTTTGAAGAGTGGGCGGAATTAGTTGCTAGTCAACTAACCCAAATAACTACAAATGCAAACAAAATAAAATAAAATGAACTTAAAGTAAATGTGGCGAAAACAATATTAAGAGAAAATGTGTTTACTTAGATTTCACTACTCCCTAGCTATCTTTTACCGGTTGGTTAGTTTGTTACAATTGCATGGATGACGGGTTATATTCCTTAATACCATTCGTAGGGCCGTGTACGATCTTCCCTAACTCTATAAGCTTCTACCTCTTCCTATGTCGAGCCGACTACTAGCTCCTAAGATGGCCTCATTAGTAGTTGCCTATGCATTAAATATAACCAATTTATCGTAGTACACCTCCAATCATGTTTCTTAAGAAGTTCAAGCAAGTTACCAATTGGAAGTCTGCCAGTTTTCTTAAGCCTAACATCAAAATCATTCATCCACAACAATTATAAAACAAACAACCAACCAATAATCAATATCTAAGTTTCATTACATCTAAGCAAACACAAAGAAAACCTAGCCTAGCACGTTAAAGAGAAGACAAGCATAAGATATAATCAAACAACACATAGACATATTGAATGATTATTGGAAAACTTATCTATACTACTTATAAAGCATATAAGACCCTCTCTCCTATTAATTTTTTAAGATTTCCTTATTTAGATTTTAAGTAATTTATAAGTGATAAAGCATAAATGACATCTATGTAAAGCATAACATTTTAAGTTCACCGTATCTATTACATATGTACATTAAATACACCCCTAAACCAATTAATACAATTCATCAAGCACAAAGAACAATGATTTAAAGCACAACATTCTTAGTCGACTTTTTTTTTCTCTTGGTCCACATCTCTTTTTTTCTCCAAACGGACCCAATCAAATCCAAATCCAAATAATCTCAACATCATCAAAAATATAACAAAAAATCAAGACTCGGTGAGTTGACTGAGTCAATTGCCGCTAACAAAGGGGGCCCACACGAGGGTTTTATCAAGTGTTTAAACCCATTTTTGTTGTTAAAATGTTTTATTTTTGGATTTATATAAAAAGTTAATTAGGGTTTTGATAAAAATATTTATTAAAGAAAATTAATAAAGGGGTGTGGGGTTCGGTTACGGAGAGCAAAACTGCAAAAGGAAGGAGAAAAGGGGGTGTTTGGTGGTGGTGTGGTGGCGGTGGTGTACGGTTGGTGAAGGTGGAGAGGGTTTTGAGGCGCGTGGGTGGTATATTCGGAATGAGGACGTCCCGATCTATCAAATGGTGTAATAAAAATAAAAGTGGCCAGAATAAATTTCGGTGACCGAAATATTCGACGGTGGTGGATGTGGCCGGACGGAAATGGGAGGGAGAGAGGGAGAGAGATGTGAGAGAATGTGTGTGTATTTTATGAGTGAAAATAAAATAAATTAATGATAAAAGGTTTATATATTAATGGGGAAGGGCTAAAATGAAACTTTAAAATGTGAGGGTGTAAAGTGAAACAAAAGGGTGGAGGGGTGATGTTGCCAAGTGGGGGAAACTTTTGAAATATATAACGTGGGACCTATTTGATGTACCAAACGGACTCGAAAAATTACGAAACTTGCGTCATTGTTTCCGAAATGATTTTTCTAATAAAACGAGTATAAATATGCAAAACTTTTACGAAATCAATTTATTTAGTAAATCGTTACGTTTCGTGTTTTCTAGGTTGTGCCGATACAAAGTACTGATAGCCCAAAAACATATATTTCTTTACAAAATTAGACACTTACACACACACACACACACACACACACACACACACACACACACACACACACACACACACATATATATATATATATATATATATATATATATATATATATATATATATATATATATATATATATATATATATATATATATATATATAGTAGGGATCCAGTAAGAAGTAAATTAAAATAAGAAGTGGTAAGAAGTGAGCAAAACCACGCATTTGAGATGCAACGACTTGCAATAGATGCATTTTTATTTATATAGATGCAACATCTTGAGTTTCGAAAGTTAATTTAATGTATAGATGGTGCAAATTGATTTTCATGATTTTGGCACGTGCTGAGGAACAAAAAATAAGATAAATCATGAAATGCATCTAATATACGTATATGCATCTGATTAAAAGCTAGAAAACACACTATGGTGCGTTATAATGCATCTAAGATTATAGGGATGCATCTAATTTATGTCGGTGCATCTCGGATTTGTGGTTATAGTTCTTCTTATTCCTTCTTATTTTAAGTAATCTTCTTATTTGATTATATATATATATATATATATATATATATATATATATATATATATATATATATATATATATATATATATATATATATATATATATATATATATAAACACTCAAACATATACATTAACTAAAGGAAAACAAATAGCATGCCTCAAACACTCATATAACCCGTAAACCTTAGTTACAGGGTACCCACCGCCGTAACGCGCGGGTACCCTACTAGTCTTCAATTAAGCATGGATGAAACAAGGGTTTGAAACCCTAAAAAATACAGTAAAATTCGTCTAGGGTTTTCTCCTCTCAAAGTTGCACACAATGAATGAATCAAAAACTATATATTGAATAATGGGTCTGACAGCGTCAAGAGTAAGGTCTGACGCCGTCAATTCGCCGCCATAATTATCATCGTATTGTCTAGATCCACTTATGACGTCGTCATGTGTAAACTTCATCTTGGCTGTCACATGCAAATTACTTTTGATGGCCTTGGTGACGCCGTCATGTACAATTCTTCCAAAACCTCTCTGGCGCATCACGTGTAACTTGATTTATCCACCTCTTTGTCAAAGGGTGACGGCGTCACATGCATATCCTGACGCCGTCAAGTACATTTTCCAGCATGAATTTGAGACCTTATCGTTTTTTTCACTTTTCGCTTCAATAACGTTCAAAATGCTTTCTTTTCCAGATTTCCTCCCAGAAGTACCTAAAATGACAAAAAGAACGATTTAGGGAAATATTTGATCAAATAATCTCGACTTTGGCTTAAATGACCCCCTAAAAGCGGTACACTTTTCGTCTCATCATATGTGTTTTGTACTAGTACTTTAAGAATATAAAAGAGTGTCCAAATAAAAAGTAAATGCGTGCAAATCGCTTTCTCTTTTTTAGTTCTGTCATCTTCTAATTGGTCAACATGACCTATCATGTTAAAACCCACATTAGAGGATCTGAATCTTTTTTTCGCACTTTAAGTAATAGGCTCTCTTTTCATGTTTTAATCTAGTTTATTTATTTATTTATTTATTTTTGGAAATCTACAAAAAGAAAATAAATAAATAAAAATAAAAAGGTAAAAAATTCATCAATTTAGGTCTAAAATTTCTAAGAAGTTTTTTGTGTTTATGGTATGAGAATGAGGGAATGATTTTCATAAAAGTAGATGTTTTAGTTTAGGAAATTGATATCAAACCTACAAACCTAAGGTATACATGTGTAAAAATAGCCGAAGTCGACTAACTTGACATAACGAGCTTATTCGGGGTCAAGTTATATGGGTTAAAATCTTTATTTGGGTTAACCCGATTAAACCAAACTCTTGTTAGAGTTGGGTCTCGAGGTTGATCGGAATAAACTGCATAAGGGAATTTTTGACTTTTTCCATGGTGATATTATTTTAACGTACTCAAGTTTCCCTTTTTTTTTGTTCATAATAGGCCTTATTCGCCCGATTAACTAATACCTGAATAAACCGAACTTTTTTTAGGTTCGGGTACAAATATATATATATATATATATATATATATATATATATATATATATATATATATATATATTTTTCTAAAACATGACCAACATGACCGGAGTAAGCCTCATTCGGATCAGGTTAACTCGAATACAAATGCCAACATATATTTTAAAGGTAAGTTTAAAAACGCATATCTAGTCCATATCCATTTACATACCAAACACCCTTGCGTACTCTTAAATTCGCAACAAAAGTGCAAGATTTCACAAGGCATTTTGGCAATATTTGATTAGAAGTTATTATCTAGGATTGAGATCTTTTCAAGCTTAATTTAAACATAATAGATTATGTTGAGTTTTTTTTAGAAGGAAAGTAAAATAGATCTTTTGATGTGAATCTCAGTAACTTCATATATGATGTTCAAGTTGAATCAAGAAGGTGATATCTATATTAAAAAATTTATATATAAATATTTCGGTTTTTCAGTTTTAGTTTCTTTTTTATTTATTTATTTTCATTTGTTTTTCAGTTTTGGTTTCTTTTTCTTTTTCTTTTCATTTATATACTTTCGGTTTTTTTATTTATTTGTTTTTCATTTTTGTTCCTTTTTATTTTTATTTCAATTTATTTATTTTCAGTTTCTTTTGATTTATTTGTTTTTTCATGTTTCATTTTCAATTTCTTTTTATTTTTATTTATTTATTTTCGGTTTCTTTTTATTTATTTATAGGTTTTGGTTTATTTTTATTTATTTATTTATTTTTTATTTTCCATTCCTATTTATTTATATTTACTTTTGCTTTCTTTTTTATTTATTTGTTTTTCGGTTTCGGTTTTTTGTTTTTTCATTAAATCAGTTTGGTGTCAATTTTTTTTCATGTTTTTTTTAGATTTTGATTTACCAATAGATAAACTTATGAACCATCATAGAAAATCCATTTATCTCTATTTTTTTCAAACAATAAAAAAACTCAAATTCAAACACCTTCTCACCTCCTAACCCATTACCCCAACTTAATCTTCTTCAACTTCATTCTTCTATCAAGTACTAACCATTTTTTTTCAACCCTATTTGTTAACACCTATGTAAGTGTGTTGAGTAGGGGTGAGCACAAAAACCAAAAACTGAACCAAATGAAAAACCAACGGAGACGGTTTTGATTTAAAAAAAACGGATGTTTGGGGCGGTAAAACCGAAAAAACCGCTCCGCCCCTCATTTATATATTTTTATTAGATTTACAATAATCTTATCTAGTTAATTACTTCAATGAAAGAATTGGTATATCTCTTAGACTTTTTGGTTGACATTTCATATTTCTATGAATTTTTATATTGTTGTTTCTATTAGCAATAAAAATATATATATAGAAGTGATGGTCATTCTCATAGTATAACTTTGTGTCGTTTGTTAAGATTAGTAATAGTTTAGTCATTGGGCTTTGGACTTGGCAAGCTAATATGTTATGTGCTATGTTACATAAGCCTTGTTATCTAATCATGTAACCAAGTCCAAGCCCAAGCCCATAGAAAGCCTTAGGGCATCTCTTGTAACTTACTATTTAAACACCTCAAAGACTCATTTGAGGTGTGTGCTTGTGTCTGTAGTGTATATGTTTCTCATTAATAAAAGCTCTCATTTCCATCTCTCTTTCTCTCTTATATACACGACATACATATACATTGCAAGTCACCATCTTTCCATCTCTACTTCATCTTTGCTTCTATTGTTGTGATAAAGTTGTGATATTTAAGGTCCTACAAGTGGTATCAATCGCCTAACAATGATTTAGGAGTGTTGGGAGTTTGTTTGGTTCGTATTTTGCAAGCTATCTACACGAGTTTTTATAAAAAGTTTCTCACTTTTCTTGTTTTTCTTGTTTTTTAACACTTTTTTGATTACAAGCTAGTGTTATAAATCTTTTCTAACAAGAAAGTTTCAACCTTTTTGAAAATTTTAACCTTAAAAATTCGAATCTTGATTTTGTACTTGTTTTCTAGATCACAAAAAACTTTCATAAAAATCATCAAGCTTGGAACTTTCTTCAAGTTTGGTGTTTTTAAGCCTAGAAGTACAAAAATCTTGGATTACAAACTTCATTTGGGAGTGTTTTTGCAAAATCAAAAAACTGCCATTGTTTCGAAATCTCATTCTGCCTAAGTTTCGCAAACACTATTTGTCACAATTTTCGAGATTACAAGTCGCGGCTCCTTTCATGTTTACAGTTGGATACTTGGTATTTTCTCACTTGTATAAGAAAGAAATTACTTCGACTTTTGGCTATATTTCGAAATTGGATAATTTCAAAATTTCTTTGTGAAATTGGTTTTTCGAAAACTTGAAAATTTTCGAGAACACCCTTTTTCGAAAACGTACCAGGATCTCGAAAGTTTTTCACATTTTCGAAAACTATTTCTAAGTTTTCGCAATCACTAAAGTTTCGAGAACACTGTATTCACAAGTTTCGAGAACACCTCAAAGTTTCGAGAACACCTTAAAGTTGCGCGAATTTTGATAAAAGTGAGGTTTTTGACGATCAAACTTCAAAAGGCCATAACTTTTGAACCGTAACAAAGTTTTCGACGAATCAGCTGTCAAAACGACCGTGAGACCGAGGAGAACGACACGCTGAATGATTTATCAATTCAGGCAAAGTTTCGAGGCCTAAAAACGCTCCGAGAAGAAGTTATTGAGGTTTTAAGGTTTTAGGTCAAAATTTTCACCATAAAAACTTGCATCAACTTACTCTAAACACAACTCCTATTTCGTTGGAACGATCCAAGAATCAACTTTATCCATCTACACTTCATCAATGGCAACTCAGCAAGACATTCATGCAGCCGATGCAGAAAACCGACCTCTAATGCTTGAAAAAGGTGGATATCTTCCATGGACAAGCCGCATGCTTCGTTACATCAAAACAAAGACTGATGGTAAACTAATGATCAAGTCCATTGAAAAAGGTCCATTTAAGCCAAGACAAGTTCAAGTTGAAGGTAATCCAAATTCAACACCTCCAACTCTACCATTTATGCGTGAACAAACAGAAGCAGACTACACAGATGAAGACAGGAAGCAGATCGCCACTGATGATATGGCAATGCATTTAATCCAACTTGGATTACCACGCGAGATCTTTGCTGCGGTCAACAGCTGTGAAACTGCTCATGATATGTGGGAACGCGTTAGAAGGATATGTTATGGAACAGAGATTGGACTACAAGATGTTGAGAACAAACTTCTAACTGAATGAGAGAACTTTACATCCACTAAAGGTGAACAGATTGAATCTTACTACACAAGGTTTTGCACTTTGATGAATGAGTTAATCAGAAGCAAGTTGACACCACGAACAATTGCAACAAACATCAAATTCCTCAATAACCTTCCAGAAGAATGGGGTCGTTATGTTACAATTGTCAATCAAACAAAGGATTTACATAAGGTGAATTATGATCAACTCTATGATTTTCTGAAACAAAACCAAGCTGAGGCTAATGAAGTAAGGAAAGAACGATTGGCAAAGAATCATGATTCTCTCGCATTAATTGCTACTACACCAACACCGTTACCAGTGAACACACAACAACCATCATCATCTTCCACTCACAACTACATGCAACCATCATGTATTCAACAACCAACACCGGTCTACCAACAACAGTTCTACCCACAGCAACAACAACATGTTATTCCACAACAGCAATACCCACAATTCCAAGAACCAGAATTCACTGACAATCATGAAGCTGCTGCAGCATTGACACAAGCGTTTGCTTTTCTGTCAAAGGCATTCCAAGGACGCTATTCTACACCAACAAACAACAACCAAAGGATTTCATCGAACACTCGCAACAGGCAGATCGCTCAGCCGAGTTTCAATATGGGCAACAAAGGCCAAATGGTTGGAGTTTATGGGAATCAGCAAGGATATGCTACTGGATTTAACATGGGTAATCAGAATATGTAGAATCAGAATGCAGGTTAGTATGCAGGGAATCAGATGGGTCAGTTTGTTGGAAATCAGAGGGGTCAGAATGTTGGTAATCAGGCAATGGGTAATCAGAATAGGAATGTTGCAGCTCCAGTTGTTGGGATTAATGGAAATCTGAATCAAGGTAATCCGGTAAAGTGTTTCAACTGCCAAGGTGTAGGTCATATGGCAAGGAACTGTCCTACTAAGCCGAACAAGAAAGACACAACGTATTTGCAGAAAGCATTACTGTTGGCACAAAAGAATGAGGCAGGGTTTCAGTTGAACGCAGAGGAGAATGATTTTATGGCTCTTATGGATGACATGGAAGATAGAGAGGATATCGATGCGAACTGCATATTCATGGCGAATCTTCAGGAAGCTAAGTATGACACGGATTCTGACACACTTCTTGTTTATGACACCAATGCACCATCTGAGGTATCAAACTTCAACACATGTCACAATAATGATATATTTGATATGTCTCCTCATGAGGAACAACATTCTGAAAAGCTAGCACCCACTTATGATACATACCTGGACACGCCAAGTAGTAGCAATACTCCTTCAGCGACTCCAGATGTGAATCATAATGGAGGCTTCGTTTCACAGCATGCTGAGAATGATGAGGAAACACGTGCTTTGTTTGAATCATTATTGAATAATTGTCGTATTGAAATTGAGAATGTGAAAAAGGTCAATCGCGATGTTAAGGCCGCGAATGTTAAATTGACCCTCTTAGCTTGAGAGTTACAAAGAAAACGTTAAAGCTTTTGAATTTCATAACAAAAGAGTGTCTGAATTAGAAACTGGTTATCAAAATTCCGTTTCAAGGGAAAAACAATTGCAACTCAAGTTTGATACACTTGATGTTAATTCTTTCAAAAAGATAAAATCTTTAAACGCGGAAATTTTTGATTTACAAAACCAACTTTCTAAACAAAAAACAGCTTATACCAATCTTGAAAAAGAAAGGGATGAGTTGAAAAAGGACTTTGCAAATAAAGAAGACAAACTTTTGGAAGAAATCGTAGAGTCTGAACACATGATTGCACATTTAGAAGAATTAGTGGTTAAATCGGGTCAGTCAAGTCAAACAATGAAAATGATTTCAAATCAAACTAATCCGATTTACCATACGAAACATAAAATGGCTCTTGGTAACAAAACTCCTTGTAATCTCAAGAAAGCTCAGCAAGAACATAATGTTTTGTATAATAGTAATGTGCTTTACACCAAACATGATCCTCCTGTCGTTCGGAATTCTGTGCAAACAATGGAACTTGTCGAAGAGATCATAAATAAAATGAAACAAAAGGATTTGAAACCCATTGATTACAACAAATTGAACAAACTTTCGGGAATTACTTTTGTTCCACAAAAAGAACCATCTATGTATTCCATAAAACGACCATTCTTAAAAATGTTTTCTAAGAAAGTAATTGCTTCCAAATCTCTTTCAAAAATGGAACAAATGTCTTCTAACAACACTTTTAATACAAGTGAGGCTAGAGACATTCTGGATGACGTTAAAAAGAGAATTCAAGGACTTCAAAATACTGTTAATTCTAAAACTACTATCAGTATTAACAACTGGCATTCCAGTTTTCATATTGAGCAGAAAAAGGTTTTTGAAAACGAAATTACTATCCCACTGCATAACATCAGTGCGAGGGTAATCCATTTTGAAAATTCTTTCTTAAAAGAAATGGCCGACTTTGTCAAGGACCACAAATCTCTGGTAAACGAAGCTAATGAAACTCGTGAAAACATGAATGTTTTGGAAAAATTAAATGATTCTCTCTTCGAATCTGTTCTGTCTACTGATATAATGTCCATCATCATACAAACATATTCGGTTCAAGACTATGAAAGACTGAGAGCTGAGACCTCCGAAATTGTTTCAAAATATGAAAATGCTCTTATAAAGCTTGAAAAAGAAAATGTGTCATATTTTAAACTACTTGATCAAAAAAGGAAGAATGCAAGTATGACAAATTGTCGTATGAGCGTGCCTTAAAGAACATGAAAGAGCAAAATGATCTTTTGAGGGCTCAGCTTGAAAGTCAAAAAGGAAAGGGTGAGGAAACTAAATTTGCAAAACCATCAACTTCGGAGAAACCAAATGTTTCAAACACAGTTCAAAAACCAAAAATGTCAATTTCACGGTTTGCTCCAAAAGTCGATGAGAAAAAAGATTTGACAAAACCAGTCACTCCAACACCCTTGCCCAAGATAAGTGAAAATGAAAAGATTGTTGATAAAGGAAAAGCGGTTGTCGAAACACCAAAAGTGATAGCACCTGGCCTTTTTAGGATTAGTCCCACTACTGCGTATGCCTCCACTTATAAGACAAATGACAAGTGCATAAAGGCTAATTCTAAAGAATCTAGGGATGCTAAAAAGAACAACAATATAAATCCTAATGAGTGTGCCTTACCTTCTACAGGATTAGAAAGCACCTCTAGGAGCAGCAGACTAAAGCCTAGGAGCAATACAAGGAACAATAGAGTCTCGCCTGTCTCTACGAGTAGTAGCAAGAATAAAGTTGAAGAAGTAGAAGAACACCCTAGGAATTTATCGCTTTTTAATAAGAAACATGATTCATCTGAATGTAATGTCGAAAGTACTGGTTCTAATGCATGTAATGACTCTGTTTGTTTAATATGCAAGAAATGTTTAATTAATGACATTCATGATGAATGTGTTTCTAAGAATGTGAATGTTACGCCTGAACAGAAGAATGTTCCAAAAAGACCTAGTGCTAGATCTAGATCTATAGAAAGATTAGTTGCACGCTTTAGGACTACCACTATCAGTCAAATGCCTAGGAACTATCTTAAGTATTGTGTATATAAACCAACGGGTAGAGAATTCATTCTTGAGGATGGCAAATTGAAAGTTGTTCAAAATGGTCAAGTAGATACTTTCTATGAATGTGATTCGGATTTTACCCCTAACCCAATGGAACCAAATTCAAAACTGTTGAGAGCGGTTCTAAAGCTCGTCCAAGACAAACTACTGTAGGGATGTTATTAAAACCCTTGAATTCGGAATATGGTAAAGTAGCTCCTGGGTGGGGAACGACCCCTTTGATGGGGGTCGCAATGGCTTTATTTGCGGTATTTCTATCTATTAGTTTGGAGATTTATAATTCTTCCGTTTTATTGGATGAAATTTCAATGAATTAGATCTATAAGAACCCCCAAGTTTTAGCTTTTCAATCAAAAATGAATCCGTTAGAGCTCGGATTTCTAGCTCATTCTATTTTGGTAGTTCGACCGTGGAATTTCTTTGTTTCTGTATTTCTGGAATATGAGTGTGTGACTTGTTATAATTGATCCTATTGATAGTACAGAGAATAGGTCTGTCATCTTTATAGAGATGGTTCTACTTCGTCGGATATTTTTTCTAGTATCTGGAACACGGAATATATAAAATAGATTAAGAAATATTTGAACTATGATTCGTACTTAATATGCAAACCTCGTGGCCGGACTCCAAAAAGATTCCAAGAATTTAGAAAAGAAATATAAATTATTTCTTCTTTCAAATGTATGCTTATTTTGACTCAAAGAAAACTCTTTCTTTGGATTTTTGGTTATTATCTATTCGTGGAATAAGGGATGATCCGCGGGTTCTTACTCAGGGAATCTTTGGGCTTAACTTAGTATTTTTATTGAATCATCGTGGTTCTAGTATGAATCTGGGGTTTTAATCGATTCATAGGGTCTTAACAAGAGAATTCCTATCAATAATAACTAAAACAAATAAAAAAATTATATAAAAAACAAATAAAAGAAAGAAATAGGGAGGTTTCCAAATACAAAATCTTCTGTTCTTGGCAGGTTATCGAAATATGTCTTTGGATCGTCGACTCGGGTTGCTCCAAGCACATGACCGGGAATTTAAAGCTGCTGATCAATTTCGTCTGGAAATTCATGTGAACTGCACGATTTGGAAATGATCATGTAGCAGCTATTCAGGGTTATGGAGATATTCGGTTTGGGAATTTTTTAATCACTCGAGTTTACTACGTCGAAGGGTTGGGACACAATTTGTTTTCAGTCGGGCAGTTTTGTGCTGCTGATTTAGAAGTTGCATTCAGGAGAAACACGGTTTTTATTAGAAATTTGGCTGGTGATGATCTCTTAACTGGTAATCGTGGTACAAACTTGTATGCTATCGACATCAACCAAATGGCTTCTACATCACCAATTTGTCTTATGACAAGGGTAACCGAAACTAAGTCCTGGTTGTGGCATAGAAGATTATCCCATCTCAATTTCGACACCATCAAAAAGTTAGCCAAAGACAACATCGTCACCGGACTTCCTAAGTTCAAATACACCAAGGAACACCTATGTCCATCATGCGAACAAGGAAAAAGTAAAAGAGCATCATATAAACCTAAAACCGTACCAAGTTCGGAAGCAAGGTTACATATGTTGCATATGGACTTATGTGGCCCAATGAGAGTTGAAAGCATTAATGGGAAAAAGTATATTCTTGTTATCGTTGATGATTATTCAAGATATACTTGGGTAAAGTTTTTGAGATCAAAAGACGAAGCACCAGGCATTATCATCACCTTTCTGAAGCGTATTCAAGTTCTTCTTCAAGCTCCAGTAAGGATTGTAAGAACAGATAATGGCACAGAATTTACAAACCAGGAGTTAAGAACTTACCTTGAAGATGTTGGAATAACACACCAAACATCAGTTGTTAGAACTCCATAGCAGAATGGGGTAGTTGAAAGAAGAAATCAAAAACTTGTGGAAGCTGCTCGCACAATGCTAATTTATTCTAGTGCACCTATATTCTTATGGGCTGATGCTGTAGCCACTGCTTGTTTTACTCAAAACCGATCCCTAGTCCATCCGAGATTCAATAAAACCCCATATGAGCTAGTGAACAACCATAAACCTGACATCTTTTACCTTCACGTATTTGGCGCTTTGTGCTATCCGACGAATGATAAAGAAGATCTAGGAAAGTTAAAAGCTAAGGGTGATATTGGAATCTTCATTGGATATTCAGATAACTCGAGGGCATTCAGGGTGTATAATAGACGAACAAAAAGGATAATGGAGACGATGAATGTGAATTTTGACGAGATTTCACAAATGGCTTCTGAGAGACTCGCTCTAGAACCTGCGCTTAATCCGATGGCTTCTAATCAAAATGGATTAGGACCCGCACTAAACCAGCAGACTTCTGGACACATCAGCTCAGGACTCGTGCCTCAAGGAGCTCATTCAACAAACATGGATAAACTTTCAGAACAAGAACTGGAAAATTTATTCGAGTTAATGTTTGATGAATATTATGGTGGAACTTCGACAAATGCATCTCATCAACATTCCGCTGCACCCACTCACAACCATCAACCACCACCACCACAGGATGCATCTACAACAATCGAAGCTGAAGCACCAACTACCTCAACATCATCAACATCTACTCCAGCAACTCCAGTTATTGAAACTGATCTACCAAGAGTTGATGAGCAAAATCAAAACACAAATTTTCAAGAAGACCAAACAAATAATTCAAACGATGTTGTGTTAGAAGAAGAAGAAATATTTGAAAACCCATTTGCAACAGACTCTGCTGAATCTTCTTCAAGGTTACAAGAACCATCTAACACACATTTGTTACACCCAAGGTACCCTTCTACGTTTCAATGGACAAAAGACCATCCAATAGAACATGTTATTGGTGAACCTTCAAAGCCAGTTCAGACAAGGAGACAACTTGCCACCGATCTCGAATTGTGCATTTACATTTGCTCAATCAGCCTCAAAGAACCAAAGAACATTCGGGAAGCAATGGCAGAATACCCTTGGATAGAAGCGATGCAGGATGAAATTCTTCAATACCAGTTACATGATAGTTGGGAACTTGTTGTAAGACCACTTGATATACGTGTTCTTAATCTCAAGTGGTTGTGGAAGAACAAACTGGATGAGGAAATGAATGTTATTCGCAACAAAGCTAGTCTCGTGGCTAAAGGTTATCCACAAGAAGAAGGGATAGATTTCGAATAATCATGTGCGCCTGTAGCTAGACTTGAAGCAGTCCGGATTTTCCTAGCCTATGCAGCTCACAAAAACATCACAGTCTACCAGATGGACATTAAGACAACTTTCTTGAATGGAACTCTGAAAGAAGAAGTGTATGTGAGTCAACCAGAAGGATTCGTTGACAAAGATCATCCAGACTACGTCTACAAGCTTAAGAAAGCCATTTATGGTTTAAAACAAGCTCCAAGAGCGTGGTATGACGAACTATCATCTTTCTTGCTCAAAAACAAGTTCACAAAAGGAACGGTTGATGACACCTTGTTTATCAAAAAATTCAAAGATGACATTTTGATCGTTCAAATTTACATGGACGACATTATTTTTTGATCAACCAATCCTAACCATTCAAAACATTTTGAAAATCTCATGAAAAGCAAATTTGAAATGTCCATGATGGGGGAACTAAAATTCTTTCTTGGTTTACAAATACATCAATCCCCTCGTGGTATTTTTATCAATCAAGCTAAATATATAATAGAGATTTTGAAAAAATATGGAATGGAAAACTGTGATTCTGTTGGTACACCAATGGTCACTTCACCAAAAATAGGTGCTGATTTGTTTGGGAAACCCATCGATCAGAAGAAATATTGGAGTATGATCGGTTCTCTCATGTACCTAACTGCTAGTCGACCCGATATTCAATTTGCTGTTTGTTTGTTAGCACGGTTTCAGGCAAAGCCTACCGAACTTCACCTCAAAGAGGTTAAACGGATCTTTCGGTACCTACGAAGCACCATTAACATGGGACTTTGGTATCCGAAGGATTGGGGGTTTAATCTAACCGCATTTTCAGATGCAGACCATGCTGGTGATCAAGTTACAGCAAAGAGTACATCAGGTGGAGCACAATTTTTGGGTGAAAAGCTTGTAAGCTGGTCGTCAAAGAAACAGGATTGTACTGCACTATCAACCGCCGAAGCCGAGTATGTGTCTCTATCTGCGTGTTGTGCCCAAATTCTTTGGATGCGGACACAGCTCACAGATTATGGCTTTACTTTTGACAAAATACCTATGTATTGTGACTCAAAAAGTGCCATAGCCATCTCGTGCAATCCCGTACATCACTCTAAGACGAAGCACATCAAAGTCCGCTACCATTTCATCAAAGAACACGTGGAAGAGGGTACTGATACGTGGGAATCGCACCAGGCTTTACCTCTCAAGGGATCTTGAGAAGCTTACAACCCCCACCAGGCAGTGTACCTGATCATTGTAGTATAGTATAGTGACAAGTACCGGGGGATTGATCGTTCAGCTAGGAATAGTGTCGCTAGGATTAGAAAGCCTAAATACTAGTTCTAAAGGTGAGGGAAGATTCTTTTTGTATTTTTATATTTTTTAGAAAGCAATTTAAAATCTCGGGTTTGAAGGATTTGGGGCGGAATTAGTTGCAATTCAACTAACCCAATACTAAGATGTAATCAAAATAAAATACTAAAAATGAAAATAAACTAAATTATACTAAAGTTGTGAGCAGTAATTGGAGAAAATGTGTTTACTTAGATTTCACTACTCCCTAGACATCTTTTACACGTTAATTACTTGTTATAATTGCATGGATGACGGATTGTATTCCTTAATACCATTCATGGGGTGGCACACTTAACTCCCCAATTCTATGAGCTCTTATCTCCTCCTACACCATGCCCAGCACAACTATAGGGATTATAAACAGTGGCTCATGCATTAAATACAACCAATAAAGACCTAGTGCGCGTCGGTTCATGTTTCTTAAGACGTTCAAGCATGTTACCAATTGGAGATCTGCCAGTTTTCTTAAGCCTAACATATAAATCATTCATCCAAGACAAGAATAAACAAGTAATCAACACATAATTAACATCTAGGTTTCATTAGATCTAAGCAAACACAAGATAGATCTAGCCTAGCATGATGGAATTAAGACAAGAACAAGATATAGACAACCAACACATAGACATATTGATTGAATTAGAAGAACACTTATCTTGATTAAACATGCAAGGTATCAAGGGGTTGGAACCCTTGAAAAACCTGTAAAGTTACACCAAAATCGTACTTAGGGTTTCTCCCAAAACTTCTCTTTTTAAATGTGAAAAATTAGAAAACTATATATAGGAAAAGGGGTCTGACGGCGTCAAGACAAATCTTGTGACGCCGTCACCTCGCTGCCAAAACTAATCTCGGACTGCCTAGATCTACATTTGACGTCGTCAAGCATTAATCTTTTCCAGACCGTCATAACTTTTACTCTTGACGCCCTACCTTCATGACGCCGTCAAATCTCTTCTGGATCATCATGGAATTTTGCTCTTGACGCCGTCAGGGAGTTGCTCTTGACGCCGTCACCTACTGTTCCCAGCATGGAAAATTAAGACTTTGGCGTTTTCTTCACTTTTATGCTCCAAAAACGTCCGAATTGCTTCCTTTTCCAGATTTCACTCCCAAAGTACCTAAAATCACAAAAGGAACGATTTAGGGCAATATTTGATCAAATAAATTCGAATTCCGGCTTAAATGACCCCCTAAAAACGGATCATTTTTTGCCTCATCATATACCCTTACACTTGAGATTTGCTTGTCCTCAAGCAAATGCGCTTTTATTCTACTCAAAATACAAGTTAGGGGTCATTTAACACTAAAATAAATGTAATTACAACAAATAATCGTTCCACTAAAGACCAATAGACAAGCACGGAGGTCATACACAAGCACCTCACAAATAGTGTTTAGATACTCACATCTCTCGGGTGTAATAAAGTATAAATTACAATATGGAAACGGAAGATATCTCTCACTACCTGTCATAGCAAAATAGATTACCATAGGCTTGGGAAAGGATCAAACCTCCACCACATGGCGTAAGCACCTAGGATAAACTATCAAAGAGGTCTTTTAAAGGGTTGTAACGTTAGGTGTAGGGATATGAAATACACGGTTTTGTTGGATAAAGGAAGTTTTACTGGTGGCGAGTTAACAATCTTAGTCAATTACATGTACAATATGGCGTTGCTAAGCCAAGACTAGACTCGACTTAAGCTAATAAATGAAAAATAACAAAAACATAAAATGAACATAGAATGAAAAGGGATGGTAGTCCTTTTTTTTTTTTTTTTTTTTTTTTTTTTTTTTTTTTTTTTGCATACACTCTTACCCTACCATCCAAAATAATACATCATAGGGAATGGAAATTCCCCTTACACTTGAATCTTTACATACTTTACAATTAACTAAACTAATGACTCGAATTAAGAAAATCAAAACACTTGGAGCACTTTTAAGATTAACGTACATATGGGGGTAATAAATGATGTTCTTCCCCATTACTCCATAAAATAAGTACTTACCCATGAGTCCCAATCGTCCCAAAACAATATGTACAAGGATATGACTCGACTTAGCAACCATATAATCAATTAGATAGTTAACTTAGGGTTTAACAAATAACAATAATGCACTAAAAATGAGCGCATACACGGAAGGCTAAGGCGATTTGGGTGTACATTTAAGTGGAGTGTAACAAATTCTTCCTTTAAGTAAAATGCTTAAAGTTAGAAACGAAAAGATAGGCTCGGAGGGGTGTACTAGGGGTTTCGTGTACTAAAAATGAGTACAACCCTAAGGGTGTGGGAAAAAAAATTAGTTGACTTAACTAGTCAAGTAATATGACTTAAAAGGTCAAGTAATCATGATACGGGTTTAACACAAGGGTAATCCTAATGCCTCTTATCATGTAGTAAATCCTACTACACGAATGTAGTCTCACTAGCGGTCTCGGAATGCATCACTAACGCAAGTTCTAGAATCTAAATGCTACCGGTACACTCATAAGCACTAATAGTAAATGTTTTTCCTGTCAAATCTAAAGGCGAACCTCACATATTTGGGTGGAAAATTTTTCTGAAAGTACGGTTATGTGCTAGTCATACAATCTCCTATCCATGAGACGCTTGCTATGGCTAAAGTTTCACTCCTAAATGTTGTAAAAAAATTTAAATTTGGCGCTAAAATTGCACTAACAAGTATTTCTCATAGTTTTATTACACATCTACCATTAAACAAAACAAACTCAAGCGAAAGTGCATATGTAAGGTATCATCTTTTACCCTCCCCTTACACTTAAGATGAACATTGTCCCCAATGTTCAAGTAAAGAATGTAAAAGTGAAAAAGTAAAAAGAATGAAATCAAATACTCCCCTGATTCGCTCGGTATGGATAATTAGGTGGCCAGGTTAAATCTTCCTCCAAGAAAATGAACAATCAAAGCTTCCCATCCAGAATATAAATCATCTTCTTGTCATACATAACCTGTAAAACCTGACAAAATAGACAAGACAACCTCGCGTAAAATCGGCGGCATCCTATATAAGATACTAAATCCTAGAAAACAAGATAAGATATAATGCTTGTGGAATGAAGTTTGCAGATCTCCTGGAGATTATAAAACTTAATAATTCACAAAAACCATAAGACTCCGTTAGAAAACAAAATCGGTAAAATTTCCAGATTTTTACACCTGACGCCATCAAGAGTAAACTCCTGACGCCGTCAGAATTGACCTGCAGAAATTCTTATGTTAAGTTTCCAGAAAATTTCTGGAAAAACTTGGTCCTACTTCCTGGAAAATCCTGCAAAACTTCATTATGACTCAATACAAGCATTTGACTTTAACAAGTACGAATATACATGTTCATTTAATATTGTGGAGAATCATGATCGGTTTGTTTCTTAAAAACATATTTGGGGTTTCCCCTTACACTTATCTTTTGCAAAAATACTTTTAGGTGGAGTTAAGACTAGGCTAAACAACAAAGTAAAGTATTTCCATATTTTAATTGCGAAACATGATCAACCAACAATAAAAATAAAGCATGCATACGGAAACAAATAACAAACAAACAAAAATAAAATCACACAAAACATGGGTTGCCTCCCAAGAAGCGCTTTTCTTTATTTACGAGTCTTGTAGCTAGACTCAAGGTCATGGGTTACTACGTGACCTCATCATTGGTTTCACTCTCTAGGTCGTCTTCTAAACTAGTTTTGTATTCCGGACCTAGTTGTAAGCATTCTTTATAGAAACCAAGCATCCTATTCTTTACATATTCTACTCCTCTACGTCTATCCTCCTCATTCCTATAATAAGCCGCTTGCTTGTGTTCTTTTTCGAAATTAGAGAGAAGGCGGTATTGTTCAATCTTGTAGGGCATTTGATAGGCAACCTCATCATTCTCTTCCTTGAATCTAACTATCCCTAAAGTCGGATCATAACTCATCCTAGTGGCTTCAAGAAATGGTTTTCCAAATATTATTTGGCTTAGGCAAGCATCTATCACCGGACGAGTGTCTTCTACTATCATAAAATCGATCTCATAAGTGAGATTCCCTATAATCACATGCAATCCCTTCACTCTTCCTGCAAAATTACTTATCAAATTCTTGTTGGGCATCATCCTAAAATGAAGTTGCTTTTTCATCACCCAATTGTAATAAGTCCTGGTCATGATGTTCACGGGGGATCTAGGGTCGATGTAAGCTTTCCATATATGCATGTGCCCGATATTGCATGGGATGTTAATGTTAGAGGGGTCTCCCATTTTGATAAGGGTTGTGCCAAAGATATATGGTCTTTCGGGACTATCGAATAAATCCTTATGGTACTCCCGTTCTTCCTCGGTGGGAAACTTATCAAAGTATTTTTCTA
Organism: Artemisia argyi; assembly: GCA_030686995.1. Taxonomy (NCBI): domain Eukaryota; kingdom Viridiplantae; phylum Streptophyta; class Magnoliopsida; order Asterales; family Asteraceae; genus Artemisia; species Artemisia argyi. The sequence goes on from CM060704.1 coordinate 90,303,588, forward strand.
TAGGCTCTACCTCCTCTAATTCCTCTTCCTTGTTAACCTCAACTTCCCTACTCTCATCCTTAATCTCGGCTTTTACTCTAACTTCATCCTTGTCACTCTCCTCTATCTCCTTATCTATCGGCTTAATGGAGACAACATTGACAAAGTGGACATGTTTGGATGATGAGGGATCCTTAATTTGGATTCCACTATTGGTGTCCCTAGTGTCCTTCCTAGGTGTGTGATGAGGCGAAAAATGAACCACTTTTAGGGGGTCATTTAAGCCCGAATCCAAATTTATTTGATCAAATATTGCCCTAAATCGTTCCTTTTGTGATTTTAGGTACTTTGGGAGAGAAATCTCGAAAAGGAAGCAATTCGGACGTTTTTGGAGCATAAAAGTGAAGAAAACGCCAAAGTCTTAATTTTCCATGCTGGGAACAGTAGGTGACGGCGTCAAGAGAAAACTCTTGACGGCGTCAAGAGCAAATCTCATGAATTTCCATGACGACCCAGAACGGATTTGACGGCGTCACGTAGGAAGGGCGTCAAGAGTAAAAGAGTCGTGACGGCCTGGAAGTATATATGTCTTGACGGCGTCAGAAGTGGATCTAGGCAGTCCGAGGAGAGTTTTGGCGGCGAGGTGACGACGTCACAAGATTTGTCTTGACGCCGTCAGACCTGTTTTTCTATATATAGTTTTCTAATTTTCACACATTAAAGAGAGAGAAGTTTTGGGAGAAACCCGAAGTACGATTTTGGTGTAACTTTACAGGTTTTTCAAGGGTTCCAACCCCTTGATACCTTGCATGATTAATCAAGATAAGTGTTCTTCTAATTCAATCAATATGTCTGTATTGGTTGTCTATATCTTGTTCTTGTCTTAATTCTATCATGCTAGGCTAAATCTATCTTGTGTTTGCTTAGATCTAATGAAACCTAGATATTGATTATGTGTTGATTACTTGTTTATTCTTGTCTTGGATGAATGATTTATATGTTAGGCTTAAGAAAACTGGCAGATCTCCAAATGGTAACATGCTTGAACGTCTTAAGAAACATGAACCGAGGCGCACTAGGTCTTTATTGGTTGTATTTAATGCATGAGCCACTGTTTACAATCCCTATAGTTGTGCTGGGCATGGTGTAGGAGGAGATAAGAGCTCATAGAATTGGGGAGTTATGTGTGCCACCCCATGAATGGTATTAAGGAATACGATCCGTCATCCATGCAATTATAACAAGTAATTAACGTGTAAAAGATATCTAGGGAGTAGTGAAATCTAAGTAAACACATTTTCTCCAATTACTGCTCACAACCTTAGTTTAATTAGCTTAATTTCATTTTTAGTATTTTATTTTGATTGCATCTTAGTATTGGGTTAGTTGAATAGCAACTAATTCCGCCTAAATCCTTCAAACCCCGAGATTTTACTTGCTTTCATAAAAATATAAAAATACAAAAATAATCATCCCTCACCTTTAGAACTAGTATTTAGGCTTTCTAATCCTAGCGACACTATTTCTAAGCTGAACGATCAATCCCCCGGTACTTGTCACTATACTATACTACAACGATCAGGTACACTGCCTGGTGGGGGTTGTAAGCTTCTCGAGATCCCTCGAGAGGTAAAGCCTGTTGCGATTCCCACGCATCAGTGTGATTAACGCTTGGTTGTTGAGGGCTTTCAACAAGTTGTCAATTTTGTTGGTCATCTCCGTTTGTTGTTGGTTGAATTCGGTTTCAAACCTAGCTATGCGAGCTTCTTGAGATGCCATGAACTTTGACATCAATCCTTCAAGATTGTTGGTACTACCATAATTGTTAGAAGGATTGTTGTTGAAAGTACGGTTGGATGGTGGACCGTTTGGTTGGTAACGATTAGGCGGATTGGAAGAATTGGGTTGATTTTGTTTCCACCTAAGGTTTGGGTGATTTTTCCAAGAGGGGTTGTATGAATCACCGTAAGTGTTTGGCTCGGGCTTGAAAGTGTACCACTTATCTCCCGCTTCGTCGGTACGCGAGGATGTGTAGTCCGCAAAAGCTGTTCCGGGGAGTTCCATACAATCACGAGTGTCGTGGAGACCACTACATAATTCACATGAAGAAGTGATTTTGTTCACTTGACTTGAAGGCTTAGGAGCTTCGTAAGATTTCATGAGAAACTTCACTTGGTCCTCAAGTTCCATGATCCTACGGTCGGGAGTGCTAGAATTGTTCGAAGGCAAAGATATTGCCTTGACCGTTTTGTTCAAATCACGGGGATCATTCCAACTTTCGTTGTCATAGAGAGCAAGATCTTCTATGAGTTCCCATGATTGTTCCGCACTAAGATCACGTAGCTTACCACCGGTCGATTGGTCAATGGCTCGCCTCATGGAGATGTCGATATGGTCATAAAAAATTTGGACTTGGAGCCAAAGATCTATGCCATGATGAGGGACTTTTTGGAGTAAGTCCTTGAAACGAGTCCATGCTTCATAAAGAGATTCATTTTGACGTTGTTGGAACATCAAGATGTCATTTCTAAGCTTAGTAGTTCTCCCTGGTGGGAAAAATTGAGCAAGGAAACGAGTGGTGAGATCATCCCATGTGGTGATGGATCCCGCGGGTAAACGCTCAAGCCATTGACTAGCTTGATCCCGTAGAGAGAATTGGAATAGGCGTAAACGGGTAGTCTCTCTAGTTTCAACACCTAGGTCTATGGAATCTACGATTTTGAGAAAGTCCTTAAGATGTTGGTTTGGATCTTCAGAACGAAGTCCATGGAATGCACATCCGCTTTGCACCAACCGGATGGTGTCGGATCGCAAGGGGGTCACATTGCTCCGGTGAGCTCAACGGTGTTTCGGTAGCCTTGGTGGCTAGGTCGGGAATACTCTCCTAAGGTTCGGGGCCTAAGGGGTTCTAATGGTGGGTTTTGTTGTGGTGGGATGACGGGTTCAAAGATGTTACCACCTTCCATGATGTCGGATGGTAAAGAGTTACGAACAAAGACACAAAGAAATAAGATAGACTAAAGAGAACCTAAAAAATAAAAATAAAATCTTACTAGAAAGGAATCTAGCGAGTAGACTTAATAAAAAGAAATTCTAACCTAGACAATAACTATTCCCCAGGCTGCGGCGCCAAAAACTTGATACGTGGGAATCGCACCAGGCTTTACCTCTCAAGGGATCTTGAGAAGCTTACAACCCCCACCAGGCAGTGTACCTGATTGTTGTAGTATAGTATAGTGACAAGTACCGGGGGATTGATCGTTCAGCTAGGAATAGTGTCGCTAGGATTAGAAAGCCTAAATACTAGTTCTAAAGGTGAGGGAAGATTCTTTTTGTATTTTTATATTTTTTAGAAAGCAATTTAAAATCTCGGGTTTGAAGGATTTGGGGCGGAATTAGTTGCTATTCAACTAACCCAATACTAAGATGTAATCAAAATAAAATACTAAAAATGAAAATAAACTAAATTATACTAAAGTTGTGAGCAGTAATTGGAGAAAATGTGTTTACTTAGATTTCACTACTCCCTAGACATCTTTTACACGTTAATTACTTGTTATAATTGCATGGATGACGGATCGTATTCCTTAATACCATTCATGGGGTGGCACACTTAACTCCCCAATTCTATGAGCTCTTATCTCCTCCTACACCATGCCCAACACAACTATAGGGATTGTAAACAGTGGCTCATGCATTAAATACAACCAATAAAGACCTAGTGCGCGTCGGTTCATGTTTCTTAAGACGTTCAAGCATGTTACCAATTGGAGATCTGCCAGTTTTCTTAAGCCTAACATATAAATCATTCATCCAAGACAAGAATAAACAAGTAATCAACACATAATTAACATCTAGGTTTCATTAGATCTAAGCAAACACAAGATAGATCTAGCCTAGCATGATGGAATTAAGACAAGAACAAGATATAGACAACCAACACATAGACATATTGATTGAATTAGAAGAACACTTATCTTGATTAAACATGCAAGGTATCAAGGGGTTGGAACCCTTGAAAAACCTGTAAAGTTACACCAAAATCGTACTTAGGGTTTCTCCCAAAACTTCTCTTTTTAAATGTGAAAAATTAGAAAACTATATATAGGAAAAGGGGTCTGACGGCGTCAAGACAAATCTTGTAACGCCGTCACCTCGCCGCCAAAACTAATCTCGGACTGCCTAGATCTACATTTGACGCCGTCAAGCATTAATCTTTCCCAGGCCGTCATGACTTTTACTCTTGACGCCCTACCTTCATGACGCCGTCAAATCTCTTCTGGATCGTCATGGAATTTTGTTCTTGACGCCGTCAGGGAGTTGCTCTTGACGCCGTCACCTACTGTTCCCAGCATGGAAAATTAAGACTTTGGCATTTTCTTCACTTTTATGCTCCAAAAACGTCCGAATTGCTTCCTTTTCCAGATTTCACTCCCAAAGTACCTAAAATCACAAAAGGAACGATTTAGGGCAATATTTAATCAAATAAATTCGAATTCCGGCTTAAATGACCCCCTAAAAATGGATCATTTTTCGTCTCATCAGGTACTGTTGAATTATTTTTCGTTAAGACTGATTACCAACTCGCCGATCTATTTACTAAAGCCCTTCCAAAAGAACGGTTTGACTATTTAGTTCGACGAATTGGCATACGAAGCCTAACTCCTGAAGAGCTAGAACGTCTTCTCGAATCTTCTTGAAAAATGATTTCAAAATCGCTTCGTTGTAAATACTTTTGAAAAATAAAATACAAAATTTGAAAAACCAACAAAAACAAAATAGAAAAATATAAAATTTCAAAAAATACAAAAATAATATAAAATCAAAAAATCCAAAAATATTCTTCTCATGACATATCTCTCGTATAAATCAATATTCTGTACGTTTCTAGAAATGTCATTCAACAATGATACGGACATGTACAGATACTTGAACGGGAGTTCTTTAATATGTTTATCTAAAACATGTCGTTTCTCAAAAAGTTTCTTCACAATGGCTTTCGTATACTTCAGTACGAAACCCGTACTTAAACGATGACTTCTGATTATTTCTCAAATCAAGGACTCGTACGTTCAATGATGAAATCTTTTTCAAAAAGTTCGAGTCTAAACAAACGAAAAAGACTTCAAGCATACACTCATTTTCAAAACAGAATTCTTGAGCACTTTTTCAAGATTGTTCAAAAGATTTCTCAAAATCTCTCAAAATGAGTGCTCAAGATAACTCTCTCTAAACCCTTAATTGATTTTAAAATGTGCTATCATTAAGGGGGAGTACAAAAACAAAAATGTTCCAAATTCATGCAAAATCTGTCTTTCTCTCCAAAAGCTTTCTTAATCAGTTGATATAAAAAATATCACGTTATGCTATTTTTGAGGGGGAGAAAACATGATTAAAATGTGATCAAAATGTGTAAAGATTGTGGCTGAATCTCAAAAGAGCTCGACTCAGATAGTGCCAATGAATTGACGAAGCTTAAAATGTCAGTAATCGAAAAGACTTGTCCTGGACAGGTAATAATTTCAAGCTAGTCCAACTAGTGATGTAAGCGTGTCTCGAATAGGACTTGTCTGAGTAGAATGTACCGTATCGAGAGACTTTCTTTGGACTTGACCAGGACGGGTAATAATTTTAAACTAGTCTAACTAGTGATGTAAGCATGTCTCGAATCGGTCATGTTCACTGAAAGTGGATCAATTCAAAAAGTGCAAACTCCTCACGCATGTGCAAATTTCTTAAAAAATTCATGAGCACATGTGAAGGGGGAGTCCTTCAAAAGTCATAAAACTCTCAAAGTGGTAACAAAAATGTGTTTATATTCATAAACACTTTAAGAGATTTTCAAATGAATGGTTTCATGGCAATTATAGGATAGTCATGGAGTTATAAGGTGACTAAGGTTAGGAAAAACCGTCCTATGATCCGCCAGAGCCGGAGGGATCTACCCAAGGACAAATCCAATATATTAGAATTAGAAGTCCTTAGGTATGGTTGAAAAAAAAGGAGAAAATGAGAAAGGAGAAAGAAGGGGTTGAAGAATTAAAAAGAAAAGTTATGAAAAAGGGTGAAAAGAAATAGCCCTCCAAATGTTCAACCTTAGGGCAGACACCGGGTACAATTCGTATGCTACTGGTTGTTACTAAGGTGACACCGGTATTGAAGATAAAGATGTCATGGACCCAGTGATGCACTGCACTAAACCTTCTTAGCCACTCAAGTTCTCTTAAAAGAGCTTGTTTCATTCTAACGGAGAACCGATATAATCTATCGACCTGTCTCTTAGAGATGGTTGATATTGAAGCAGGAGACCTCTCCCTAATCTCCGCATAGGAAACAAAATGTGCACTTATCGAGTCTAGAGCCCCGGGATTCGTCAAAAGATCTCATAGGAACACATGATATTTCTACACTGGTTGTTCAACATTAAGGACGCCAGATGTAAACTTTAGAGTCCTACGCAGATCTTAGCAATCTGCCAGAACATTTATGAGAGGATTCACTTTTGTGATTCTCAATGATTGAATGGAAATTCCTGCCAGGGTCAACATCAAACAGCCCTGACAGCAGGTCACTTCGGTAATTCTTTATGGGTTACGCTTAGTGTTCGCGGTGGTTTCAAACGGTCTATAGTCGTGGAGTGATCCCCAGCGACTCACCCAGTCATTGAGCTACTAAGTAGGTCATGTAAGCTCCCTCAGGAGTATCTGACATGGAAACGGCCTTGGTAAGGGTTAGAAGGAGTCTTCACACTATGCTATTGACGATCTCTAATTCTTATCTGTAAGTACCGGTTGTTTATTGCTAACTGTTTACCTGCAGCTACACATCATCTCCATGGCGAAGGATTTCACATGCTCATACATGCATCACAAAGTTAAAGGAAAGTTCTCACAAAGATCAAAGCAAAGTAAGGTTCAAAGAAAGATTCTACGCATTGAGAAAGAATCTACAGAAGTAAAGTGACAAAGATCGGTGTGAAAGAACGGGAAGAACAAATGCATGTACCACAAAGACTAAAGACGTATGAGCATGTTGGAATGGCGAACAACCACCACAGACGCAGAAGTGACGAAAGGCAGATTGCTCCACATCACAAAGGAACAAAGAACGATGAAAAGTCAGTTATCAAAGATCACAATGCATGAAGGAACAAAGACTAAAGACTATTCTACAACGACACACAAAGTTAAAGACAAAGAACACGGAAGACCTAATCACTTGGAGCATCATTCGAATGACCACCCCTTAGGGGGAGATTGTTAGCATTAAAAAAATATATATAGAAGTGATGGTCATTCTCATAGTATAACTTTGTGTCGTTTGTTAAGATTAGTAATAGTTTAGTCATTGGGCTTTGGACTTGGCAAGCTAATATGTTATGTGCTATGTTACATAAGCCTTGTTATCTAATCATGTAACCAAGTCCAAGCCCAAGCCCAAGCCCATAGAAAGCCTTAGGGCATCTCTTGTAACTTACTATTTAAACACCTCAAAAACTCATTTGAGGTGTGTGCTTGTGTGTGTAGTGTGTGTGTTTCTCTTTAATAAAAGCTCTCATTTCCATCTCTCTTTCTCTCTTATATACACGACATACATATACATTGCAAGTCACCATCTTTCCATCTCTACTTCATCTTTGCTTCTATTGTTGTGATAAAGTTGTGATATTTAAGGTTCTACAGTTTCGTTCTTTATTTGCTAATTTTGGCTTATTAAATATTATTATATTATTGATGTCGTTGGAATAATGTTGTTGAAAAACATAATTTCTATGTTTGACTACTTGCTAGTTATTATTTTTTTTATTTATTAAAATCGAAATAATTACACAATAAATTAATACATGATTGTTAATAACTAACTAGTTTGTTTATCGGTAAATTAAAATCTAAAAAAGACAGAAAAAGAAATTAACACCAAACTGATTTAATGAAAAAACTAAGAAACAAATAAATAAAAATAAAAATAAAAAGGAGACCTAAACCGAAAAAGAAATTAAAAGAAACACAAAATTAATTAAAAAAATTAAAAAGAAAAAGAAACCGAAAACCGAAGTATAAGTAAAAAGTGTAAAAGAAACCGAAAAATAAATTAAAAAATCAATAAATAAATAAATAACCAAAAAACAAGTAAAATAAACCGAAAAACCAAAAAAATAATAATAAAAAGAAATAAAAAATAATAAAATAAATAACTAAACTAAAATAAATAAAATAAAATAAAAACTAAGAGATAGTTACATAAATTGTCTCTGTGGTTACTAACGCCCGCTTGTTCCCTATGGACTTAACAAAAATAATAATAATAATAATAAAAAAAAAAAAAAAAAAAAAAAAAAAAGAAACCCTAACCTTTTTTGGTCTAAAGACCGATTCATGCAAAATGAACAACTACATGGACAACTGATGTAATTTTTGAGAGTTAAGGAAGAAAGGTGCAAAAATGTGTAAATCACAAAGACGCGATTTATGTAATTAACTATAAAATATTTACAAAGTCTGCGAATTTTCATTTTCATTTTTATTTTAAGAGGTAAAATAATAGTTTTTTTTTTTTTTTTTTTTTTTTTTTTATTTTTTTTTTAATCAGGATAAAGTTACTAGGTTAGGATTATAAGAGCATCTTGACTTTTTGCATAATGTATTTCACATTTAATACATAAGACATTGAGGAAAGACTTGAAGTTTATCAAGTCTTTTTTAAAAAGCTTTTAATACAATACAAAAAAAACTCAATCAAAAACTTTTTCAAATAGTAAAAAACTATTACTACGTATTAATTTAGACTCTTTTCGTTTTATATTTATTGTTCATATTTTTTTTTATTATATATTAAATTAATTGTTCACTTTATAATTTTAGTAAGAAAAAAAAAAATTAGCGATAAAATATTTTATTTGAGTGGTTAAAAATCATAATAATTATATTTTTATTAAACTATTTAATTCTCGTGTATTTTCAATAATTTTTTAGACGTAACGTAGAGAGTGTAATCGGTCGACATAACATGTGATGTGATTAAAAAGTTTTGGTGGAATTGAAACTCACGTGAAGTCCACATGTTCTCCCGCTTAAGCTCTGCCTAAACCCACTCTCCAACCATCTTCACCACCACATACATAATTCAATTCAAATTTTGGATACAAGTTGAGAATTCAACACACAAACCAAACAATGGCCTTGTTAATTCACACACTCTCATCACCGCCTCTGTTACATTCTAATCCAAAATCCACCGACAGCACATTCACTTCAATTCACTCGCCACATCAAACAGTCAAATTTACCCGCATTCGCAATCGAAATGTGAAGGCGGTTATGTCGGTTGAGAATTACGCGGTCGGTGAGGATTTACCCGTGGATTATGCTGATTGGCTACCCAAAAAGGAAGCAGGTGAGAAGAGGAGGGCGGGAGTGCTGCTTCATCCGACGTCGTTTCGTGGACCGTATGGGGTTGGTGATTTAGGTGATCAGGCTTTCGAGTTTATTGATTGGCTTCATGACGCTGGTTGCTCACTTTGGCAGGTAGTTGTTATTTTGATTTTGTTATTAAGTTGAATGATAATGTAAATAAATAAATAAATATTTGTTAGGAAGAAATAGGATTATATTAATTTGATGTTAATGGCGCGTGATTTGAGGAAGAAATTATTTGAGTGATTTTAGAGAACGAGTATTGGAAATATTTGGCAAAGAGCGTTTAGCATTTTTTTTTTTTCTAAAATCGCTACTTTCAAATGCTACTTGAATAAGCGTTTAGCTTCTACTGTCATTTTACACTTTATAGTCACTAATACAACTACATTACCAAACACTTTTAATTTGCTATTTGCTTGCCGCTACTGATGGTCTACGGGTATGTTTTGCATAAATAGCAGTAGGAATTAGAGTTTGTTGTAGGTGTGAGAGGTTGCTGTTTGTTTTATAAGGAGTAAAAGGGTTGGTAATGTAGCAATATTTTTTATTATAAAGTGTAAAATGGCGTAAAAGCTAAACACTTCTTCAATTAGCGTTTAAGAAAAAACAAAACGATAAACGCTCCTTGCCAATCAAGCTTTCAATTCTAAAAGCTAAATCCTAAACACTCATAAAAGCTCATTGCCAAACATTTCCAATGTGTATAATGTAGGTGTGAAGTATAACATATTCGTGTGGATTTGAAGTTTATGGTGTTAGGTTTGGCATTTGAAACCATAATGGAGCTTGTGGTGTGTTTTATTTATCTACCTTGCCTGAAGAGACGTGCATAGGTTACTAGGGTTGATTCTTGCTGTATGTGATTGAGAGTGTATGCATAAGTAAGTGAAACTAAAATAGAGTAGACAAGGAAACTGTCCTAGAGAGAAAGCATTAGTAAGTTCTTCTGAAGTATTGCATAGAAGTTGTGAATCTTCAGCAACATGTCTTAATTCTAGTTATGTTGACAATACCGGAATCACGTCGATCTTTTTTATTAATAAATATTTGGGTTTGTGTTATACTGTTTCGTGCTCTTTTCCATCTATGTTCTTGTTGCTGTTGTAAATTTACACTTTTATGCCGCTACATGAATATGTCACGGATGTGCTGTTCTGTTCAGCAGTATGTGATTCGTTATTCTTTCTTTATGTTTTTGCAGGTTCTCCCACTTGTTCCACCAGGTAGGAAGGCCAACGAGGAGGGATCTCCATACTCTGGCCAGGTGATAAAGTGGACTAAAATTAATGGATTTGTGTTTAGTATTTCAAGTTTGATACCTTACTTTAGCACTTGACTTCACATGATCTCAGACTCACACGATGCATTTACATTTTATGTATCTTTTTTAATAATATAGTAGTAAAAACTGTTGCAAATGCTCATTTCAGGATGCAAATTGTGGTAACACACTTTTAATATCACTAGATGAGCTTGTGAAAGATGGTTTATTGATGAAAGAAGAGCTTCCTGAACCAGTGTAAGATTTATTGAGCCATATGAAGCAAATTGGATTTTTTTCCTTTTTACTGTCTCAGATGCATATTCCCTCATCACTGTAGCCTTTGTGCAGGGAAGCCGAACGTGTGAATTACAACACCGTTGCTGACATAAAGGATCCTTTGATTGCCAAGGTAAACTATTAAGAATAACTTTTTGTACATATGGTCGATTTAACATCTGTGTCGAAAGTGGAACTTTATCATTCTTTATTTTAATCTCTAAGGATCCCAGTAGGCGCATTTGCGACGGTGAACTATATCGTCGTCAATTTTGTTTAGTCACACAGATAGAAAACGTTACCATTACTATTATTTATGCAACTTACTGAATAGGAGGTGGACATATTGAGTTGGTGAATAATGCTTTGTCTGCAGTACATTGTAGATAAAATGTATGATCATTTTGGTAGTGCTTCATAATCCTACATTTTGGCTCTTGGAATGGCACCATGGACTAGTAAAGTTTTCTAAATTGGCTTGCATCCTTACTCAAAAGAACATGTTTGGAATGTAGTTGGCAAGGATCAAGATATTGTAAACCAAAATTAGAATTACAACCACATGTATGCTATCAAATATGGCTGATATAAGTCTGAGTAGTGTCCACAGCTGAACTCTATATAGGACTTAACTTAGTTTTTCAACCTTTATTTTGGCTTAGGCTGCAACGAGGCTCATTTCGAGCAAGGGGGATCTCAAACGTCAGCTCGAAGATTTCCGCAAAGATCCTGATATTGCAAGTAAGATATACTTTCTTGAAGCTATTATGGTAAATCTTTTAATTATAGATCACCTTGTTGACTGGATTCAGTCTCTCTTTGACGTACTTGCTGTATGTTTGGTGCTCTTATGACACTTTTTTCCACAATAGTCTAAATTGGTAGAATAAGTTGAAGCCATCCACTTCTCTCTTCCCAAATGATAATAATGATAACATATGTAATATGTTAGGGTACAAGAAGTCAATTATTTTCTCAAAGAGCACCAATTATCTTTCCATTCTGTCAAATTTAGAACAAAATGTATTTTCCGTAATTCTGTTTTTTTCAACTTAGTTTGGCACTTTATTTTAGAGTTATGAATTTCTCTTAGATTATGTGTACATGTGTTTATATACTCACTATTACCCATAGTAAATTTAGATGGGGAATGACTTGGCATGTTATTCATGCCTACATGGCTGCCTTTAGCCCTGCCTTGCATCTGTGTTACTCCCATACCAGATATTTCATCCCTTTTTCTATAAATGTAGTCTAGTATATTCAAATATATATTTTTTTAATCAAATATAGAAATGTTGTACTAATGCAAGTGGGTTTATATTCTCATGATTGAAGTTCTTGATTTTTTGTTCTTGTGGTTGTGGGGCTCTTTGGGCGCTTATCTCACTTTATAATTCATATACCTCTTCCAATATGCTCAATGTAACTCATTTATGTAAATTATCAAATGCAATTATTAGAACTATTTGGTGGCAGACTGGCAGTACTATGTTTCCCTTCCGAAATCCTTGTTAATTTATTTTTTTGCAGTTATTACCAAGCATGAACATAATGTATATAACATTACATAACATGAAAAAGGTTCCAGTGACGATTGAAGAATGGTTAATATGTCATATTATGTGTAACGTCTTTCATAATGCTAAATTCTTAGTATCCTTCAGTCTGCACATTTAGTTTTGCTGATTGAAAATGCTACTGTTTCCTCTTCACGATTACATAGGTTGGCTTGAAGATGCAGCATATTTTGCTGCTATTGATGACTGTTATGATACATATAATTGGTATGAATGGCCTGAACCCCTAAAGAATCGCCATCTCGCTGCATTAGAAGAAATTTCCCAAAGTAAAAAGGATTTTGTAAGATGTCTACCCTTCAACAATCCTTATTCATGCATTAAATTTCACTCCGCATACTTGAATTTAGCTAAACCATGTGATTTCTGACCATTTTTTCCCTTTCCATACCCAGATCGAGATATTTGTCGCGCAACAGTTCTTATTTCAAAGGCAGTGGAAAAAAGTTCGTAATTATGCACAGACAAAGGGGATAAGCATAATGGGAGACATGCCCATATATGTTGGTTATCACAGTGCAGATGTTTGGGCAAACAAGAAATACTTTTTGCTCGTGAGTAAATAATAGCTACAGTGGATTTGCATTATCCTTTGAGCCTCAGTTTCTAACTACTTATGTATGGCAGAACAGGAAAGGGTTTCCACTTTTGGTTAGTGGTGTTCCCCCTGATGCTTTTAGTGAAACTGGACAACTATGGGACAGGTTTATTCTACATATAATTTACCATAATTGATTGTAATTAGTATTTTTACATTAAATTAAATTGTTTCTTTCTTACTTTCATGCTATACAGCATTCACCTTTTCATTTATATAAGTATGAATGAGCACTGTATAGTGAAGTACATTTTTTTTTCCACATGAAGTCCTCTGTATGATTGGAGAGCAATGGAAGAAGATCGATTTACCTGGTGGGTACGCCGGTTACGACGTGCACAGGATCTATTTGACGAGTTCAGGATAGATCACTTTAGAGGATTTTCTGGCTTTTGGGCTGTTCCTTCTGGTAAGTTTTGTAGTATATATGATAACAAGAAAATCAATTCTCTCAAAATGACTTGCGTTTGGTTATTGTTGAAATGAGGTACAAGAAACATAGAATTTTTTGGCTGAATTTTAAACGGATCATGCTATGTTTGATCCATCTTATAATACTAGTTTTGTTTTGCAGAAGCAAAAATTGCTACTTTGGGTAAATGGAAGGTCAGTTCTCTTTAGATATGCAACATTTCTTCTAACTTTTGACATATGCTCTCTAAGTGATTATTTTTGTTGATAGTAGGTGGGACCTGGAAGTTCTTTATTTGATGCTATCTTTAGAGCTGTTGGGAACATCAATATCATAGCAGAAGACTTGGTATGATTTGCAAATATGTTTACTTGTGCTATGCATTCAAGAATTTCTCTTGCAACTTTTGACTTTCTAAGAGCCACCTAGTTATTATTTTATGGAACCATTCAACCATAATATACAAGATCGGTTTATGGGTCACTAACTGAAACAGATAAGGAAATCTAATTAGGAATATAACAGAAAGAGCTCAGAATCTAACATCAAATAACTTGGCATTACAGCTTATTAAGTACATATCCACTTTAATTATTTTGTGTGCTGTTTATCTGGTTGTCTTCCACGTATGTGACTTAATTTATGAGAATTCATAGCTTATCAATGATATTATCAGGAAAACTAAAGATGTAAAATATTCTTGGACGACATTGAACTTTCAAGGAGTTTCTAGTTTATCAATCACATAAACGAACTTTCCGAATCAGATTTTTAAGAATACTTATATTAGATTGCCAGTTAATTGCCTAACAGCAATATGTGGTGGTAGTAGAATGCTTACTTGTAAACAACATAAACATGTGGATGGACAAGGGTCTAATATTGATAAAAGAATTATCATATTTGAGTATTTTTCAGGGAGTTATAACTGAGGATGTAGTCCAGCTTCGGAAATCCATTGGGGCACCTGGAATGGCTGTTCTTCAGTTTGGTACTAATTACTTCATGCTTATAGTCTTATTTCAATTTTGGTATAGTCTGGTAGGCTAAGTTCATAAGCTCTCATTAACTGATTCTTCTTTTTATTTGTATCAATAGGTTTTGGAAGTGATGCGGAAAATCCTCATTTGCCTCATAATCATGAGCAAAATCAAGTTGTATATACTGGAACGCATGATAATGACACGGTGAGCTATTTAACTAGAAATTGGTTGATTTATAAAGAATTAAGTGGGAAAAGTATATTTATTCATGTATTCTTGTACTGTACATAAGATTAGGCTTCAGTATTTTAGGATACAAATTTCTAAACTTCAGGAATTGTTAGCAAGTGTGACTGGAATCTCACATTTTCAACCATATCTCAACCGATTCACTTTATCTTGAAAGTTTATATTCGTTTGACTTACTAGTTCCTGCATAAGTTCTTATTATATGTTTCATGGTCCATGCATTCTCAATTCATGGAATTCAAACAAATACAATAGTAAAAACTAAAAAATTCTTACAGCATTCCACAGGTAAGTCAAACGTCAGTTTTTGTCCCACTTTTGTCTTTCACTTGTTTTACCCTATTTGCATGTTATGCTTCCAATGTACATGTAAAACTTAAGAGACCAAAAGAGCATCATATTAAATTTTGTTGACACTTTGCGGTTTTTTGTTATAGATACGAGGTTGGTGGGATGTCTTGCAGCAAGAAGAAAAAAGTAATGTGAGTGTTTCTTTTTCCTGCAATCTTGTCATTATATTTTTGAGAAACTTTTTGCATAACGGTCTGATGACTCTAACTTTATTTATCTCAGGTGCTTAACTATCTATCAATTTCTGCGGACGATGATATCTCATGGGCACTAATCCGGGCTGCAGTTGCTTCAGTAGCCCAGACCTCAATCATACCTATGCAGGATATCCTTGGGCTTGGAGGTTCTGCTAGAATGAATATTCCCGCAACACAGGTAAAAGATAAGCTTATAAACTCATTATTGCAAAGGACCATCATATGTTTTTGTAATAATTTTGGTGTTATTACCGAGCTCCAAACTGTGTGCAATTTGCTATCTCATATCTGTTTTTTAATAAGTCATAGTTTTCCGCTTTTATTTTTAGAGTTTCCTGCTATAAATTCTGATGCATTTTGGCAGAATAATTTAATGTTTGAAAATTCCGGTTAATTTGAGAAATTAATAGATGAAAGACCACATAAGACATTTTTATGAAGAAAAAAAAGGATTTTTTTTTTTGCTGGAGGTAAAAGCCTCTTAAAGTATGTTAAAATTAGTAAATATGCGGGTGGTGGCTTCATACGTCTTTCTTCTTCATATATATGACAATGTAGTTGCTTGTTTATGTTTTACAGCTGAGATATGACACTTTTTTTTTCCTCATTTTGAAATACAGTCTGGAAATTGGGGTTGGAGATTACCAAATTCCATGAGCTTTTCAAGTATGGATGCTGAAGCTAAGAAGCTAAGGGACATGCTTTCCATGTATGGGAGATTATGATTACACATCAGGTTTGATATCCTGCAAGTTGATAATATTCTAAAAGGTCCTTTATACATGTCGCTTATGTCTTTAATCCTTGTTGGAGAACTAATGCTCATAACTCTTATGTAGCCGGGACTGTAAATAGTCTTGTACAACCTGTATTTTTTTTTCATGGGAGGGTCAAAATGGTCTTAATAACCATAATGTAAGTTGGGGAACAATAAAACACAATATATATGTTGTACGTTGAATAAGACAGTCACTTGATGTTAAAATTAATATATATTAATTTGTCTCTGTACGGAATAAGATTCCCCCCAAATTCAACATTATTCCCGGAGGACGAACTTTACATTTGTTATATTTTCTGATTTAAGTTAAATATAAACAGACATCCTCCCTTATGCTACTTTGGTAAGCTTTTCAAGCTTCTATCTGCATGAGTTTCTCTTTTGATGTCCAAGTGATCTTGAAGTGCTCTTTTTTGAAGATTATACTATCAACTTGTGCAGTATTTATGTTTGGTGGTTTTACTTTTAACTACTTTTACATTGGCAAAATCTGGTATCTCTGACCCAAATTAGGTCCATCACATGACCATTTTGGTTACCTCTTGGAATGACACACAACCAATTCAGTCTGTTGGATCATGTTGTATGTTATCAACTTGCATATTGTTTTCACGGAAAGTAACAATTTTCATCAATTACTCCTAGTTTCGTATAAGTGGTTTTCGCTGTTCAGTATTCAGCCACCAAATAAAACATGCTGAGACTAAACAACCGTCTCAAGGTGTTGAGCCCTCAAATTTTATCAGACATATACAACAAGGTTGTTTATATATTAATGATAAAATCATTTTAACGAATCAGTGGTATCGATTGTAAGCTCTGGAATCATGCAGCAGCCTTCTCAATTGCTTCAATGCACTCTAGGACAGTCGCCTTGTTTGACATTGCAGAAATTACGGCTTCATGAAGTGCCTGGTTAGTTTTTAACAGTGAAGCCGCAAACAAAACCTGCGTTTTTCACCCACAGAGAATGTGGATTACAAAAGAAGATAGAAAGCAATCATCTGAGTTAGAGGTGGCAATTTTGACTTGTTGCACATGGATGAGTCAATTCGGGGTTTTGTCTTATATATTTGACGGGTCAAACTGTGTAAATACATTAGCTTAAAACGAAAAGGGTACAAAGTCATTTGAAGTGTATTTTTAATGTGCCCCGTTTTATATTAAAAAAATGCAGTATCACTGAGATTAAAGTTATTTTTGTTAAATATTAGACTTATTATTTGTAAAACTCATTTTTAACCCAACATGCCCAATTTGCTACCTCTAGTGTTACACTAATAAGGATAATAATGCTAATTGCATTAGTGGATGACTTACTGCCCATCTGGTTAGATTCTGCTGCTCTGGTGTCTTAATCTGGGGCTTACTTCTGTTTATGAATCTCTGGAATCAAGTAAAGAATTTCATGAAATTGCAGTCTAATAAAGCTTTGACTTTGACTTTGGGTGTGCAAGATATATACCTGTAGGGTAAAGAGATCAGCGGATTGCCCAACTACTTTATCGTATTTTAGACCTTCTGCTGCAAGTCCAGCCATTGCTACAACTGCCAGCCTGATATTTAAGTTTAGTCATTAAGGTTACTTATACAAAGTTATTTAGTACATACTCGCTACACCAACTGTTGGATAGCTTAGATGTCCATGAACTACAAAGTTGGGGGATATAGGTGGCAATATTGACCCATTTACATAAAATGGGTCGATCTGGGTTATGTACTTATGTTTTATCCGTAGCCAGTCAAATAGGTTAAGCTAAAAGATTTAACTATATAGGTATTTATCATTTAAACGTACATAGGTATTTATCAGAATTTGTTTTAAGGGGAACACAATAAATAAATACAGCAAAAGGGAACATACCAGATCCCCTTCCAAACAAATAACTACACCATATTGAATATTGATCATCAAACTAAAATACATAATATTGTAGCCATTACTAAGAAAGCAATGTGATACGAATTTAATAGATTCTACCTGTCGAGATATAAATTTGAGATTTATCATTCATACCTCTTCCCTCAATCCCACAAATATGCATTAAAAGTTAAAACATAACTGAATTAGTAAGCAGAACAACTGATATATACCTGTCGAGTTCCTTCGAATCAAGTTGTCCACTGTATATAAGTTTTTCCAGTCTTTCATCAATTAGATTGACATTCTCTTTTCCTATGTCCAGAGAGTACCCAAGGATGGGGAGACCTAGTAAGTAGGCAACTGCCATTCGAAAAATAGTCGCCTAAGCACTAATAATTCAATATAGACAACAAAATATAATATAATGCCAAATTATTAATCAATATTGTGAAAGTGTGTAAGATTGTAATTTTATTTGGTTTCTCAGTATCAACAATCATTTCAGAGAAGTGTGAAAAGAAATTACCCAAAAAATGAGCAGCTTCATGTCTGGCAATTCTATCCTGATAATCAGGGAAAAAAGTCGAAAATGAACCTATTGCAGCCTGAAGAAGCCTACATTGCAGGTGAGTAATTAGATGAATCCGAAACTGTTCATTACTATCCATGCTAAATATCCGAAAAGGGATTACTGTGAAGTTACATATCACACTTACCCAGGTGAAATACTCCCTATAGCCAGAACCACCAAAGAAATGCTCCCAATCAAATATGGTACAAAGAAGCCCCAGTCCTGCATAACATTTTGGTTATAAACAATTTACTTGCAACAAATTCTATTTTGAGTAGCGTGTTTCAGTGTAGTGAATCGAATATATAACCTGATAATTAGGTTAAACAGGGTAGTTTTTCTAATGATACAAACTTTTATCTTGTAGCATTTACCCATTGTAAGCGAGATATTAATAAAACAACTAAGTTAAGGTTGTTGACATGATCTTGTGTCCATTTTGGTGTACTAAATAAAGATATCATAATTCGAGCTTACCCCAGGAAGTTGACCAGCAATAGTTCCTAAAGCCCCTGTAGTTCCCACCACAGTGAAAAGAAAAGCTGCCTGCATCACTGTCATGAAATTAATTTCGTGAAATATATCATAAAAAAAATTCAAGTATATACTGTGAAAAGATCGGTAACGATGACACCAAGTACACAAATAACCATTAACCTCGTGAACTCTAAACAAGGTACATGTTCATGAGAACTTACATCATTTCGAACACTAGGTATTGCAAGATTCTCGGCGTTTTTTAGTCCAAGAGTTGTCAACTCACGAAGAGACGTCTGTTTCATAGATTTCAGGTAGTTAGAATAGAACAATCCTCCCATCACCTCATAAAAAATGTGCATATGTAATAAGGACTGACCGAACGACGGGAAAGATAGGGTTGAGAATTCCACTTTTTGGCCCAACCAGTTTCAGACAGCTGATTAAGTGCTTCTTTAACTGCATCACTGTCCTTCTGCAGCAATTCAAATGCAACTAGAATAATATATACAAGCAAAAGCAGAAAAACTTATTAAAGAGCTTCTTAGCCAGGGAAAGATATCGTTCACATACTAAGCATGAGGTTTATGTATAGTGGAGAACATCTAATGTCTAAGTATACTGAAAACATACAAAAATGTTTGATCTCTCTAACAAAAAACCACAGTGGAAGTATACTAGTAGTCACAACTTTAAGCTTATAAGGGCCTCAAATCTCTTATCTCATACCATTGTGGGACAGGTTGTTACATAAGGTAATGCAGTATGCCCGTATCCGATATGGTTGATCATATTGATTAACTCTAAAGCCGGACCTTGTAAATTATAAATTTCTCATAGATATCACTTACAAATGCAAAAAATAAGAAAATCATTCTACGGCAAGTTGTACAAAAGGAGCATATTACATTAAAGTTGAACTAAACAGAAGTAATGAAATGAATTTATACCTTGGCAATAGCAGATACGAGAGAGGAGAAATCGACGTTGGGAGGAGCGGCTGAAGATGATCTGATTCGCCAGTTTCTGGAAGATATTTGAGTGGATCGAGCAAGAGTACCGAAGAGTGAAACAGACATGGAAGACATTGTGTGAGTGTGAGTGTGTGTGACAGAGAAAGAGCAAAGTGTTTGGGAGATAAATAAATGGATAAGATTTGGCGGGAGGGGCTACAAAGTAACAACTGTCAGTCGTTAGTTTTAGTTTAGGTGTGGTTACATCTCATAAGATTTACAAAGGAAAGGGTGTGACTTATGAGTGGTTGATCAACCTAGAAATTGTAAATTCTAGTGTTGTTTTAAACATGAGTGAGCTCACGAGCATATCTTTGTTAGCACTAAATTTGCTTTTTGCACTAATTTAGTGAAAAAAGTACAAAATATTTCCGTTAGCACTAAAATTAACATTATCTTAACGCGTGAATAAGTAAAATGCATCAAATATAGTACGAACACTATTCATTGCATTAAACACTATTTACTTTATTTAAATCACAAATTTTGGTTGAATCTTTGATATTCAACTAAAAATATAAAAACTAATTTACAAAAAGTATATTTTCATAAGTTTCTAACAAATACCATCAAATTGAATCTAATACTAATATATATTATCTTAACTTATTTTCTTCATATCTTGTTATATTTTGTTTGGGTCAGTTAAAAAAAGGTTTAGTGTTGAGATTTAGTGCTATACATGGGAGCAAATATTGTTTAATGTGGGTATATTCTTAGAAGATGTTTTTCTTAGCACAAGGGCCGTCTCGCAGTTTTCGGTGGCCCTAGGCGATAACAACAAAGAGACCCTATTACACTTGTAAGCTAAAAAGAAATTGCATATAAACTTGAATTATACGGCTCGTATATGTTTAATATTATAGATGTTTATAGCAAAAGTAATAAAAATGTGGCCTCTTTGAAGTGGCGACCATATGCGATGGCACCTATTGCACACCCTTCCGAGACCCCTCTGTTAGCACTATCTTAATGTAAAAATTTAGTGTTAACATTGTAGATGTCAGATGCGTAAATAATTTTAGTAGGACTGGTGTCAGAGGAAGAGCCAAAATTTTAGGTTAAGTGAGGCCTAACTTAAAATCGATCATCTTACATGTCAATTGGGTAACTTTGAGATGTGAGCAACATTTTTTTTTTCTTAACAAAATATTTTAAAATTTGCTTTTAGATACTTACTAGTTTCTTAAATATTACGTTCTAACACCACCTTAAGAACATCTTAAATGAGATATTTGGTTATAAGGCGAAATTAAAAATAAAAGATATGCTAAAGTTTAACCACTTAGTAAATAAAATATTTTTGTTATGTGACGTGCAGCAGGTAGGTTGTTTGCTTTTTTTCCAATAAAATAATTTAACTATAGGCATTATCTTTAAAATAGTCAAAATATATTTTTTACGCGGTAACAAAATATTTTAGGTATAAACATTAGCTTTAAGCCTAAAATCGAATTTTACATCACAATTGAGTCAATTTTCATACAAGTTTCAATTTTGGTCATGTGCGACGTGTGCTACTGTACGACTCCATACATTGTGCGACACGTGGCATGACCCCACTATCATATCAACTATTTGCTGACCCTACTGCTATTTTGTTTTATTCGAATATGGTGTGCGACTGACGGCTGTGCTACTTGTACTAGTGTGCGACTGGCGGCACGCAATCTTTCTTAGATTGCATGGGGAAGGAACACAAACCCACTTGTTTATTTTTTTTAATAATTTTTTTTTTATTTTTTCAAACTCTTTTTTTTTTTTGCAGTTCTTCTTCCTGAACAAGAAGTGTGTGTGTGATGCTCCCATTGTACTGTTCATTTGTAATTCATAATTAAGATTAATAATAATGATTGATAATAAGGTATGTTTTACTGTTTATATGTGAATATATGCTTGTTTTTGTTGATTATTACTATGATTTGATAGGCATTTATGTTATGGATGTATTAATCCTCTTAGGTATTAAGATACCTTGATTTCCCATTATAAATAGTTCCACAACCTAACACAATGTTATCACTACTTTTCCGATCATCACCTACTACTTTTCCGATCATCAATTCCTTTCATAGTATCTCTCTAACTAAATCTGATAATGGCTTCAACAAATTTCCCATTTCATGACCGCCTAGCAGTAGAAGCTCGATCCTTGAGCAGGGCTCGACAATTATTTGTCTACTTTGAGAGGCTACGTGCAGCCAACCTCGCCGAGGAGGAAGAGCTGCGAGCGTATGTGGAAGAGGCCCGGCATAGAATAATAGAGATAGATCTGTATTTGTTCGAGCTCGGCCAAGTATTTGGCTCGACTGTGGCTGCCCATGGCCATCGTATGCTCAGGCTTGCTCGCTATCAGGATGTGTCAAGAATACTCTTGTACACACGTGCAGCAGATGAGGCCCGATACAATGCCGATCTACTCAGGGAGTTTATTGGCAGTGTGTTGCGTCTATAGGTGTTGGTGGTGGTGGGTAGGTCTAGGGTATGAATGTTTGGTAGTTAGGTCTAGGCTACTTTGGCGTTTATGTATGGTTACTTAACGCGGTTTTCTAATGTACGCGTTAAGTTTTTATGTAAATATTCGTTTTTAATGGAAATCAAGTATTATCTATATATTGTTGGTTTTTGTACACTTAAATGATGATACATTCATAATTAAATGTGATACGTTGCGATAAATTGTGTTGTCTAATAATGTTGTTCTTTGCCTTCTGAAATTGTTATAACTCAGTAAAGGAAAAAGCTTATTTGATGCCAATACAAAGGAAAAAGGTTATGAAATTGTTATAACTCAGTAAGGAATGAGGTTATTTGATCGTTGCTTCTGCTTTGATTTTGAGCTTGTGGAATGGTTTTTAGATGTTGCGTGTGGGTGTTCAAAGTTGTCTCTGGTTCTATTTACCCCATTAGCCATATTCTATTTACCCAAGGAGGAACCCTAATCCTAGTTTTAGTATAAAAAGCTTCATTGTAAGCCATGGTTTGGCAATTAGGAAATTAGGTTTTAGTAGGTAATTTTTTTAGGAGTAGTTTAGTCCTAAGCTTATTTGCTATTTATCTGTTAAATTCACTCCTTATCTTCAAGTTTGTTGTGATCTCTGACCCATGCTAGTTTAGCTTAGATTTAACAGTAAAAATACCAAATCTGATCCATGATGGGGTGTTTGGCACAGTGGAAAATCTTGGGATAAAATCAACTTTGGTAACATAGATACTTCGAATCAGTTGTAACTTAATCCAATCAGTAGTTAAAGGTCAATTTTTAGCAATTCCTAGTAGTTTCATAGCCTATCATTTAGTTATCTAAATATCTTGGTTCATAACTGTTTTGAAAATCATGCATCAGGAAGATTTAGTTTAAGTTTCTTTTAGTCGTTATTTGTGATTCAAGTAGGACTAAGGTAACATGTTCAAAATTATGGTTCAAAAAGTTGCATACTAGTTTCCACCCATTTTCAAAGTCGCAGGCACTTTTTGCCCATTGTGAGGTTACTGCACAACAGTTAGGAATAGCCCCAAACTCACATTGACCTTCATTTTTAATTTGCTCATTATTAGGACTTTAGCTCTGAAAATGGATTTATTGTTTCTTTGTCAGCTTGTTAACAACCTTATATTTTTCTTTTATTGTTAGTGCTTCTTATGTTTGCTTCTATTTACCCCATTAGAGCTGCCTTGTAGTTGTTCTAAGTTGCAGCTTTAGGTTAGTTTTCAGATTGTTAGTGCTTCTGATTTATTTTGAGCTTGTGGAATGGTGTTTAGATGTTGCGTGTGGTTTTTCAAAGTTGTCTTTACTTCTATTTACCCCATTATAAGTTACTATATTAGTGAATTCCCATCACGGTTGTGTTTGTGTATATCTTTGGTCCGCGCATCCTGCACTATTTTTTATTGGTGAATGGTTACTTTCATTTGTTGACATTTCTTTCAGTGTAATTAATTTAGGGATAGTAACAGAAATTGTGGTTTATGGCAATTTGTATATCTTTTTTCTTTGTCAGCATTTTGTTTTTCTTCCACTTACCGGCTGTGTTTGTTTATTAATGTAGGGATACCTACAGAATTCGAAGGTCCATGTCAGAAGCAAAGTTCGATACTTTCCGTTAATCAAGGCAAGGTTAGATGAAAAGAGGCGTACTTTATTCAAGTCAACATGTTTTGGACCATGGTTAGATATAACTTATGTTGATAACGACGAGATGATTGTTCATCACATGTTGGAAAAGCAACTGAATTTCGATGATAAGCACTATGATCTCTCACTTGTTTATCATGTCAACGGACATCTTTTGCATTTTGGCCGTCGCGAGTTCCAGCTCATTACTGGTTTCAAATTTGGAACTCCTACTTTACGTGGGTTTAGGATAGGTCCTTTGAATTTCCGTGATCGTGTTTTTCCGGACAAGATTGGTGAGCATTTAAAAAACATTGATCTACTTGCGTTAATTGAGGATGACGAGGCTTTTTCCAAAATATCTGATGAAGACGCAATTCGTGCGTGCCTGTTGTTAGCCTTGGAGGTGATTTTTATGGGTCGTGAATTGATATCTGTAGTGGCTGATCCTTTAATTAGAATGGTTGATAGTTTACAAACATGGAACGATTTTCCTTGGGGGGAACACATTTGGCGTATGTTGTATGATGTTATTTTGAATGTCAACTCATTTAAAAGGGATGCGTTTCATAAGGCAGTTAATATGAACCGTAAGTTTCAACCTTCTTATTCATTGGGAGGGTTTATTTTGCCATTCAAGGTTAGTAATTTCCCGTACCATTTTCGTACTTACATTATTTTGCACAAGTAACAAGTTACAACTACATAGATTTGCTATTATTTCAGATATGGATTTTAGAAGCATCTGTCCAGAGTGGCCGGTGGTGGAGAAAGGCGCCTGATATTTTACCTAGAGCTGTAGCATGGACTAAGAAGGTTCCTTTTCAAGCAAACGTGAAATTGGGGGACCTTTTTCCAGAGGTATGTTGTATACGTAATATTCTGGTATTTTTATTCGATAATTGTCAACGACGTGTTAGTGTTTTTAGTATTCAATGAAGTATTGACGTAAAACTTATTAAGCTTCTGTTTGTGCATAGCCCTCATTTACGTTTTTATTGGTTTGTTAGGGTGAAAAAAGTAACTGTGAATTGTATCCATCAAGGGCCGAGGGAGCGTCTGAATCGTTTAGGCGTAGTGTTAAGTTTTTTAATTGGTATGTGCCTAGACCACCGCCTGTTGCTGAAGTTGGGCTTGTTGAGGAGTATTTTCGTAAAAGAAGTGAAGCACGGAAAAAAAATGCTAGCTGAAGATGCTGAGGAAGATATGGAAAACCGTACGAATCTGCGTATTGTTTCTATCATGGAACGTGTTGAGATTATACAAGAAATGTGCGGAAGTTTGCTGAAGCTACCGGCTGAGGTTCAGAGTCTGAAAGGACTTGTCCACAAACTTGAATCTGTTATTCATGTATAATTTGTAATATAACATTATGTTAAGATTCAGGTTGTTTATATTAAAAAATTATTGATGTACAAATTCTTTCTTTTGTAGATTATGACTCGGAAAAGAAGGGCTGGAGATACGGTTCATGACTTGAAGAAGGTCGAGCTTAATTTTGCGCAGGACAACAAAAAAGTAAGTTCCCATTTTTTTTAATTCTGATTTCGTTGTTGGTAAAAGATTTTTGCGCTTACTTTGTGTTCCTTATCCTGTACTTGCATATCTTATAGGGTAGACTGGAATTTGGAAGTAACATTGAGTCTGATCTTGCTAACGAGTATTGCACAAACTTAAATGACGACTTTCTGGAGTTGTTTGACGGGCCGATTCAACAAACACAGAAATATGATGTGCGTGAGCATCATGAGGCATGGCAGAAAGCATTTGGCACCGGTTTACAGGTTTGTACAACCTGAACTTGTAAAAAACTATATTTGCGACATAACGGTTTTTCTTATAAGTTAAAACACATGTTAAATGTTTCAGGATGTAAAAGTTGAGGAGCTAGCTGACGGAGATGTTGAACAGGTTTGTTTTTACATTCGCAACAATAATGTAGTGCATTGTATACTTTAGCATCGTGTGGTCATTTATAAGTTGTATTATGTTTTATCTTGTGAATTGTTGAAGGATGAATGGGTAATTTTGGATGATTGTGAGAAAGTTGATAAGCATGAGGCTGAGTTACGTAGGTTGGCTTTGGTTAGAGATGAAACTGTACGACTTAGACAGGAAGAGGCTAAAAGATTTGTTGATGATGGGGTCATGAAACTGCCTCACATGAAACTTTGTTTAAATCGTCCTGGACCAAAGAAGAGGGAGTACAAATTTGTTTTGAGGCCGCCTTTCACGGGAGAGCTTCCGAATCATGTTATTCCTACTTTGGAAACACTTAAAAGTCAAAAGATTATTCGTGATCCTTTTATGCGTGAACTGTGTAGAGATGTCAAACCTTGGACAGAGGTACCACCTAACGCCTTATACATTATGTTAGTCTATTATGTTTTATTCAGTTCCACAATATAATATGATAACTTAATGTAGATATTATTCTTGATATATGCAGGAACTCAAAAGGACTCACAATAGTAACGACAATGTAATACTTGATCGTCAATTTCAGGACTTTTTAGATAATTCTTGGTTGCCTCATTGCAAGTTTCCTTGGTGTAGTGATATTGTTGTCGATCGTCTTTTCTGGGAAAGTCTAGCTTGTGTTGACGAGAAACGATCTGGTTGGTTACGTGACGAGGTAAACTCGCATTTTAAATTTCCAAACCTGATAGATAACATAACCTGATTGTGCTTGATTGTGCTTAGTTGGTATTAAAACTTGCTTAAAATTGGTGGCTTGTTTATTGAAATTCGTAGTTGCTTAATATTTAATTTTCACTGTCAAATAGCATTAGTAGTGATGTTGGTAATTAGTGGTTTAAGTTTGTTGTTCTGAGTTAATTTAGGTCTATTAAACCATATTAAGGTCCTGCAAATCATTATCACTTCATAACAGTTTCTTTAGTGTGGCTTAGAACATTTGAACCATAAAAAACAGGTCCCATTTGTAAAAAAGTCAAAATGCCTTTTGGATTGATCTCACTTGTTAACGGTTGAAGGTTTTAAGCCCAAATCTCATAAAATCATTTCACAAGTAGTTGTTTTAGCATAATTTAGTCTTACTATAGCCTAGTATACCATAATCAGTGCTTAAATCAAGTTAGAGTTTCACAAAAGTCAAGTTAGCTCATCAATTTAAAAGTCAAAATTTCATAAGTTTTGAGAAAACCCATTTTTTGAGTGATTTATCTAGAATTTTGTGGAGTGATTCAGGTATTAACATTTTTAGAGGTTAAAGTCTATCACCTAAGCTTCAATAATATGTGTGAAATTTACTTTTGGGATATTTATTGTAGCTTATGCAACAGCTTATTTGAAGCTGTAGGGCAAGTGCATGCCCTGTGCACCAGGATTTGACCAATTTTCCAAGGTCTCCCTTGTGTTCACCTGTGGACCTCACACCCTATCCCTTAGCTTTTTAGGAAGCCTTCCACCTCAGCTTATTGGGAGATTGCTTATTTTGGTTCTCTGCTCATTTGACCATAGCTTAATTGACCTACCTTTTGACCTGTTCTCAGAAGCATAACCTGAACACTCAGGTTTTTCACCCAAGTTCCATACCTCACCCACTGATCAACAATAAACCTGTTAGATAACATGACCTGATACATATAGTTTGACATTTTTTTATAATGACATGCAGCACATTGATATTTGGGTGATGTATATGTGGCACTTTAGACCTAATAATGCCGATTGGTGCATGGTTAGTTGTTACTTCTTGACAATTCTCCTTCAAGGTTCGATGCCACTGTTTTATGCGACTAACGAAGTATACGACTGTGCATGGTCTGATGTTGAGCGGGTACGTGTATGGATTGAACCTTTAAACATTTAAATCAATATACTACTCGTTATACTCATTTTTCTTAATAAAATATCCAGGTGTTCATCCCTGTAAATGAACCTTTCACCCATTGGTCACTTGCTGTGTTTTACATACAAACCGGGGAGGTGGTATTTTATGACAGCGGTGAAACATATGAAGTTGAATATCGTGAGTGGTATTTCAAGATGAGGAGGTGTCTAAGGGAAAAGCTTCCCTTTATACTTAAGGAGACAGGTGTATTTGCAAAGAAAGGAATCGACCCAACTAGCTACCGTATAAATTTTCGCCACGTAACTCACATCCCCAAGCAGGGTGGTGTTTTCGGTGACTGTGGTATCTTTCTATGCATTTTCCTATACAGGTAATTAACATCTTTTTCTACCATGTATCACACTTATTGGTATGACTTTTCTATAATGTCAAATGTAACTGGTTGGTTATTACTATACAGGTTGGCTTACGGGATCCCTCTGGTTATGGATGACTCTCTTCAAACAACACTGGCATACAGAGAGGCGTTGATTCGTTTCTACTTCAAGCACAAGATCTCCGAAATTGAATGTGTCCACTAGTGGAATCATGTAACCATACATGAACCAAATCTCACAGATCTCATATTTCAAGCATTTACAAACTATAATATGAATATCAAAATGACATACCGCATCCGACAGCCAACCTTTCCTATTTCCATCTTTGCACAACAAAGCTGCCCAAAACGTCCAGTCCACCACATTATCTGACCAAGGAAATGAGTAGAAAAGGTCCTTTTGTGTACGCAACACCAAGTTTATATCTCTAAAAGCGTTCACTCGGTTTGGTGGCGAGAATTTAGGACGAGTCAGATCCTGAAAGTTTTTGTATAAAGTATTATTGAATAACAATTATGGAAAAACAATTTGAATCTTTAATTAAATCACAATGTTTGTACCTCATTCCATGGTTGTAGTTCAATCTCCTTTCCGTCAGCGCCCAGCAAAGTCTTCAATGTGTTTTTATACACCTTTTGCTTGCGCTTCCTTCGGACTCTGGGTGTAGTTGGTGGTGGTTCGGTAAAAGGATGTTGTAGGTACACACTCTTCTTCCTTTCACGAGCAAATGGAACCTGAACAGTTTTAACCTTCTGATGGTCTTTAACAGCGTTAACAATTTCGACAACCGGCATGTCATCGTCAACTTTCAACATGTCCACCTGATTATCCCTTTCCATATCACCTACCCCCTGACTAGTTTCCTGAAAACAAAGTATGCCAATGCAAAGGAGATATAGTAAAGAATTTTAACCGATAAGTTGATATAAAAAGGACTAAATTATCGATAACCTAAAACTATTTAACGTATAATTACCGGAGGAGGGGTGAAACTAATCATGTCCATCAAAGCTTCTACTGCTACCAACCCTTCACTAGGCGATGAACATATATGTTGAACTTCTTCATCCACATGCATCATTTCATCAGCGTTATTATCCTTGACATGAATACCAAAAATAATCATTAATTAAATAATAAGAAAAGATATTATATAAAAGTAAATAAAAACAATTATGTTAGTTAGTGTCACACCTGTGAAGCATGAAGTCCGGGAACACCATCGGTAGTAACATTTGTTACAAACTTATCAACACATACCGTCTTGCTTTCCAATCCATTATCACCATCAACTTGGTTGATCACACAATTGTTCACCCCATTCGTCCCAGTTTCGAATACTCTCCCTGCATTACATTCGTCAACCAAATCAGGCTTGTGTTTGTTAAGACTCTCGTCGACCAAATCATGCTTGTGTTTCTTAAGACTCTCGTCGACCAAATCATTCTTGTCTTTTTTAAGACTCTCATAAGCATCTTTAAAAGTATTGCTAACACTAACAGAAACATCAACCAAGTTATGGTTGTTCACAGAATCTGAAAAATCCACCGGTGCGTCCGACTTTTTCCTAACCCCACCACCATTATGTTTGTTTAAAACATACTCAGCACCCACAGGTACATCAACCAAATTGTTACATCCGGTTTCACAACTCTTGACACCATTACTAGCAATTACCGAATTTTGACCACCCGTTACAGCTTCACCAATCTTAAGCCCTATGCTTTCAGCTTTCTAAACCACTGTAGGAACAATCTGAGGTTTCAGGAGTTCTTCAATTGCAGTCAATCGAGTACTGATAGCTTTGTAGTTTTTCAATTCGCGTTCCATATCTGCCAACTTCTTTACAAGTTCTGATTTGCTCATACCATTCAACCCTTGATCACCAACCTCCGCATTCACCTCTTCTTCCTCCTCAGTATCTTCCTCAACAGGTTTACGAGTTCTGGCATGCACTTCATGCTTAACCTCTTTGATAACTTCCTGTTTAACACGTTTGGTAACAAATGTATGGCAAATCCTTGGGGCAAATTTTCGGTGTGCCATTGGTTTTGGAGTTTGGATGTTTGATGTCTCAAGTTGTTGGAAAAACTCAATACTGGATCGCCACCAAAGTGATTGGTTTTCGATAGATGTCGGCATGAGTTTGTTAAGAGGTTTGGTTGAATAAAATAAACGGTTATTGTCAGATTTGGTAAACTTTGCATTATCACTCCAAGCTACACTGCGGGGAATAACGTTATCTTCTTTTTTCCACCATAACCTTGAGTTAGGAAAGCTTTCCAATACAAAAATCTGCAAACATAACAACAAAGGAGTGAAAGACAATTATTAAAAACCAAATAAAAAGTATAAAAAATTTAAACTTAAAACTATATAAATTGCTCTTATGCTATGTAGGGACAATATAAGCATTTGGCCAAATTGGGTAAAAAAATACATTATTACACCCTAAAAAGTAGACCCTAATAACCAGATTTGAAAATGAGCAGTTTGAATAACAGCTTAATACAAATCACATTTAAAAAAAAAAACTAAACTACACTAATCTAAAAACATAAAAAACAAAATGGTTATTTAATCTAAACTAATATTCTTATAACAAACACCCCCTTAACTTGATAATTTGCCGTTTTAATCTACCCAACACTGATTTGGTTTAAAGTTTTTAAATACAAGTACATCATCGTTAAACTAGGTAAAAGGCTAATACAACATAAATTGAACAGCAGCCAACCTGAATACACAAATCTAAACTATGTTTCTATATTATGTAAACTTTAGCTACAATTGAAAGGATCAAAACATTTGCATGTCACTTAAATAGTATATATACTAACCTTCAAAGCAAACACAAATCCATACAGCGAATATGTAGCGGTGTATGAGGGACCCACTTTCATGTATTCTTCCAAATGCGTCTTTCTTTTCTTTGAAACAACATTGTAAACCCTGTCGTGAAATTCCCTCCACATATATTCCCCCCAAGGAAATGCATCCCACGCATAAAAATCATCAACTAGGCAAAGTATCTCGTTTGACATTACATGTCTAAGCTCTTGACCCATCAACACATATTCTAGTACTAACAGCAGACATAGACGCACGGCATTCTCATTTGACATTTTATTAAAAGTTTCACTTTGCAGAACCTTGATAAGATCAAAACCCTTTATTCTTTCAATACCCGGAAAAACACGCTCACAAAAACCAGACACTGATTCTTCCAAATGTTTTAAACAGATCTTGCCGAATCTTAAACCAGTCATTAAACAAAACTCTCTCCTACCAAACTCTAGTCTATGTTTATCTATCTCAAAATACATGGGGGTTTCGAAGCTAGGGTTATCAATATGTTTTTTATGTTGAAGCATAAAATTCAGAACATGGTTATCATGGTCTTCTGATCTTAAATCCAACCATGGGCCCAAAACAGTGTTTCTAAACATGGCATATCGATCCTCATTAAATGCCAACTTACCCTTAATGGTTGTAATTAAGTACAACCTACATCGGACAATAACTTTCGCATTATAGACCTACATAAAAAAAATACAAAATTAAAAACCAATTAACATTAAAAATTAATTTTAACAATAACAAACAACAATTTACGTTTAAGTTTCAAAATAATCACCAGTAACGAAGTCTACAATTGCAACCCAAAATCATATCACGCTTCTAAACTTTAACTACCCGATGAATAGTAACTAATCTAAATTCTACTAACTAACTACAAAAACAATACCCGATCCCACTAGTCTCGGCCATGAGATATGATGTACACAAAAAGACCCGGCTTTGAAATTCTATTAACTAAATATGCATTAAATGTTAGCTAATCAAGAATCTATAAACAAACACATAACTTAGAATACTACAACTACAACAAACATCCTAATCATGCTTAAACTATAAATACCCCATTAATATTCACTAATCGCAATTTAAACATCTTAAGATGGCCAGGGGAAAGTTTAGAAACGTCCACATGAATACTTATTAAGGCGTGCACATCATACTCACAAAAGCTCGACTTTCTATATACTAAATACAATCAACATCATCAATTAAAAAGATATCCTTATTCAAAAGCTAAACACTCATTGCCAAACAAACATTATATTCTAAAACGCTAAAAGCTACTAATCGCTCCAAATGTTGTCACAAAACACATCTAAAATTAATTTTACCAATAACAAACAACAATTTACGAATTTTTAAAAACAAATTAACATTAAAAAACACCAAAATTAAAAATAAGAGGAACGATTAACCTAAAAAATTATTTCAACACTAACAAAAAAAATAATTACGAATTTTATAAACCAATTAACATTAAAAATGCATTTTTAAACAAAAAACAACAAAATTAAGAATCATACAAACGATTAACCTAAAAAATAATTTCAACAGTAACAAAAAAAATAATTAAGAATTTTATAAACCAATTAACATTAAAAATGCATTTTTAAACAAAAAAACAACAAAATTAAGAATCATACCAACGATTAACCTAAAAAATAATTTCAAACACTAAAAAAAAAAAAAAAATTACGAATTTTATAAACCAATTAACATTAACAATGCCTTTTTAAATTAAAAACAACCAAAATTAGGAATCATAGAAACGTACGCTTTGCCGTCTCCACGTCTCTTGTACCAGTTCTTGTTCTTCTTCATGTTCAGGATTCGCCTAAATCAAATAAATACACAAAATTATATTAAAATATAAACACAAAAATCGTAACAACAACCGGGTAAAAATCATAAAATGTTAACTTACAGTTTGACGTCTCTTCTTCTCCATGTAAAAATCATTAAATCGTAACACCAACCGGGTATAGATCTGCCAGTGTGTGTGTTTTTGTGTGTGTTTTTTTAGATCTAGGTTTGAAAACTATGAATAGTATTAGCGCGATAATTGAGAAGTTAAATTATTAAAAAACTTAGAATAGTAAAAATATTATTATTAAACGGTTTGTGTTCCTTCCCCATGCAATCTAAGAAAGATTGCGTGCCGCCAGTCGCACACTAGTACAAGTAGCACAGCCGTCAGTCGCACACCATATTCGAATAAAACAAAATAGCAGTTGGGTCAGCAAATAGTTGATATGATAGTGGGGTCATGCCACGTGTCGCACAATGTATGGAGTCGCACAGTAGCACACGTCGCACATGACCAAAATTGGAACTTGTATGAAAATTGACTCAATTATGATGTAAAATTCGATTTCAGGCTTACAATTGGAATTTTCCCTGACATGTTGTAAGATTTATTGCATGCACGTCAAAGTAGATATATGTTAAAAATTCCACCGCAATGCCTATAATGATTTTCATTTTTTTAATGTGTCTTTTATCATGATTGTAATGACATAATATTTTGAGATTGGATAAGTATTCGCGTTGAAGACCAAATAAATCAAAAGAAGTTGATAGTTCGGCTATTTAAACAAGATTGAACATGTAAAAGTTCTGGGAGGCGTTTGTGTTATGGTATTAGATTTGAGTGTTATAGTAAAGTTTTTTTTAGGTAGATGTTGGTGGGTCTTCAAATTGGGATTGAGTGATAAATATTCAAAATGGGGTTGATTTGCACACTTAACTTTGTGATTGAGACACTCAACTGTACAGACAGTTAAAACACACTGTGAACCTTGTACAAATATCCGATGCACACAATGAAGTGTTCCAATCAAAAATTTGAGTATGCAAATCAATTCCCATTCAAAATTAGGTTAATGCATATAAACTAGTTCCCAAACACACACATTTTATCTTTAACCATTTTGTCAAAACATGCCAAAGAAAGAACTACTTTAACTTAAGGTGTTGTTTATTCAGAGTTTCTGAATCTAAATCTGAACCGCACATCTAAATTTGAGGCGTAAATTTTTGAATCTGAATTGAAAATTTTGTTAAAGCAAGGTGTTGTGTCATTTACTTGCTCGTACTATTTTTTTTTTTATTTTTTTTTTATTATTATTATTTTTTTTTTGTGTCAACAGCAGGCAATAAGAGGCATTAAGGGGGTGTTTCTTTTTCCTTTAGCAAAAGGAATGGGTCCACACAAAGTATATAATAATGTTTTTTTTATGTGGAGCCCACCATTTTTCCACTAATGCCTCTATCCCCATGTGAGTAGTATAATGGAGACTCTCCCCATTAAGACCATTTAATAGCCGTGGGTCCCACATAGGCCTCACGCATCCCTTAGCTAACAAAAAAAAGAAACACCCCCCTAAGACACCCTATCAAGTTAGACCATTAAGATATAACTGCCTCTGATCATGTCTGAACGGAAAAAGAAACAAACGGTCTGAACAGCCAAAACGTCTTATCATCAATTAAGAGGTTTGGCTCATTTTGAGGCATTAAAATTAAGACATTCAAAAAACAAACATCACCTGAGTCAAACACATGAGCTGATTACAAAAGACATTAAACTAGAAATAATCTAACCAACTCAAACACCTATGACATCACCTACCACCTCAACAACCACCGAATCCACCACCCCACAGTCGCCAGAACCACCACCTCTACTAATCCCAAACCTCCCAGACGACATCTCAATCCAATGCCTGGCCAGAATCCCACGCGACCACCACACCACCCTAACACTCGTATCCAAACACTGGAGATCCACCATACGCTCCCAACACCTCTTCCACACACGATCACTCTTAAACATCACACAACACTCTTTATACCTCAACATACGTCACAACACTTCTTTTAAATGGTACCACCTTCATCTCCCTAACCCATTTCACAAAACCCTTATCCAAACAATACCCTCTATCCCTTTTCAGCCTGTGGGTCCCGCTTACGCTGTTGTGGGGCCCTATATATATGTTTTAGGTGGGTCGGTTAAGGATGTTCCTACTAATGATGTGTGGGTTTTGGATTGTAGGGTGAATGAATGGGTTTCGGGGCCGAAAATGAGGGTCGGGAGGGAGTTTGCGGCTTCCGGGGTGGTGGGGGGTATGGTTTATGTGATGGGAGGGTGTTTGGTTGATAATAGGATTAAAGCGGTGAATTGGGCGGAAAAGTTGGACCCGAATGTGGCCGTGTGGAGTGGAGTTGGGAGTGAGGGGGTGGAGTGTAGGGATAAGTGGATGCACGCTAGTGCGGTTTTAGATGGGAGGGTTTACGCGATGGCGGATAGGGGTGGAGTGGTTTATGACGTTGGGGAAGGGGAGTGGGGAAAAGTGCCGAAGAGGTTGGATTTGGGGTGGAGGGGGCGTGCGGCGGTTGTCAAGGGTGTTTTGTATTGTTATGATTATTTAGGGAAGATTAGAGGGTATGACGTGGAGAAAGATGTGTGGAAGGAGTTGAGAGGGGTGGAGAAAGGGTTGCCCAAGTTTTTGTGTGGTGCGACGATGGTTGATTTGGGTGGGAGGTTGTGTGTGGTGTGGGAGCGTAAGGATAGTGGTGGGAAGGGTGTGGATGTTATGTGTGCGGTTATTGAGGTTGGGAAGGATGAAGATGGGGGGTTGAGTGGGGAGATATCATGGGTTGATGCAATTCTATCGGTTCCTGTTGGTTCTTCGATTTTGCATTGTATGGCTGTTGCTTTGTGACTTCCGTTATAATAGCAGGGTATGCTCCCTTTACTACTTATGTTTGGTATTCAGTATTATACTCGAGTCACTAATGACAATCCCTTTTATAAAGTACTCCATACTGTTCAGTGAAAGTTATGAGTTGTGAGTTGTGACATAAGTTGAAGGATAGTATTTTGAGACCATGTTTAGTAGTGTAAGAACCTCTAACCTATCAATGACCATAAGTATTTGGAGACTCATACTGATACTCGTAACAAGTTTATTAAGATGGAATCTTGTATCTTTTCCTAGTAACTATGTTGATGGGTATTTGAAGTAACAATCCTGAAGGCAATATATGTGTAGAGACTCGAAAGCGTGATTGGGATGAAGAGATTAGAGATTTATACTTTTATAGGCTTATAGATGCCTCGTGTTATGTGGCAAGATGATATTAACATATGAGCTCTACAGTAGCCATACAATTATAAATTGACAAATTTATGTTATCAGTTCAAAAAATAATAATAATAATTCATATTCGCTAGTCTTTATTGGATGTTTCACAAACAACTATGGAAATATGACCTCATTACTGGATGCTGGTCAGAAGTTGGAAATTAATTTATTGTTTATGCATAAAGATGAAGATTTTGGTAAGAATTATGTTTTTCTTGAGTTTGGACGAAGAAGGCCTTGCTGAACTTGGGTCTTGGGGTAAACTCTGATATAATCAGTCTGGCATTTCTATATGCAAAGTAACAAATAATCAAGTTTTCTTGAGCTGTTCAAACAAATCGAGGTCAACTAGAAATTAGACTAAAATAATAGTTTGACTAATTCATGTTTGTATGAAGTGTCAACTGGCTGACATTATAACAGACCCCTTTTGATATATTCAAATTGATTTCATTTGTTGCAATCCAGCTTGATTAATGCTTACTGAGGTTGGTAGGAGAGTCCTATTTGATTACGTTTATTATGGCTTTATCTCCAACTAACTTGGAGCCTTAGATCAAATTTATGATCAATACGTTCACTTTAATCAAAGTGATCATGCAATAAAGGGTTAAGTCAACCGACACTGTTAGTGCAAGTCATCTGTTCGCTATGAACCAATTATTTTGTTGTGTATTAAAATAGTTTTTGTTCACTATACACCTCAGATACTAGTGTTTGATTAATTTCACATGAAAGTTTCCGATATATTATGTTTGTCAAATCTGGAAAGAATTCAATTTCGGATGGCACTTGCTAGAATAGGTAAGATTGACATTCTTATTGTTTACGAGTATGAATGTACATGTTAAATTTGCTGTCAAGTGTTCCACAAGAATACCACATAAATATTCCCTCAAAACTGCTTTTTTTTTTTTTTTTTTTTTTTTTTTGTGGTGTGTGAATTTGATGATCTTATAGTCTGCGTTTGGTAAATCTAAAGATTGTCTTATTTTTGCAGGAGAACTATTCTACTTTGCAAAACGAATGGTTTGGATATACTACTCGTCCTCAAGCATAAAAATATATGTGGGAAAATAGAACCAAGAGATCGTTCTTGTTGAAAGTGCAATTGTATGTCATATGTATCATTTGTCTTGATTGCAAATAAAAAGGGTTTCCGCAAAAGCTCTTGTATTCTATTTGACTTGTATATATGTAAAATGTAAACTGCCTCAAGTGTAATGAACCCTCATTCTTCCTACTCTTGTTGGCTGTATGTTTTTATCCAAAATGTTCTTCCAGTATTGAATTGGTTAAGTTGTATCCATGTGGTTTAACTGTTTAACCATATGATCACCCATAAATGGTTTTAAGATTCTGTTGCGATTTCTTCACCAAATGTCTCATTAATCCATTGTTTTGCATCATCACTTTGTATCTTCTTAATTTCTTATCACTAAAGTAATCGTCAATTTATTTGCACTAACCTTAAGTGGATTTTGCCGAATACAATTTTTAATTTTATTTCGAAAAAAATGAAGATAGAATAATAAACGACTAAATTTCTCATTAATTACTAAGCAATGACATTTGCTATTGAGCTGCACCCCTTACTCTGTTACTCTTAAGTATAAGAACATATTTTATGAATGTTGAATCCCATGTTACGTGAAGCTTTTCGCAAGGTGGTGGTTGACCACGCGACTAGTGTCTAGCGCTTTTTGCAACCTTGATTCATGGTCATAAACACATAAGAAAATAATATGCCTCAAGTAAAAATTTGCAAGGTTTCAGGCAATAATCAAAACAAGGCATTGCATAATTGTTTAACACGTTTTGTAAAATCGCCATGACAACATAACAAGGTGCATCATTTAAAATCCTGACAGCAATGCATAGCTCGAGTCTAAAACCTTCGGTCGTTAATCATACCAAAGATATATCAAACCCGACCATACCATATTCAAAACATAAAAGTAAAGATAGAACATAGGTCTATAATAAGTCTAATAGCAATTAGATAATGTGCAATAGATCAACAATCATCTCTCCTACTTCACAGCCTCGCACTTGATACTTTGGGGGTGTACTTGGCCATCAACTGACTAAACTCAGTATTAAACCTTGCCTCCACCTCATTCTCTTCCCTCAAGTGCCTATTCATCATCTCTGAGATCTTCTTTTCATGTGATTTCTTGAATTCTTCCCATTGTTTCTCAAACTCCTTCATCTGTTTAAGCTTCTCATCTCTATATGTAGAAATCAACATTAATCAACACCTTATTTATAACCTTCTTGCAAACTTTATCAATGGGAACAACAATAATAAACGACTGTTATTAATAAAAGTGAAGTCATGTGCCAATACCTCATCTGAGTATCCATTGTAGAATAAACTTGGTGAACACGTATACGTGCTTCCTCCAAGTCTCCAACAGCTTATCAAACCTCGAATTTTGGATAACCTTAAGATGGTCTTTGACGAACTGTTCTAAATAATCCATCTAATATAAAACACAAGACCAAAACAAATTAGACAATTTCCTAATGAGTAGTATATACAAATCTTTATGGAAGATTGTTCAGTTTAGACAATGTAATCATGTATATTTATACCTTCGAGTTCCTAAATTTACAGCGATAATACAAATGTAACAATGCTAATCCATGCACATTAGTTTTCGCATTCATCTTATGAAATTTGCAGTGACATCTCTGACAAATTTTATATAATTGACCTCTTCCTTGTTGTTCTGATCATAGAAAAGTTTTTATGAATTACCTGTTCGTTGGTCTCATCGTGTAGGAGTATAGTCCTCTCCCTGACCAGGCGGTTCGCTTCTTCATTTATCCTCAGTTTCCGAGACACCAACTCTAACGAATCCTCCATGGCTCTTGAATGCTTCTGTTCTTCCGCAAGCTTGATCTTATACCAAATTAGCTGTAGATTAACATCCTGGTTTACCTCGTTCAACTGATCCACATCAAAGTCGGACATTCTCGAAGCTTTATTCAAAATTACCGAACCAAATACAAGTTGTTGGACAATTACGACAACAAACCCGAAGTTCGATCGTGGGTTGTATCGAGCACAAGTAGCAACCCTCAACGATACCCGTTGAAGAACAAATAAACAAGAAGAACAACAAGGCTAGAGAATAGAAGAATGCGTGTGTCTTGCATGCATCACCCCCTCACCTCTATTTATAGAGATGAGGGGTACACCTAGTCGGCTGAATAATACCCAACCGACACAAACACAAATGTTAACTTCCTAAAACAAAGTTATTACTTGCCTTGCAACTTGCTTTGTTTAGATAGTGCAGGTCGGTTAGGATTACACCCGAGAGTTCCTTGGTGTCCAAGTCGGTTTGTGACTTGGATATCACGACCCCCGGCAAACACCATCGCCAAACTTGCCGAAAAATCGGAAACCATCATCGCATAATTTTCGGGAGACTATTGTTTTCTTCACAGCAGTGAATCAAAAACATTGACTATACAATACTATTTTGAATTTCTTTTTAGGAAGAAGAAACTTAAAAGAAGATAAGATTGGACCTCGGGAAACCCAATGGTTTTGGTTGCTTACTTGCTAGCACACACCATGAGTAATTGAGTAATACTTATGAT
This sequence comes from Artemisia argyi, assembly GCA_030686995.1. Lineage (NCBI taxonomy): Eukaryota > Viridiplantae > Streptophyta > Magnoliopsida > Asterales > Asteraceae > Artemisia > Artemisia argyi. Next base: position 90,343,537 of record CM060704.1, read on the forward strand.
TAAAATAATAATTTGCGTTTTTATTTCTCAATAAATATTTTCTGTAATGATAATCGAATATGCTTTTTGTATTTAACTTGTTTCAACATAATATTCATTAAATCTTAAATTTGTCAATTTAATAAACTTTACCAAATATAAGTTTGAATTAGTAAAAATAATTTATTTATACTACATTATAATGTACTAGCTTCAAAACCCGCCCGATTGACGGGTTAGCTCTATAATTTCATTTTGGTTTAATATTTTTTAAATTTGAGTACCTGAAAAGATCATAAACAAATATGTAATAAATTATACAGATACATAAGCATAAAATATGTGTTTAACTAATATGTGCTTAACATATCATAAAATATGCATTATTACCTAATCAACAACGATATAGTTCAACAACTTATAGGTACCTATATGTCCACACTATGTAAGATTTGGCAATAACTATTGGTTATTTTTTCGTAATGTAACAGTCATCATTTCACCTATTCGATCATATATAAAATAATATATACTTGAAGCTTTATCTAGAGCACATGTATCATAGGAGTTTTAATGTCTATTGAAACTCCATCTTATTTTGAATCAGTTTTCTTATTTTCACAATGGGTTAAAAGTACTACAAAGTGCAAACACAGATGTTTGGGAAATTAATAACGGTCACTACATTCATCCATATCATTCTGCTGAAAATATCTAAGAACTCATACAATTCGACCAAGTTATGGAAACCTTCTTGCGGAGGGTTTTCTGGAATAGAAGGTTGTACCTCTTCAATAGCCAACCAATGACAGCAACTACAATATCTAGAGGTGCTTTCATTAAGGGCACTTTCAATTACCTGAAATATTTATTAAAAGACATATGAACAAATAATAGTGCTATTTATAACTAAAATTAATAAACAACGACCAATTAATTACCTCTCCAAATTTCACATCTTTGTCATCGGTAACTTCACAAATCCTTACGCTTGTCAGTTGTTTTAAATCATAAAGAATTCCTGATTGCAGCATGTATTGGCTCAGATCATGACATGTAACTTATTGAAATAAGCTCTGCCAAACACACTATTAGTTAAGGTATGTTGAATATCTCCATTTCTCTAAAGTGAAGGGCATTATCGACATCGTCTGAAGTCATAGAAGTTCACTTAGCATGATGCATACATTTTATAAATTACTGCCATTCCAGAAATTCAATCAACAACAGACATGAATAAATGATGCTACAATTAGAATGATATGCACCTTCATGCTTGGTGAACAACTTATGGTTCCAAACCTTCATGTATATATGCCAAAATAATGCAAGTTAACCATGTTAGGATGACAATAATAATGGCTTAGCAAGCCTACTGTCAACATACTCATACATAAGCAACCTACATAATAATGTGATGCAATCAATCAGTTTTTTTCTCCCTAGCATTACTGGTTTAACTATTAATATTTGCATTCAATAGTGATTCTGCCAAAACCTTAAAAGACTATACTTTTTGCACCAAAGGAGTAGATTATTACTTGACTCTTAGCCCATCTGCACAAAATATGAATATAACTCATCACTTGGCAAGACTAACCCAAACTGCGTTGTGGTCCAAGACTCCAAGCTGCGACGCGGTCCTTCACGTTTTAGATCTTTTCCGTGTCCAGAATCCTCTGTTTATAAGTTTGAATATGAGTAGATAGAAATAATGCAAAAGTAAACACTAACAATCAAATAACACAACACCAAATACCAAAATGGAAGAATTAATCCTTTATGTTCATTTAGTCTCTTGAGAGAAGTTTTGTACAATTGGAATGTCTAGAAAACAATATATAACCATTTTAAGACAAGAAAATCAAAGGATACGAAAGAAAGACAAAAAAATACAACCAACTCTTTTGACCCATCACCATCCGGCTCTTGGGGCATCACCACAAATAATGATCCTCCTTCTGAATGAAGGAGAGAACTGCATGTGGGTGTCGGGTCATTTCTGGAGTTCTAATTTTTTATTCGTCAATTGACTCTGGTTATCTTCAAAATCTACGACATTCATTGGTGATCCATTGGCTGAGGATGAGTAATTGCTCTGATCAAGTGTGTTACTGAAGCTGGTAGAGTTGCTGATTGTGTTCCTGTGCTAACAATCTCCTGATATTGTATCTTAGGGGAAAGTTTTTCTTCCTTCAAAGGGTCATTATATGACTCAGGATGTCCACATATTTCATTAATGTTTCGGATAATGGGGGAGGAGTGACCAGGACTAACACCCTTTTAGACAGTAGTAGCTAAACACCCCTTTAGGCAGCAGTAGCCATAACAGTTTTTACTTAGCACAATGTGTCCTAGTTTGTCTTAGACTCATAGTTCAGAAGTCCACTATCTAAATCAACAGACATCTATATAAACCAACTTAGATATTCAAATTAATATAGGAGCTTTTAGGCTTGTTGAGTCAACAATTTACAGAACGCATAACAGACATCTTTTTTCCCTAAGAGATAAATATACACATCTAGCGCTCAATTGATTGCTACACTATAGATAATCATGCATGTGCTAGATTATACGCACCAATGAAACTGGATCAACATAAAAAGAGTCATGTTAGATGCCCATTTATATACGTACAAACATGAGAATAAAATTAAAAGTGTGGTCAAGACCAAAATGAGTTTGATATAAAGACCTGCAATGGGTATTGAACAGCTGATGGTGCAACATAGGTTACTTTTCCAATGGCATTAGGAGGTAGAGCAATGAGATGTTCCACTAAACTGCAATGTTGCAAAACTCGCTAGGCGTAGGTGGGGCGGTCGACCACCTTCGAGGCGGAATTCGCCTAGGCGCCGCCTAGGCGGATTGGAATTTTTTATATATAAATATTATAAATAATATTATATAACATACAAAATACATTAATATTTGTCCATTTGTTTAGTTAATCTATAATTATAAAGAAAAAAAATGTTTAGTTAATGCAATATTTAATTTAATGCATTAATAATTGTCCATTTGTTAAAAAAAGAAAGAAGAAAACTGTTGTCCCAATTTAATTTTCACAATGCATTAATTGTCGATTTTCTAATTGTTGATTTGTTCAACAATGCATTAAATACAATTTTATTTTCACCACTTGTCTAGTTGCCCCACTTGTTTAGTTGCCTCATCTATGTATTCTAATAAAATGGAGTTCTGTACAAGTCCTTGAAGCATGCCCTGCATTAAAAAAAGTGACGTGTCTTGAAGCTCAGGGCACTGATATTTTTGTCAAGTACAAATCTTCTTCAGCGTGGTTCTAGAACTTCTTAAAGACTCTTTCTCCACATTGATTTCCATTCAAGTTAATCAGTCAATTAATTGTTCATACAAATCATCTCCAAAATATACATACGATTTGTTATTTGAAATCCTATGTTTGACTGTCTCTTTATTTGTTCAAACATTCAATCCATACCCACAGATCAAAACATCAATAATGTATACCTATCATCCGATTCAACTACAATCAAGAATTTTTTTTGGAATACAACACTGTGCCAGTCATTTGTATTCTGTCATAATCGAAAATTTGGTATGTACCTACCTAAATTTAATATTTAGGGTTTCGAATTATTGTTTGCAAATTGCAACTATTTTGTTTCGATTCAAATGTTTAGGGTTTCAGATGATTATTTGTGTTTAATAAGAACCCTAAAAAAATTTGGGGGAAATCACCTTGATGAATTATTGGGTTAAAATGTGACTGCTATTGTATTCAATTCATCAGTAATCAAAGAAATTGTGCTTGGATATAATTTTGTTGTTTTTTTGATTTTTCAAATCTTTATTATACAGAATTTCATTTATAAATAATTATTTTATTTTTAATTATTTTAAATAATGAATTGTAGCTTAGAGGTGTTTGTTTGGGTTGATCGAAGAACACAATTGGAGTATGGAAAAGCTGCCCAAGCAGGCTGTAGAGGTAAGTTTGGTTTTTTAATTCTCATTTGCATTAATATATACTGTTTGTTACCATTAAGAATTTACAAGAGTTTATCACCAACAATAATTGGCCAAAAGGCACTCGTGTAACACGAGTTATTCAGGGTTATGAGTCACATTCTTTTAAGTCTACCTTTGACTCCTAACCACCCATAGTGGCGTCAGTTAATAATATACTATGTATGCAAATCATACAATATTCTTTTTTTACCATCTAGCTATTGTAATGAATGTAGTATGCCGTCTAAGGCGGGTAAGGATCAATATGCTAACACAACCTCAAAGATATATATGGGCTCAAAGCTCTTGAAGCATGGTTCCTAGAGAAGTTTCCATACAGGAGCATTATTTCATAACTTTTGGATCTTCATAGGGTATGTAAAACTACTTATAAACTTTTAATGTAAAACACTTTTATGTTATAGCTAACACATAAGAGTACAACATCAATCTGTTTACTCAACGTGTTTATAAAAATGGTGTTATAGGATGTTGTGTCCTTCGCTGTTGTATCTTTTTTCCTTATTCAAGAGGAAAAATGATGGTGGTATCTCGGCTGCCGAAAGTTTAACAAGAAGGTGATTAATGTATCTTTTTAGTTACTAAACCACAAACATCATGGCGTTACTTGATTACTAATGTATTTTTATTTAAAATGGTTAAATGATATATCATTGATTTGATAAATCTTTTTGATGAGTTTGACAATGGTAATGTAATCATGCAGGTGATAGATGTCGTATCCCTTTAACGTCATTCATGTTAGCAAGCCTGCCATGATAGCCTTTTGTTCATGTAATGATTTTGCTATCCTTCAATGGTTATTTGATTAATTTTTCATATGATACTATTATCTAAAACCTCTACAATAGAAGCTTTTTGAAACAAGCCTTGGAGAAAAGTTTATACAATTTGACCCATTCCCTTTTAAGCTGCATTCTTTATTTGAACTCGTTTTATAATATGGAATTATCCCTATAATAAATATAGAGTTAATCACATGTTTTCAAAAAAGTTTCCCCACTCACTTAAGAAAAGGGGAAAGATGAAAACTGATTAGTGGGTTCCTTCGGTTTCGATAGATGATGTACGCAATGCAAATGAGGAAAGAGCCTTTCATGAGTCACAACAAAAGCTTCTTGATAAGGAGTTACCCCCACGCCGGCCTAATGACTATCATACCTTCCTGAGGTTAGTCAAGTTTTTGTTGTTTAAGATGTTAAGTCTTCACTATTACATATTACATGCCAATAGAACATTACGGGTAAAATCTAAGTTTTCTTAATTTGGGTTATAGTATAAAGTTATATTGACCCATAAAAGTTCATTGCAATATCAACTTGTATGTTAAGCACATATCTATGACCAGTTTGCTAATTTTATTAATGAAAATGAGATTTGATGTGTGTCATATACTCATGTTTATGGATATTATTGGCCGAAATAAGTTGTAAGATGGATAACATTAGGGGTGGCAATTTCCGACCCGACACGAAAATTAATTGGTTCGGGTTGAGTCAAAATAGATTTCGGGTCAAGTTTGGGTCGACCCATAACAATGTTTATTAAACAGGTCGGCGTGGTAATGATTCACAACACCATCTAACCCGTTTATTAAACAGGTCAGGTTCGGGTCGACCCGCCAACCTGTTTAAGGTTTTTTTGTTAAATTAAAAATTATTTATATTTTTATTATACATGTTAAATAGGTTAAACGGGTCAACACACAAACCCGTTTATGCCATACTTTATGCCTTTTTTTTTCTTTCTCATTTTGCACATATTTTACCAAATTGTGCAGGGTTGCTGAGCCATTAATAGCCATGGTAATGGGAGCTTCTTTTTAAAGAGCTCAACATCTTGCTCAGTGTTACGATAGAATGCGCCACGACGCCGAAGCACACATATTTATGTGTTACTGTTATTCATCCTGTGTACAATTTTTTATGATGGAAGGTATTGAGAATATGATGGTCAAGTTACAATAGTTATGGATTTCAACTTATTGCTGCTGCATTTTGATCCCAGACTCTCATTATGGCTTTTGTATCGATATTTGAGGGAATGCAATTAAAGAATATGGTATGAAAAGTTGAATAATTATTTTTTTCGATTTTATTTTTATTTTCACTTGCATATTTATAAGATGACGTAATAAAAGGGGTCATGGGTGCATGGTGGATAATTCTATTCAATGGTAACGGGTTGCTATAGTGGTTCGGTCACGAAGCTCCTCTTCGCCCTACTCCACTCCCCGAGTACCCAACTCGAGAGTTACTTAACTAATCAACAAGCTCCATTCTCGGCGGAGAAAACCATAAAACATCGCTTACATTATTTTCCGACACTAAGCTAAATGTCAAGTACTAATCTTAGCTAGTACCAATCTGTCACACCCCCAAAATCGGGTCCAGCGGAAGCATACATGCAGCTGGGGTGTAACTCAATTGATATCACAACATAAGTACAAAATGGTTTTCACTTTAATTATTTAGAATAAAATCGTTTAACCAAAAATATTGAATTTACATCGTTAAAAGTAGTCGGAAGTAGGCCATTAAAATAGTTAAAAACGGTCCCTAAATGAATAATCAGAGTCTTCTATGACCATGCCATGCCCTGCCAAAACCTCCTGTAGCGTGCCATTGGTTAAAACCTGAAAATACATGCTAAAGTGTCAACACAATGGTTGGTGAGTTCATAGAGTCTTGTGAAAAAGAATGTAATGCATATGGATGAAGTTGTCCCAGCAAAGGCATCGTAAATCCACTCAGTTCCAAGTCCCGTCATAAGAGACTTGTAACCTGTGTGTTTACGACCCACTGCCAAATGTAATAAGTGTGGTGCAAAAGCATCGTAAATCAGTAATAAAGTTGATGCAAAGGCATCGTATTTCAGTAGTAATAATGATGAAAAAGTATCGGGAATTTATAAGTAATTTTGTATGTACAATAGCCACAAGTATAAAGTGAACCGACATAAATGTCAAAAGTGCTACATTGTCTCTTAAGCTCATGACCCCGAAGCTAGACGTACTAAATCCTGCCCCAAATGAGTGTTTACCAGACACTCAATAAATTAGAAATGAAATGCATTCGTAATTCCGTTGGAGCAACCCAAACACGAATGGAGGAGTCACCCTCAATAGATCTATTCACTCACTCTCGCTTGAATCTTAATTAACGGTCCATGAAATAAAGGGGACTTGTCATGACGTGGTAGTAATAAGGCAACTTAAGCAATGTAAGGAATTTGTAATACTTTGGCATTGTACAAAAATAATTAAAGCAGTGTATTCTCCCCCAGAAGTAATTCAAATCGTATAAAAGCATAGAACAAGTATTGAAGCATGTATCTCCCCCAAAGAGTTTATAAAGAAATTTAACAAGTAAAAGTGGGGCTATGACTCACCTGGAGTAATGATGCAATGATGGTACCATGAACATGTAATGAGTTGAAAAACAAGGCGCGCACACTAGCCGCAACCTAATATGAATGATGAACGATCTACTTTAGATCATGAAATGATGTTATGAATGTCCATGCACATGTTTCCTATACCACTCTACTCTTTGAAAAATACTTGTTGTTATAAAAAATATACATTTCCAAGACTTCAGAAAAATATGGCTATTAGAAAAAATAAAGCTAGTTGCAATATATATACTTATATATATATCGTATGTATCAATGTTCGTGTTGAAATCCTCGGTTTGAAATCCTTGAAATAACGCCTTGTAGTGATAAAATATACTTGTAATAACTAATACTTCATTAGTTATAAAATTGGGTACTTGGTTAATATTTCTAGAAAATCTAGAATTTAGTACGTAGAAGTATTATTTCTATTAGTGACAAAATGGTCTCGTAAAACTAGTCGTGAAATAGTGAATATTAAGAGTTAGGAAAGAAGCTCGGTAGTTTTGAGAAGATTTTCACCATATCTAAAAAGTCACAGAAGTAAAGTTTGTCCATACAGGTCTCGATCATAAAGATAATTAGCCGTCAAGTGAGGTATTTGGGCTGTTTTGGCAGATTCTGGGCAGTTTTTGGGAAAGTTTGGAAGTCCATAAGTTGTTCGTTATAAATCCTTTTGACAAACGGCTGGATGTTTTGAAAACTAGGCTGGGTGAAATAACTTTTTGTCAATGATGTAAATTTTCCAGAAATGAGTTTATCAATGAGTAAATTGGCTCTCAACATGATGTATTACAAAAACTGTTTTTCTATACTTAGTAATATTTCGCTAAAAAGCTGATGGAAATAAATAGAGTTTCGCCGATTTTAAAACGTGTATATCTTGGTCGTTATAAGCTTGTTTTCTACGTTCTTTATATCCCCGAAATCGTGGGACATCATACTAATATATTTTTGATAAGTAGGGATGGCTAGATCAAGTTTTACACCTCAGATTGCCCATTGAAAATCGTGGGACAGCATGTACAATTTTCAGAAAATAGTTTTCGTCGTTAAACTTGCAAAAATCATATCTCCTTCGTTATAAACTCGTTTTAATCCGTTCTTTCGCCTACGGATTCGTTTTTGAAAGTATTTTCTAAAAATTTTGTCAAAGTTTACTTTGTATTTACTGATTTTCCAGAAATTAACAAAATAGGACAGAATGTATATTTACTTGTTACAAATCCATTTCCAAGGTTCAAAACTAGTTTTTACTTCAACCAAATCTCTTGCAAACACCACAAATCTATACTAATCCTACCATACACCTTCTTAGGGTGCCATGGGTTCCTAATCACTAGTAATCATGTTAATTTTACAAAGGAACACCTAAATCAAAATCTAGGGTTTGTATGTTCAAAAAGTATACAAAAATAAAGTGGTATAACTAGTTTGTGCATGAAATTAAGCATGAATACTATAAGATACATGTGTTAATTAGATGAAAAGATGAAAATAAATTTGAATACTCACTTTGAAATAATAGGTGGTGAGATGATGAGAAACCTTGTATTACTTGTGTTTTTGTGTTATGATTCTTGATTAGGATGATGAAATGAACAACTTTGATGCTTTATACTTTGAAAAATAATGGATTGATCTTGTTTTCATGGTTTGGTCGTGGGTTTTGATGTAGGGAGGAAGAAGAAGAGAAAAACTTCACTTTTTGATTATTAGGAATGAATATAAATGTGTTATTGATGTTTATGTAGGAAATATCTCATCCAATGGCATTTTGGTAATTAATTAGTCAAGTGGAAGACAAGGGGGGGCTGCACATGTAAAGAAATTAGATGAGTATGTAGCAAGCTTGGTGTTATCTGGTTCACGGGGTCGGTTTTGGTTCCGTTATTCGCAAAACGTAAAGTTTTAAACCGCGAAACGTAAATTCGGGCATCGTAAAAATATGAAACTTGAAAGAATGACTAAACTTGTCAAAATACTCCATAATAAAATATAAAATGAATGGTAAGTTCCATCGGGTTGCTTAAATGCTGTAAAAACTGGAAACGCGGGTTAAAAACGCATAATTCGCGTAAAACGCTGAACTGGAAAACGTAAAATTCCAAAACTTTTAGAATTGTCGTAAAATGAAAGAAAATCATATTTTTATTGTTTATAATGATTTATAGACATATCGGGATGCCGGAAGGACGTTTAAACCTGAATGTAAATCTCGGACACGGCTTCGTGATTTTTGCAGAAATGATCCGACGAGCGCCAAACTCTCGGATTACCGTTAAAATAGTTTAACTTATGAGAATATGAAATAAAAATTTCGGACATGAATAGTGTTTTGTGAATAGTAAAAGTGAATAGTAATTTCCGAGATAAAAATTGGAATTTCGACGTTTGAAACAGGACATGAAATTACGAGTTATGACACAATCTACCACGATCTACCCGATCTTCACAAATCACACAAGTTTCAAGATCCACATGATCTACACTTGATCTACCTGATCTACTCACGATCTACCCAATCTACCCTTGATCCACTTGATCAACACACAAGCTCACTAGCTATAAAAGATCTCCAAGATCTCAACAAGATCACAATGATCCACTCTCACAAGACTAAACAAAAGATAATGACTACTTGATGTATATCAAGATACAACAAGTAATGCAAGTGCACTACTCAATGACTCTAACACTTTGTATCTTCTTGATACTTTGTGTTCTTCTCTTGGACTAGAAGAGGAATGAAGGTGATCACTTGAATGGATGATTGGATCACTCTAAAACAAATTAAGACTCTATAAATGATCAAAGAAAGTGATCTAACTAAGAAGGGATTAAACCAGAGAAAAGTGGCTGGAAAAATCAAGTTAAAATTATAAAATGGTCCACTATTTATAGGCAAAGAGAAAATTGCCATTACAGGGGGACGACACCACTAATTGTCACACGGTACCACTAAATTTAATCGTACCGTGCCAGACAAAAAGGTTCCTATTTTGTTAGTGGTGAAAGTTTATTTGGAGAAGTTTGGAACTGATTTGGGGGGGGGGGGGGGAATAGCTGTTGGGATTTTTGAAATGATTTTCCTAAATAAAACATTTCTTTATAATTCAAAAACAATTTGTAAAATATATTTTTGAAAAGATGTTTTGTCACATTTATAAAACTGTGAAGTTTAGAACAAAAAAGTTTATTTCTTTGATCATTCGTCAAGCATTAAATTTTTTTGTTCATACCTTGAGTGATTTACGTCAGGATAGAAATCTACGACTCTGTTGAAGCATACTTGAGACGTCGAGAGATGTTGATGTAAGTATACGTCGATGATTTGTGTTTACAAGTAACTTGCGCATTTTACGTTACGCATTACAAATTACATGTTTGTCATTATTAAAATAAAAAAAAACTGTTTAGTTTAAATATCGTAATATTTGCACTAACAAGTTAGATATGATGAAAATATAATACTAGTTAGAGTATAGAAAGATAAAACTGTTGACACAAGTATTTATAGTGGTTCGGCTAAAAGGTCACCTTCCTTGCCCTACTCCACTCCCCGAGTACCCAAATTGAGAGTTTGATACGTGGGAATTGCGCCCTTGCAACAGGTTTTACCTCTCAAGGGATCTCAAGAAGCTTTCAACCCCCACCAGGCAGTGTACCTGATCGTTGTAGTATAGTATAGTGACAAGTACCGGGGGATTTATCGTTCAACTCAAGCATAGTGTCGCTAGGATTAGAATGCCTACTAAACTAGGTCTAGAGGTGAGGGATGATTCTTTTTGTATTTTTATATTTTTATGAAAGCAAGTAAAAATCTCGGGTTTTGAAGGAGTGGGCGGAATTAGTTGCTAGCCAACTAACCCAATTAACTACAAATGCAAACAAAATGAAATAACAAAAATGAAAATGAAACTATTAAACTAATGTGATGGAGACAATAATGAGGAAAATTGTGTTTACTTAGATTTCATTACTCCCTAGATATCTTTTACAGGTTGATTAGCTTGTTACAATTGCATGGATGACGGGTCATATTCCTTAATACTAGTCGTAGGGCCGTGTACAATATTCCCTAACTCTATAAGATCCTACTTCACTCCTATGTCGAGCCGTTAGAAGCTCCTAACATGGGATCATTAGAATTTTCCTACGCATTAAATACAACCAAAAATCGTAGTACACCTCCGATCATGTTTCTTAAGACGTTCAAGCAAGTTACCAATGGAAGTCTGCCAGTTTTCTTAATCCTAACATCGAATACAATCATCCGTAACAATTATAAACAAACAATCAACCCATAATTAACATCTAGGTTTCATTACATCTAAGCAAACACAAGAAAAATCTAGCCTAGCATGTTAAAGAGAAGACAAGCGTAAGATATAATCACACAACACATAGACATATTGAATGATTTGAATGAATACTTATCTTCAATTGAACATGGAAGAATCAAGGGGTTGGAACCCTTGAAAAACTGATAAAATTCAGACTAGGGTTTATTCCCTCAAAGTTGCACACTAATGAATGAAACTTGGAAAACTATATATAGACTTTATTTCTTGACAGCGTCATGTGTTAGATCGTGACGCCGTCAACTCGCCACCTTGATAAAATCGTATTGCCTAGATCTATTTGTGACGCCGTCATGTAGGAATTTACTCTGGGCCGTCACGTGTAGTTGGACCTTGACGGCCTTGGTGACGCCGTCAGGTCCTAAGCTTGAAAACTCTCTGGATCGTCACGTGTATTTTCTACTTCCACCTCTTTTGTAACTCTTGACGCCATCATGTACAAAGGCTTGATGCCGTCAGGTACTGTTCCCAGCAAGGAAATTTGAGACTTTGCCGTTTTCTTCACTTTTATGCTCCAAAAACGTCCAAAATGCTTCCTTTTCCAGATTCTTCCTAAAAAGTACCTAAAATGACAAAAGGAACTATTTAGGGCAATATTTGATCAAATAATCTCGAATTCGGGCTTAAATGACCCCTTAAAAGTGGTACACTTTTCGCCTCATCAAATACCCTTACACTTGAGATTTGCTTGTCCTCAAGCAAATGCGCTTTTATTCTAATCAAAATACAAGTTAGGGGTCATTTAACACTAATATAAAAGTAATTACAACAAATAATCGTTCCATTAAAAACCAAAGACAAGCACGGAGGTCATACACTAGCACCTCACAAATAGTGTTTAGATACTCACATCTCTCGGGTGTAATAAAATATATATCACAATAAGGAAATGGAAAACATCTCTCACTACCTGTCATAGCAAATAGATTACCATAGGCTTGAGAAAGGATCAAACCTCCACCACTTGGCGTAAGCACCTGGGATAAACTATCAAAGAGATCTTTTAAAGGGTTATAACGTTAGGTGTAGGGATATGGAAAACACGGTTTTGTTGGATAAAGGCAATATTTACTGGTAGCGAGTTAATCATCTTGGTTAATTACATGCACAATATGGCGTTGCTAAGCCAAGACTCGACTTGACTTAAGCTAATAAATAAAAAATAACAAAAACATAAAACAAACATAGAATGAAACGGGATGGTAGTCCGTATGTTTTTTTCTCTTTTCTTTTTTTTTCTATATATATATTTTTTTTTTTTTTTTTTTTTTTTTTTTTTTTTTTTTTTTTTTTTTTTTTTGCATACACTCTTACCCTACCATCCAAAATAATATATCATAGAGAATGTACATTCCCCTTACACTTGAATCTTTACATACTTTACAATAAACTAATCTAATGACTCGAATCAGGATAATCAAAACACTTGGAGTACTTTTTAAAATTAACGCACATATGGGGGTAATATATGATGTTCTTCCCCATTACTCCATAACACAAGTACTTTACCCATGTGTCCCAATCGTCCCAAAACAATATGTACAAGATATGAGTCGACTTAGCAACCATGTAATCAATTAGATATTTAACTAAGGGTTTAAACATATAACAATAATGCACTAAAGATGAGTGCATACACGGAAGGCTAAGGCGATTTGGTTGCACATTTGGTTGGGTTGTAACAAATTCTTCCTTTAAGTAGAATGCTTAAAGTTAGAAACGAAAATATCAGTTCGGAGGGGTGTACTAGGGGTTTCGTATACTGAAAATGAGTACAACGCTAAGGTGTGGGAAAAATTAATTGACTTTACTAGTCAAGTAATATGACTTAATTGGTCAAATAATTATGATACGGGTTTAACACAAGGGTGATCCTAATGCCTCTTATCATGTAGTAAATCCTACTACACGAATGTAGTCTCACTAGCGGTCTCGGGATGCATCACTAACTCAAGTTCTAGAATCTAAATGCTACCGTTACACTCATAAGCACTAATAATGAATGCTTTTCCTATCAAATCTAAAGGCGAACCTCACATATTTGGGTGGAAATTTTTTCTGAATGGTACGGTTTTGTGCTAGTCATACAACTCCTATCCATGAGACGCTTGTTAAGGCTAAAGTTTCACTCCTAAATGTTGTTAAAAATTTTAAATTTGGCGCTAAAATTACACTAACAAGTATTTCTCTTAGTTTTATTACACACCTACCATCGAACAAATAAACTCAAGTGCAATTGTATCGTATAAGGTATCATCATTTACCCTCCCCTTACACTTAGGATGAACATTGTCCCCAATGTTCAATTAAAGAATGTAAAAGTAAAATAGGTAAAAGAATGAAAAAAAATACTCCCCTGATTCGTTCGGTGTGGATAGTGTATCAACAAGGTTAGATCTTCCTCCATGAAAATGAACGTTCAAAGCTTCCCTTCCAGAAATATAAATCATCTTCTTGTCATATATAACCTGTTAAACCTGAGAAAACAATCAAGGCAACCTCGCGTAAAATCGGCGGCAATCTATATATACTAACAAATCCTAGAAAACAATTTAAGATATAATGCTTGTGGAATGAATGTTTGCACATTTCTTGGAGTTTATAAAACTAAAGAATCAACAAAAACTTTTAAGACTCCGTTAGAAATTCAAAACTCGCAAAATTTCCAGAATTTTACACGTGACGCCGTTAGGAGTTAACTCCTGACGCCGTCAGAAGTGACCTGCAGAAATCTTTATGTTAAGTTTCCGGAAAATTTTTGGAAAAACTTATGTCCTACTGATGTGTAGGGATTGCACCAGGCTTTACCTCTCGAGGGATCTCGAGAAGCTTACAACCCCCACCAGGCAGTGTACCTGATCGATGTAGTATAGTATAACGACAAGTACCGGGGGATTGATCGTTCAGCTAGGAATAGTGTCGCTAGGATTAGAAAATCTGAAGACTAGATCTAGAGATGAGGGATGATTCTTTTTGTATTTTTATATTTTTATGAAAGCAAGTAAAATTCTCGGGTTTGAAGGATTTTGGCGGAATTAGTTGCTAATCAACTAACCCAATACTAAGAATGCAATCAAAATAAAATACTAGAAATGAAAATAAACTAAATTATACTAAAGTTGTGAGCAATATGTGGGAGAATTGTGTTTACTTAGATTTCACTACTCCCTAGATATCTTTTACACGTTAATTACTTGTTATAGTTGCGTGGATGACGGATTGTATTCCTTAATACCATTCATGGGGTGGCGTACTTACTTCCCCAATCCTATGAGCGCCTACTTCACCCCTAAATCGAGCCGGCTAAGAAGCTCCTAACATGGGATCACTAGAATTTTCTCATGCATTAAATACAACCAATAAAACCTAGTACACATCGGTTCATGTTTCCTAAGACGTTCAAGCATGTTACACAATGGAGATCTGCCAGTTTTCTTAAGCCTAACATTGAAATCATTCATCCAATACAACCATAAACAAGTAATCAACACATAATTAACATCTAGGTTTCATTAGATCTAAGCAAACATAAGATAGATCTAGCCTAGCATGTTAAAATCTAGACAAGCATAAAATATATTCAAACAACACATAGACATATTGAATGAATTAAGAGAAGACTTATCTCAATTGAACATGAAATGATTCAAGGGGTGAAAACCCTTGAAAACACTGTAAAATATGACCTAGGGTTTACAAAGTTCGGCCCTAGTTTTCTCCACACAAGTTCCTCTCTAATGAATGAAAAATAGAAAACTATATATAGATTTTGATGGGTGACGACGTCAAGAACAAATGTCTGACGCCGTCATCTCGCCGCCAAATAGTTTCTCGGACTGCCTAGATCTGGGTCTGACGCCGTCATGTATTCACCTTATGCAGGCCGTCACCAATTTAACTCTTAAGGCCCTTGTTGTGACGCCGTCAGGTTTGCACTGGGTCGTCATGGATTTTACTCTTGACGCCGTCAGGTACTGTTCTCAGCTCGAAAAATTAAGTCTTTGCCGTTTTCTTCACTTTTATGCTCCAAAAATGTTTGAATTGCTTCCTTTTCCAGATTTCACTCCCAAAGTACCTAAAATCACAAAAGGAACGATTTAGGGTAATATTTGATCAAATAAATTCAATTCCGGGCTTAAATGACCCCCTAAAAGTGGTTCATTTTTCGCCTCATCATATACCCTTACACTTGAGATTTGCTTGTCCTCAAGCAAATGCGCTTTTATTCTAATCAAAATACAAGTTAGGGGTCATTTAACACTAATATAAAAGTAATTACAACAAATAATCGTTCCACTAAGGACCAAAGACAAGCACGGAGGTCATATACTAGCACCTCACAAATAGTGTTTAGATACTCACATCTCTCGGGTTTAATAAAGTAATATCACAATATGGAAACGGAAAATATCTCTCACTACCTGTCATAGCAAAATAGATTACCATAGGCTTGGGAAAGGATCAAACCTCCACCACATGGCGTAAGCACCTAGGATAAACTATCAAAGAGGTCTTTTAAAAGTGTTGTAACGTTAGATGTAGGGATATGAAATACACGGTTTTGTTGGATATAGGCAGTCTTTACTGGTGGCAAGTTAACAATCTTGGTTAATTACAAGTACAATGAGGCGTTGCTAAGCCAAGACTAGACTCGACTTAAGCTAATAAATAAAAAATAACAAAAACATAAAATGAACATAGAATGAAAAGGGATGGTAGTCCGTATGTTTTTCTTTTCTCTTTTTCTATTTTTTTTTTGTTGCATACACTCTTACCCTACCATCTAAAATAATACATCATAGGGGATGAACATTCCCCTTACACTTGAATTTTTACATACTTAACAATAAACTAATCTAATGACTCGAATTAAGAAAATCAAAACACTTGGAGTACTTTTAAGATTAACGCACATACGGGGGTAATATATGATGTTCTTCCCCATTACTCCATAAAATAAGTACTTTACCCATGAGTCCCAATCGTCCCAAAACAATATGCACAAGGATATGACTCGACTTAGCAACCATGTAATCAATTAGATAATTAACTTAGGGTTTAACATATAACAATAATGCACTAAAGATGAGTGCATACACGGAAGGCTAAGGCGATTTGGGTGTACATTTAAGTGGGGTGTAACAAATTCTTCCTTTAAGTAAAATGCTTAAAGTTAGAAACGAAAAGATAGGCTCGGAGGGGTGTACTAGGGGTTTCGTGTACTAAAAATGAGTACAACGCTAAGGTGTGGGAAAAATTAGTTGACTTAACTAGCCATGTAATATGACTTAAATGGTCAAGTAATTATGATACGGGGTTTAACACAAGGGTGATCCTAATGCCTCTTATCATGTAGTAAATCCTACTACACGAATGTAGTCTCACTAGCGGTCTCGGGATGCATCACTAACGCAAGTTCTAGAATCTAAATGCTACCGGTACACTCATAAGCACTAATAGTAAATGCTTTTCCTATCAAATCTAAAGGCGAACCTCACATATTTGGGTGGAAAATTTTTCTGAATGATATGGTTATGTGCTAGTCATACAATCTCCGATCCATGAGACGCTTGCTATGGCTAAAGTTTCACTCCTAAATGTTTTAAAAAAATTTAAATTTGGCACTAAAATTGCACTAACAAGTATTTCTCATAGTTTTATTACACATCTACTATTAAACAAACAAACTCAAGCGAAAGTGTATCTGTAAGGTATCATCATTTTACCCTCCCCTTACACTTAGAATGAACATTGTCCCCAATGTTCAAGTAAAGAATGTAAAAGCGAAATAAGTAAAACGAATGAAATCAAATACTCCCCTGATTCGCTCGGTATGGATAATAAGGTGACCAGGTTAGATCTTCCTCCAAGAAAATGAACAATCAAAGCTTCCCTTCTAGAATATAAATCATCTTCTTGTCTTACATAACCTGTAAATCCTGAGAAAACAGAAAAGGCAACCTCACATAAAATCGGCGGCAATCTACATATGCTAATAAATCCTAGAAAACAAGATAAGATATAATGCTTGTGGAATGATGTTTGCAGATTTCCTGGAGATTATAAAACTGATAATTCAACAAAAACTTTAAGACTCCGTTAGAAAAACAAAACTGGTAAAATTTCCAGAATTTTACACGTGACACCGTCAGAAGTGACCTGCAGAAATTCTTATGTTAAGTTTCTGGAAAAACTTCGTCCTACTTCCTAGAAAATCCTGCAAAACATCATTATGATTCGATACAAGCATTTGACTCTAACAAATACGAATATACATGTTCACTTAATATTGTGGAGAATCATGATCGGTTTTTTTTCTTAAAAACATATTTGGGGTTTCCCCTTACACTTATCTTTTGCAAAAATACCTTTGGGTGAAGTTAAGACTAGCCAAACAACAATGTAAAGTATTTTCACTATTTTAGTTTTGAAACATGATCTACCAACAATAAAAATAAAGCATGCATACGGAAGCAAATAACAAACAAACAAAATAAAAATCACACAAAACATGGGTTGCCTCCCAAGAAGAGCCTTTCTTTATTTACGAGTCTTGTAGCTAGACTCAAGGTCATGGGTTACCGTGTGTCGCTTATGCTCACATAACCAAGCGTGAGCCATCTAATAGTCGCCTCATCTTTCCTATAATCATCTCCTAACTCTAAACATCCGCGATAGTATCTTTTATTCTTTTCATGAGTATATTTAAGGCCTTTTCTCTTATCATTCTCACTTAGCATTTCTATGGGTGGATACCTACTACACTTCTCCATGGAAAAGTCCTTGAACCTAGGGTGTGCACGGGGCATTTGGTAGACAAAATCTTCATCCCCATCCGAGAATGTAATTAACCCTTCCATAGGTTTTTCATCGAGGTTGGTCAACCTTTTGAAAGGTTTTCCAAATACAACTTGGGTTAACTTACTATCAATAAATTCTCCTAGATTCTCCATAATCATGAACTCAACAAAATAAACAAATCTTCCTACAAACACATGCAATGATATCGCCCTAGCAATAATATTATCTCCTTTGTATTCTAACTCATCTACCATGATTTTATTATATTCATTACGCGAGATTATGTTCATTGGGAGAGATGAGTTAAGGTAGGCATTAAAGCTCTTAAATCCGATCTTACAAGGAAATTACATGTTGAATGAACTATCACTCTCAATCCTCGTTCTAGGGTCGACATGCCTAAGAGGGTTTTCTTCATCTTCCATTATATCCTTATTAATCACATCACCATCACCTAGATCCTCATCGGAGTCTGAATAGTAAAAAGGACTAGCCCTATGGTCGTTATCGTGGTCAGACTCCTCCATTTCAGAATTATTGTCAAAGTGGTGGTTAGGCGATAGGTTAGGTGGGTTCTCATTTTCCACTAAAGGGATTAGGACGGGCATTTGGAAAATCCTACGACGAAAAACACGAATAACAGGAATCAAACGATCAATGTTATTGTTATCCATCAAGTTAGTTTACAAACAAAGGAAACAAAGAAATAAGATAGACTAAAGAGGACCTAAAAATAAAAATAAAATCTTACTAGAAAGGAATCTAGCAAGTAGACCTAATAAAAAGAGATTCTAACCTAGACAATAACTATTCCCCGGGCTGCGGCGCCAAAAACTTGATGCGTAGGGATTGCACCAGGCTTTACCTCTCGAGGGATCTCGAGAAGCTTACAACCCCCACCAGGCAGCGTACCTGATCGATGTAGTATAGTATAATGACAAGTACCGGGGGATTGATCGTTCAGCTAGGAATAGTGTCGCTAGGATTAGAAAATCTTAAAGACTAGATCTAGAGATGAGGGATGATTCTTTTTGCATTTTTATATTTTTATGAAAGCAAGTAAAATTCTCGGGTTTGAAGGAGTTTGGCAAAATTAGTTGCTAATCAACTAACCCAATACTAAGAATGCAATCAAAATAAAATACTAGAAATGAAAATAAACTAAATTATACTAAAGTTGTGAGCAATATGTGGGAGAATTGTGTTTACTTAGATTTCGCTACTCCCTAGATATCTTTTACACGTTAATTACTTGTTATAGTTGTGTGGATGACGGATTGTATTCCTTAATACCATTCATGGGGTGGCGTACTTACTTCCCCAATCCTATGAGCGCCTACTTCACTCCTATGTCGAGCCGGCTAAGAAGCTCCTAACATGGGATCACTAGAATTTGCTCATGCATTAAATACAACCAATAAAACCTAGTACACATCGGTTCATGTTTCCTAAGACGTTCAAGCATGTTACACAATGGAGATCTGCCAGTTTTCTTAAGCCTAACATTGAAATCATTCATCCAATACAACCATAAACAAGTAATCAACACATAATTAACATCTAGGTTTCATTAGATCTAAGCAAACACAAGAAAGATCTAGCCTAGCATGTTAAAATCAAGACAAGCATAAAATATATTCAAACAACACATAGACATATTGAATGAATTAAGAGAAGACTTATCTCAATTGAACATGAAAGGATTCAAGGGGTGAAAACCCTTGAAAACACTGTAAAATATGACCTAGGGTTTACAAAGTTCGGCCCTAGTTTTCTCCACACAAGTTCCTCTCTAGTGAATGAAAAATAGAAAACTATATATAGATTTTGATGGGTGACGACGTCAAGAACAAATGTCTGACGCCGTCATCTCGCCGCCAAATAGTTTCTCGGACTGCCTAGATCTGAGTCTGATGCCGTCATGTATTCACCTTATGCAGGCCGTCACCAATTTAACTCTTGACGCCTTTGTTGTGACGCCGTCAGGTTTGCACTGGGTCATCATGGATTTTACTCTTGACGCCGTCAGGTACTGTTCTCAGCATGGAAAATTAAGTCTTTGCCATTTTCTTCACTTTTATGCTCCAAAAACGTCCGAATTGCTTCCTTTTTCAGATTTCACTCCCAAAGTATCTAAAATCACAAAAGGAATGATTTAGGGTAATATTTGATCAAATAAATTCAATTCCGGGCTTAAATGACCCCCTAAAAGTGGTTCATTTTTCGCCTCATCACCTACTTCCTGGAAAATCCTGCAAAACATTATTATGACTCGATACAAGCATTTGACTCTAACAAATACTAATACACATGTTCATTTAATATTGTGGCGAATCAAGATCATTTTCGTTCTTAGAAACAAATTTGGGGTTTCCCCTTACACTTAGGTTTTGCAAAATACCTTTATATGAAGTTAAGACGAAGTTAAACAACAAAATAAAGCATTTTCACAATTTAGTTTGAAACATGATCTACCAACAATAAAAATAAATCATGCATACGGAAGCAAATAACAATCAAACAAATCAAAATCAAAACAAATAAAAACACACAAAACATGGGTTGCCTCCCAAGAAGCGCTTTTCTTTATTTACGAGTCTTGTAGCTAGACTCAAGGTCATGGGCTATCGTGTGTCGCTTATGCTCACATACCCTAGGGTGAGCCATCTAATAGTCACCTCATCTTTCTTATAGTCATCACTTAGCTCTAAACATCCGCGATATTATCTTTTATTCTTTTCATGAGGATATTTAAGCCATTTCCTTTTATCATTTTCACTTAGCATTTCAAGGGGTGGATACCTATTACACTTTTCCATAGAAAAATCCTTGAACCTAGGGTGTGCACGGGGCATTTGGTAAACTAAATCTTCATCCCCATCCGAGAATATAATTAACCCTTCCATAAGTTTTTCATCAAGGTTGGTTAACCTTTTGAAGGGTTTCCCAAACACAACTTGGGTTAACTTACTATCGATAAATTCTCCTAGATTCTCCATAACCATGAACTCAACAAGCTAAACAAAGCTTCCTACAAACACATGCAATGCCATTACCCTACCAATAATATTATCTCTTTTGTATTCTAACTCATCTACCATAATTTTATTGTATTAACTACGCGAGATTATGTTCATTGGTAGAGATGAGTTAAGGTAGGCATTAAAGCTCCTAAATCCAATTTTACAAGGAAATTGCATATTAAATGAGCTATCATTCTCAATCCTTGTTCTAGGGTCGACATACCTAAGAGGGTCCACTTCATCTTCCATCTTATCCTCATTAATTACGTCACCATCATCAAGGTCCTCATCGGAGTCCGAATAGTAAAAAGGACTAGCCCTATGGTCATCATCATGGTCAGACTCCTCCATCTAAGAATTATTGTCAAAGTGATGGTTAGGTGAGAGGTTAGGTGGGTTCTCATTTTCCACTAAAGGGATTGGGACGGGCATTTGGAAAGTCCTACGATGAAAAATACGAATAACAGGAATCAAACGATCAATGCTATTGTTATCCATCGAGATAGTTTACGAACAAAGGAAACAAAGAAATAAGATAGACTAGAGAAAACCTAAAAATAAAAATAAAACCTTACTAGAAAGAAATCTAGCAAGTAGACCTAATAAAAAGAAATCCTAACCTAGACAATAACTATTCCCCGGGCTGCGGCGTCAAAAACTTGATACGTGGGAATTGCGCCCTCGCAACAGGTTTTACCTCTCAAGGGATCTCGAGAAGCTTACAACCCCCACCAGGCAGTGTACCTAATTGTTGTAGTATAGTATAGTGACAAGTACCGGGGGATTGATCGTTCAACTCAGGAATAGTGTCGCTAGGATTAGAATGCCTACTAAACTGGGTCTAGAGGCGAGGGATGATTCTTTTTGTATTTTTATATTTTTATGAAAGCAAGTAAAAATCTCGGGTTTTAAAGGAGTGGGCGGAATTAGTTGCTAGCCAACTAACCCAATTAACTACAAATGCAAACAAAATGAAATAACAAAAATGAAAATGAAACTTTTAAACTAATGTGATGGAAACAATAATGAGGAAAGTTGTGTTTACTTAGATTTCATTACTCCCTAGATATCTTTTACAGGTTGATTAGCTTGTTACAATTGCATGGATGACGGGTCATATTCCTTAATACTAGTCGTAGGGCCGTGTACAATATTCCCTAACTCTATAAGATCCTACTTCACTCCTATGTTGAGCCGTTAGAAGCTCCTAACATGGGATCATTAGAATTTTCCTACGCATTAAATACAACCAAAAATCGTAGTACACCTCCGATCATGTTTCTTAAGACGTTCAAGCAAGTTACCAATGGAAGTCTGCCAGTTTTCTTAAGCCTAACATCGAATACAATCATCTGTAACAATTATAAACAAACAATCAACCCATAATTAACATCTAGGTTTCACTACATCTAAGCAAACACAAGAAAAATCTAGCCTAGCATGTTAAAGAGAAGACAAGCGTAAGATATAATCACACAACACATAGACATATTGAATGAATACTTATCTTCAATTGAACATGGAAGAATCAAAGGGATGGAACCCTTGAAAAACTGATAAAATTCGGACTAGGGTTTATTCCCTCAAAGTTGCACACTAATGAATGAAATTTGGAAAACTATATATAGACTTTACATCTTGACGGCGTCATGTGTTAGATCGTGACACCGTCAACTCGCCACCTTGATAAAATCGTATTACCTAGATCTATTTGTGACGCCGTCATGTAGGAATTTACTCTGGGCCGTCACGTGTAGTTGGACCCTGGCGGCCTTGGTGACGCCGTCAGGTCCTAAGCTTGAAAACTCTCTGGATCGTCACGTGTATTTTCCACTTCCACCTCTTTTGTAATTCATGACACCGTCATGTACAAAGGCTTGACGCCGTCAGGTACTGTTCCCAGCAAGGAAATTTGAGACTTTGCCGTTTTCTTCACTTTTATGCTCCAAAAATGTCCAAAATGCTTCCATTTCCAGATTCTTCCTCAAAAGTACCTAAAATGACAAAAGGAATTATTTAGGGCAATATTTGATCAAATAATCTCGAATTCGGGCTTAAATGGCCCCTTAAAAGCGGTACACTTTTCGCCTCATCAGAGTTCGTAAAAATTACACCACAATCTCCTTATCTTGGCGGGGAAACCTTCACAAGATTGCTTACACTTTATCCGGTACAAAGCTAAATACCGGATTCTTCCACAAGGTAGAACCAAACCTACGTCGCCTACACTTTATCCGGTACAAGGCTAGATATCGGGTTCTTCCACACGGTAGAACCAAACCTACGTCACTTACACCAACTATCACAACACACCTATGACATACTTAAGAAGAACCAACAACAAGAAACACTTCAGTGGTCTTGTGATGATGACGAAGCCTAGCAACCCATATCTTCGAGGGAGTGGAGTGTAGGGATAAATGGATGCACGCTAGTGCGGTTTTAGATGGGAGGGTTTACGCGATGGCGGATTGATGAGGCGAAAAATGAACCGTTTTTAGGGGGTCATTTAAGCCGGAATTGGAATTTATTTGATCAAATATTACCCTAAATCATTCCTTTTGTGATTTTAGGTACTTTGGGAGTGAATTCTGGAAAAGAAGGCATTTTGGACGTTTTTGGAGCACAAAAGTGAAGAAAACGGCAAAGACTTAATTTTTCTTGCTGGGAACAGTGGATGACGGCGTCAAGAAGAAAATCTTGACGGCGTCAAGAGTAAAAGTGGTGACGGCCCAGAAGAAACGTGAAGGCGTCACCCAAGGCCGTCACGTGTTAACTTGTTAAAACTTGCGCGCGGAGTAGCTGATATTGTTTTGGTCATAACTTTTGCATACGAACTCGGATTTAGGTGATTCAAAAGCCCACGCGAAGAGGACGAAAATATCTACAATTTGGAGAAAAAGGCTTCTTGATGCCGTCACTCCTTAGAGGTGACGCCGTCAGATCGGTGCGGACAGAAAACTGCCTATAAATATAACTTCGTAACTTCATTATTTGTAAGCCCTAAACCCTAAGGTCGATTCCTGGGTTTAGGTGGGTGTTTTTCCAACAACTTAGAGGGTTTCAATCACTCCATAAACATCTTGTAATGGTTTGATGATTCTATCTTAATTCATGTCTTCAATTATCATTATTGTTGCTTATTCTTTATTAATTATGCTTGGCTAATTCACCTTGTGTCTACTTATGATTGTGTAAAACTTGTGTATAATTGATTAGATCTCATTGATTTCTTGTTGATGTTTGTGTCTATCTCCATCAATGAGGGCTTGTTGATGTGTGTGTCTATCTCCATCAATTAAGGCGTGACAACTTCAATAGATCTAGTTGGTTTAGTTTATAATTCTTATTTCCTATTGATTCTTGTTTTGATTGAATGTCTCATCAATGTTAGGCTTAAGAAAACTGGCAGACTTCCATAGAGTAACATGCTTGAACGTCTTAAGAAACATGAACCGATGTGTACTAGGTTTCTATGGTTGTATTTAATGCATGAGCGAATTCTAGTGATCCCATGTTAGGAGCTTCTTAGCCGGCTCGACATAGGAGTGAA
Source organism: Artemisia argyi (assembly GCA_030686995.1). Lineage (NCBI taxonomy): Eukaryota > Viridiplantae > Streptophyta > Magnoliopsida > Asterales > Asteraceae > Artemisia > Artemisia argyi. The sequence continues at coordinate 90,368,670 of CM060704.1, forward strand.
GTAGGAGCTTATAGGATTGGGGAAGTAAGTACACCACCCCATGAATGGTATTAAGGAATACAACCCGTCAATTAAAACAAGGTGTAACAATTTAATAGGTAGAATTGGATAGCTAGCAAGGAGTAACATATCATAGGTAGACATGCTTCACTTATCTTGTAGAAATTTAGTTTATTTTCTTGTTTATTAGTTTAATTAGTAGCATTTGGGTTAGTTGATTAGCAACTAATTCCGCCCACTCTCCTAATACCCGAGATTTTTACTTGCTTTTCATAAAATATAAAAACATAAAAAGAATCATCCTTCACCTTTAGACCTAGTTAGATTAATTTCAATCCTAACGACACTATTCCTAGCTGAACGATCAATCCCCCGGTACTTGTCACTATACTATACTACAACGATCAGGTACACTGCCTGGTGGGGGTTGTAAGCTTCTCGAGATCTCTCGAGAGGTAAAGCCTGGTGCAATCCCTACGCTACCAAGTTTTTGGCGCCGCAGCCCGGGGAATAGTTATTGTTTAGGTTGAATTTGATTTTTATTAGGTCTACTCATTAGATTCCTATCAAGTGAGATTTTTTCTTTTTTATTTTGTAGCTTTCTCGTAGTCTATCTTTTCTTTGTGATTTTGTTTGTAATTTGCTTCAAATGGACTTTACACTTAGACTTCTAAGATTGCAAGATAAGGTTGAGTGGCTAAAACACCAAAGAGTTCAAAATACCTCATTTAGAGACACCTATGAATCATATGAGCCTTCATCTAGGATAGATTCTTATGAACAACCTCCATGTTTAAGATCTAGTTTTAGTGAGGCCAATAGGAAATGCGACCTAGTTTGCCAAGGAATTATGGAGAGAGCCGTTGCAACAAATCATAAGTTGGATGAAGCACTAGGTTTGCTTTTATCACTACCTAAGGAAACAATTGAGGAGGATTTAGCCGAACATGATCACATTGATCAAAAAGACCTAGGTTTTATGATCAATGATGATGAATCTCAAGAAACAGATGATGAATCTTTTGGGCAATTTGTATATAGCAGTCAGAATATTGAGGATGATCCTTATGATTCGGACATAGAAGTTGAGATGCCTAGAGAAGCATGTGAGATACTTGGGAAAATGTTAGGGTTAGATTATAATAAAACACATGTTGAGGATATAGGTGATCTTGACACATGGAATGATGAGGTCAATAACATAAGCCCACAGAATACTCAACCATCATTTGAGGCACACACACCGCCCGTGACTTACTCGAAAAAAGTAGAAGAAACTTTAGGAATTCCGATGGAAGTTGAAGCCTTGGACCATGCACCACTTGAGGATATAGGTTTGAACACTTGTAGTGATAACCTTACTCCTAGTTCTAGGGAATTTCCTAGTGTTGATGAACCGGAACCTCAACCTTTACACAACTTTCCATCCTTAGATATACATCTAGGAGACAAAAGAGGAACCGACCCACCCATCAACCAATATTATCTGGGTAGTTTTAGGATGAAGGAAGCCATTCACTCACCCCCTTCACCTCACGTGGCATATTTTCACCCTAAGGGTGTGTATCACTACTTCCACCCGCACTTAATTCAAAGTGTAGGGAAAACCTCCCCTATTTCCGTTAAATAAGGGTAGAGTCAGGCTCGTGACTCGAACAAAAACAAGCGCTTATTGGGAGGCAACCCAATCTTTATTTGTTTGTTTGTTTGTTTGTTTGATTTTATTTGTTTCCGTATGCATGCTTTATTTTTATTGTTTGTGGCTCATGTTTCAAAGTAAATTGTGAAAATGTTTTATTTTGTTTTTAACTTCGTCTTAATTGCATATAAAGGTATTTTGCAAAAGATAAGTGTAAGGGAGATCCAAATTTGTTTATAAGAACGAAATTGAGCATGAACCACAACAATATTAAATGGACATGTGTATTAGTACTTGTTAGAGTCAAATGCTTGTATCGAGTCATAATGATGTTTTGCAGGATTTTCCAGGAAGTAGGACGAAGTTTTTCCAGAAATTTTCCGGAAACTTAACATAAAAATTTATGCAGGACACTTCTGACGGTGTCATGAGTTTCCTCTTGACGGCGGCACGTGTAAAATTCTGGAAATTTTGCTAGATTTGTTTATACCGGAGTCTTAAAGTTTTTGTTAATTCTTTAGTTTTATAAACTCCAAGAAATCTGCAAACATTCATTCCACAAGCATTATATCTTTAATTGTTTTGTTTCTATTCCTAAGTCTGGAATTACATCTGGTTGTGAGTTTTCTTTCTTCGGATTGATGCTTTGGGTTTTTGTGTTTGTTTTCTCAGGTTTAACAGGTTATGTTTGACAAGAAGATGATTATTATTCTGGAAGGGAAGCTTTGATTGTTCATTTTCTTGGAGGAAGATCTAACCTGGCCACCTTATTATCCATACCGAGCGAATCAGGGGAGTATTTGATTTCATTCGTTTTACTTATTTCACTTTTACATTCTTTACTTGAACATGGGTAAAGTACTTATTTTATGGAGTAATGGGTGACGAGGCGAAAAATGAGCCGTTTTTAGGGGGTCATTTAAGCCCGGAATTGAATTTATTTGATCAAATATTGCCCTAAATCGTTCCTTTTGTGATCTTAGGTACTTTGGGAGTGAAATCTAGAAAAGAAAGCAATTCGGACGTTTTTGGAGCATAAAAGTGAAGAAAACGCCAAAGTCTTAATTTTCCTTGCTGGGAACAGTAGGTGACGGCGTCAAGAGTCCCATCCTGACGGCGTCAAGAGTAAATTGCATGACGGCCCAGTGCAAACATGAAGGCGTCACAAGTAGAGCGTCAAGAGTAAAACACGTGACGGCCTGGAAGACCCTAACACATGACGGCGTCAGATGTAGATCAAGGCAGTCCGAGAATTATTTTGGCGACGAGATGACGGCGTCACCTATTTGGTCTTGACGCCGTCAGCCTCAATTTCCTATATATAGATTTCTAATTTTCATTCATAAAAAAAGAGAGAAGTTTGGAGAAACCCTAAGACCGAACCTATTACGAATTTTACAGGTTTTTCAAGGGTTTTCAGCCCTTGAACCCTTACATGTGTTATTAAGATAAGTGTTCTTCTAATTCAATCAATATGTCTATGTGTTGTTTGTCTATATCTTGTGCTTGTCTTAATTCCACCATGCTAGGCTAGATCTATCTTGTGTTTGCTTAGATCTAATGAAACCTAGATGTTGATTATGTGTTGATTACTTGTTTATGGTTGTATTGGATGAATGATTTCGATGTTAGGCTTAAGAAAACTGGCAGATCTCCAAATGGTAACATGCTTGAACGTCTTAGGAAACATGAACTGATGTGCACTAGGTTTTATTGGTTGTATTTAATGCATGAGAAAATTCTAATGATCCCATGTTAGGAGCTTCTTAGCCGGCTCGACATAGGAGTGAAGTAGGCACTCATAGGATTGGGGAATTAAGTGCGCCACCCCATGAATGGTATTAAGGAATACAATCCGTCATCCACGCAACTATAACAAGTAATTAACGTGTAAAAGATATCTAGGGAGTAGTGAAATCTAAGTAAACACATTTCTCCACTTATTGCTCACAACCTTAGTTAATTTAGTTTTATTTTCATTTCTAGTATTTTATTTTGATTGCATCTTTAGTATTGGGTTAGTTGACTAGCAACTAATTCCGCCCAAATCCTTAAAACCCGAGATATTTACTTGCTTTCTAAACAAATATAAAAATACAAAAATAATCATCCCTCATCTTTAGAACTAGTATTTAGGTTTTCTAATCCTAGCGACACTATTCCTAGCTGAACGATCAATCCCCCGGTACTTGTCACTATACTATACTACAACGATCAGGTACACTGCCTGGTGGGGGGTTGTAAGCTTCTCAAGATCCCATGAGAGGTAAAGCCTGGTGCAATCCCTACGCATCAAGTTTTTGGCGCCGAAGCCCGGGGAATAGTTATTGTCTAGGTTAGAATCTCTTTTTATTAGGTCTACTTGCTAGATTCCTTTCTAGTAAGATTTTATTTTTATTTTTAGGTTTTCTTTAGTCTATCTTATTTCTTTGTGTTTTTGTTCGTAACTCTTCACCACCCGACATCATGGACGATGGGAACATCTTTGAACCCGTCATCCCACCACAACAAAACCCACCACTAGAACCTCTTAGGCCCCGAACTTTAAGAGAGTATTCCCGACCTAGCCACCAAGGCTACCGAAACACCATTGAGCTCACCGGAGCCAATGTGACTCCCTTGCGATCCGACACCATCCGGTTGGTGCAAAGCGGATGTGCATTCCATGGACTTCGTTCCGAAGATCCAAACCAACATCTTAAGGACTTCCTTAAAATCGTAGACTCCACAGACCTAGATGTTGAAACTAGAGAGACAACCCGATTACGCCTATTCCAATTCTCTCTACGGGATCAAGCTAGTCAATGGCTTGAGCGTTTACCCGCGGGATCCATCACCACATGGGATAATCTCACCAATCGCTTCCTTACTCAATTCTTCCCACCGGGGAAGACTGCAATGCTTAGAAATGACATTTTGATGTTTGAACAACATCAGGGTGAAACTTTCTACGAAGCATGGGCCCGTTTTAAGGATCTCCTCCATAAGGTCCCTCATCATGGTACAAACCTTTGGTTATTAGTCCAGATTTTCTACGACCATGTTGACTATCACACTAAACGCACAATCGATAGGGCCGCGAGAGGTAAACTGCGTGATAAGAACGCCGAGGAGTCCTGGGCAATTATTGAGGAGCTCGCCGCCGATAATCAAGAGATGTGGGAGTTTAATCATACAATAAAAGCGGCCATCAATGCAGTCTCAACATCGGGAGGAACCACCAAAATCCCCGATGAACTCCTATGTAAACTCGAGGCAAAAGTTGACTATTTTGAGGAAAGGCAAAGGAGACCTTTAAGTCCTAGACGGGCTACTGTCAATTCTGTCTCGAAACCAACTTCAACACCATTATCTAAGTCACCCTCTAGAGAAAATGTCGAGACTTTTCAAAACTATGCCCCACCTTATTCCCCTCCCGAGGAGCTTAGCTCAGAGTTTGAAGTTAGAATGAGAGAATATATGGCAACTCATTCAGATCGGCTTGCTAGATTCGAGGAAGCAGTTTATAAGCAAAAAGAGGAGATGCAAGAGAAAATGAATGAGATGATGAGTCTATTGGAGGAGTATGCCAACCAGAGAACCCCCGAGAGAATGCTGCTAAGGAAGGAAAGCGTCACCCCCACTACCCAATTTGTTAATTCCATCACAATTGTCCACAAGGATGACGAGAAGGTAGGAGCCTCTACTAAACAGACCTTAGATAAGCCACCAAAATCCCAACCCTTGAGTCACTACCTGAAACATGATATAAACGAGAACACCATAACAAATTGGATTAAGGGTGACGGGCGTAGCCAACCTTCCAAACAGGGTACTAAGAAAGAGAAAAAGGGAAAAGATGAGTATGATACGCTACCTGGGGGGTCAATATTCGAGAGGATATTGGTACAAAAAGTGGTTACTAAGCAGTTAGTGTGTGGGAACTTTGAGATACCAACTAGCATCGGGGATTTGAAATATCTTAGTGCTTTCGCCGACCAAAGATCGGAAGTAAATCTTGTGCCCCTAACTATTTACATCCAACTAACATCAAAAATTCCAGCCCCTACCCGTGTTAGGTTGCCCCTAGCTGGACACTTGTACGTATACCCCCTAGGGATCGCAGAAGATGTATTAGTTAATGTCGCAGGATTCATGTACCCCGTTGATTTTATGATCATCGATGATAAGGGAGATGGATGCATGCCAATAATCCTTGGAGCACCATTCCTCGCCACTGCCAGGGCTGTCATTAAGTATGAAGGCAGGAAAATTGAGCTTAAATTTGGAAAAAGAAAGATTAGCATCCCCATGACTCCGCGAAGTGGGCATGAGAATTTGAGTTGGAGAAAGCTCAAAAACAACATTGACACGACACCCATTCGTGTTCAGAATAAAATTCTTGCATGGGAGGCAAGAATCAAAAGCTACAAGGAGGCTAAATATGAAAGAAGCAAAAGCAATAAGGTTCAGGTCGAATTCGAACACTCTCAACCCGCAGAAAATCATGTACCATTTGAGGAAGGGAACTTGGTACTCTTGAGACACTTGGAAACAACAATACCACCCAATAAACTAAGTCCTTGGTGGTATGGGCCTTTCACAATTGAAGACGTGAGCCAAGATGGGATGGCTAACCTGAGAAGTGAAGTAGGTGGAGAGGTGATTGCAAATATCGACAGGTTGAGGCACTACTACCACAATAGTAATGATCACAACTACATGGGATACATCATCTCAAAGGATGAGGTCACGTAGTAACCCATGACCTTAAGTCTAGCTACAAGACTCGTAAATAAAGAAAAGCACTTCTTGGGAGGCAACCCATGCTTTGTGTGATTTTTGTTTGTTTGTTTGTTATTTACTTCCATATGCATGCTTTATTTTTATTGTTGGTAGATCATGTTTCTAAACTAAATAGTGGAAATACTTTACTTTGTTGTTTTTGGCCTAGTCTTAACTCCACCTAAAAGTATTTTTGCAAAAGATAAGTGTAAGGGGAAACCCCAAATAAGTTTTTAAGAAACAACCCGATCATGATTCTCCACAATATTAAATGAACATGTATATTCGTATTTGTTAGAGTCAAATGCTTGTATCGAGTCATAATGAAGTTTTGCAGGATTTTCCAGGAAGTAGGACCAAGTTTTTCCAGAAATTTTCCGGAAACTTAACATAAGAATTTCTGCAGGTCACTTCTGACGGCGTCACGAGATTACTCTTGACGGCGTCACGTGTAAAAACCTGGAAATTTTACTAGTTTTGTTTTTCTAACGGAGTTTTAAAATTTTTGTTGAATTATTAAGTTTTATAATCTCCAGGAAATCTGCAAACTTCATTCCACAAGCATTATATCTTATCTTGTTTTCTAGGATTTAGTAACTTATATAGATTGCCGCCGATTTTATGCGAGGTTGCTTTGTTTGTTTTCTCAGGATTTACAGGTTATGTATGACAAGAAGATGATTTATATTCTGGAAGGGAAGCTTTGATTGTTCATTTTCTTGGAGGAAGATCTAACCTGGCCACCTTATTATCCATACCGAGCGAATCAGGGGAGTATTTGATTTCATTTGTTTTACTTATTTCACTTTTACATTCTTTACTTGAACATTGGGGACAATGTTCATCTTAAGTGTAAGGGGAGGGTAAAATGATGATACCTTACAAATACACTTTCGCTTGAGTTTGTTTGTTTGATAGTAGATGTGTAATAAAACTATGAGAAATACTTGTTAGTGCAATTTTAGCGCCAAATTTAAATTTTTTTACAACATTTAGGAGTGAAACTTTAGCCATAGCAAGCATCTCATGGATAGGAGATTGTATGACTAGCACAAAACCGAATATTCAGAAAAATTTTCCACCCAAATATGTGAGGTTCGCCTTTAGATTTGATAGGAAAAGCATTTACTATTAGTGCTTATGAGTGTACCGGTAGCATTTAGATTCTAGAACTTGCGTTAGTGATGCATCCCGAGACCGCTAGTGAGACTACATTCGTGTAGTAGGATTTACTACATGATAAGAGGCATTAGGATCACTCTTGTGTTAAACCCGTATTATAATTACTTGACCATTTAAGTCATATTACTTGGCTAGTTAAGTCAACTAATTTTTTCCCACACCTTAGCGTTGTACTCATTTTTAGTACACGAAACCCCTAGTACACCCCTCCGAGCCTATCTTTTCGTTTCTAACTTTAAGCATCTTACTTAAAGGAAGAATTTGTTACACCCCACTTAAATGTACAACCAAATCGCCTTAGCCTTCCGTGTATGCGCTCATTTTTAGTGCATTATTGTTATTTGTTAAACCCTAAGTTAACTATCTAATTGGTTACATGGTTGCTAAGTCGAGTCATATCCTTGTACATATTGTTTTGGGACGATTGGGACTCATGGGTAAGTACTTATTTTATGGAGTAATGGAGAAGAACATCATTTATTACCCCCCATATGTACGTTAGTCTTAAAAGTGCTCCAAGTGTTTTGATTTTCTTAATTCGAGTCATTAGATTAGTTTATTGTAAAGTATGTAAAAATTCAAGTGTAAGGGGAATTTCCATTCCCTATGATGTATTATTTTGGATGGTAGGGTAAGAGTGTATTAAAAAAAAAATCAAAAAATCAAGAAAAAAAAAATAAAAAATAAAAAAGAAAAAAAAAAGAAAAAGAGAAAAAACATACGGACTACCATCCCTTTTTATTCCATGTTCATTTTATGTTTTTGTTATTTCTTATTTAATTAGCTTAAGTCGAGTCTAGTCTTGGCTTAGCAACGTCATATTGTACATGTAATTAACCAAGATTGTTAACTCGCCACCAGTAAAAACTGCCTTTATCTAACAAAACCGTGTATTTCATATCCCTACACCTAACGTTACAACCCTTTAAAAGACCTCTTTGATAGTTTATCATAGGTGCTTACGCCATATGGTGGAGGTTTGATCCTTTCCCAAGCCTATGGTAATCTATTTTGCTATGACAGGTAGTGAGAGATATCTTCCGTTTCCATATTGTAATTTATACTTTATTACACCCGAGAGATGTGAGTATCTGAACATTATTTGTGAGGTGCTAGTATATGACCTCCGTACTTGTCTTTGGTCTTTAGTCGAACGATTATTTGTTGTAATTACTTTTATATTAGTGTTAAATGACCCCTAACTTGTATTTTGACTAGAATAAAAGCGCATTTGTTTGAGGACAAGCAAATCTCAAGTGTAAGGGTATATGATGAGGCGAAAAATGAACCGTTTTTAGAGGGTCATTTAAGCCCGGAATTGAATTTTTTTGATCAAATATTGCCCTAAATCGTTCCTTTTGTGATTTTAGGTACTTTGGGAGTGAAATCTGGAAAAGGAAGAATTCGGACGTTTTTGGAGCATAAAAGTGAAGAAAACGCCAAAGTCTTAATTTTCCTTGCTGGGAACAGTAGGTGACGGCGTCAAGAGTCCCATCCTGACGGCGTCAAGAATAAATTGCATGACGGCCCAGTGCAAACATGAAGGCGTCATAAGTAGAGCGTCAAGAGTAAAACACGTGGCGGCCTGGAAAACCCTAACACATGACGGCGTTAGATGTAGATCAAGGCAGTCCGAGAATTATTTTGGCGGCGAGATGACGGCGTCACCTATTTGGTCTTGACGCCGTCAGCCTCAATTTCCTATATATAGTTTTCTAATTTCATTCATAAAAAAAAGAGAGAAGTTTGGAGAAACCCTAAGGCCGAACCTATTACGAATTTTATAGGTTTTTCAAGGGTTTTCAGCCCTTGAACCCTTACATGTGTTATTAAGATAAGTGTTCTTCTAATTCAATCAATATGTCTATGTGTTGGTTGTCTATATCTTGTGCTTGTCTTAATTCCACCATGCTAGGCTAGATCTATCTTGTGTTTGCTTAGATCTAATAAAACCTAGATGTTGATTATGTGTTGATTACTTGTTTATGGTTGTATTGGATGAATGATTTCGATGTTAGGCTTAAGAAAACTGGCAGATCTCCAAATGGTAACATGCTTGAACGTCTTAGGAAACATGAACTGACGTGCACTAGGTTTTATTGGTTGTATTTAATGCATGAGTAAATTCTAATGATCCCATGTTAGGAGCTTCTTAGCCGGCTCGACATAGGAGTGAAGTAGGCACTCATAGGATTGGGGAATTAAGTGCGCCACCCCATGAATGGTATTAAGGAATACAATCCGTCATCCACGCAACTATAACAAGTAATTAACGTGTAAAAGATATCTAGGGAGTAGTGAAATCTAAGTAAACACATTCCTCCACTTATTGCTCACAACCTTAGTTAATTTAGTTTTATTTTCATTTCTAGTATTTTATTTTGATTGCATCTTTAGTATTGGGTTAGTTGACTAGCAACTAATTCCGCCCAAATCCTTAAAACCCGAGATATTTACTTGCTTTCTGAAAAATATAAAAATACAAAAATAATCATCCCTCATCTCTAGAACTAGTATTTAGGTTTTCTAATCCTAGCGACACTATTCCTAGCTGAACGATCAATCCCCCGGTATTTGTCACTATACTATACTACAACGATCAGGTACACTGCCTGGTGGGGGTTGTAAGCTTCTCAAGATCCCTTGAGAGGTAAAGCCTGGTGCAATCCCTACGCATCAATGGGGAAGAACATCACATTATTACCCCCGTATGTGCGTTAATCTTAAAAGTACTCCAAGTGTTTTGATTATCTTAATTCGAGTCATTAGATTAGTTTATTGTAAAGTATGTAAAGATTCAAGTGTAAGGGGAATATTCATTCCCTATGATGTATTATTTTGGATGGTAGGGTAAGAGTGTATGAAAAAGAAAATCAAAAAAATTAAAAAAAAAAAAAAAAAGAAAAAAAAAGAAAAAAAAAAGAGAAAAAACATACGGACTACCATCCCTTTTCATTCTATGTTCATTTTATGTTTTTGTATTTTTCATTTATTAGCTTAAGTCACGTCTAGTCTTGGCTTAGCAACGCCATATTGTACATGTAATTAACCAAGAATGTTAACTCGCCACCAGTAAAGACTGCCTATATCCAACAAAACCGTGTATTCCATATCCCTACACCTAACGTTACAACCCTTTAAAAGACCTCTTTGATAGTTTATCATAGGTGCTTACGCCATGTGGTGGAGGTTTGATCCTTTCCCAAGCCTATGGTAATCTATTTTGCTATGACAGGTAGTGAGAGATGTTTTCCATTTCCATAATGTGATATTACTTTATTACACCCAAGAGATGTGAGTATCTAAACACTATTTGTGAGGTGCTAGTGTATGACCTCCGTGCTTGTCTTTGGTCTTTAGTGGAATGATTAATTGTTGTAATTACTTTTATATTAGTGTTAAATGACCACTAACTTGTATTTTGACTAGAATAAAAGCGCATTTGCTTGAGGAAAAGCAAATCTCAAGTGTAAGGGTATATGATGAGGCGAAAAATGAACCATTTTTAGGGGGTCATTTAAGCCGGAATTAGAATTTATTTGATCAAATATTACCCTAAATCGTTCCTTTTGTGATTTTAGGTACTTTGGGAGTGAATTCTGGAAAAGAAGGCATTTTGGACGTTTTTGGAGCATAAAAGTGAAGAAAACAGCAAAGACTTAATTTTCCTTGCTGGGAACAGTGGATGACGGCGTCAAGAAGAAAATCTTGATGGCGTCAAGAGTAAAAGTGGTGACGGCCCAGAAGAAACGTGAAGGCGTCCCCCAAGGCCGTCACGTGTTAACTTGTCAAAACTTGCGCGCGGAGTAGCTGATATTGTTTTGGTCATAACTTTTGCATACGAACTCGGATTTAGGTGATTCAAAAGCCCACGCAAAGAGGACGAAAATATCTACAATTTGGAGAAAAAGGCTTCTTGACGCCGTCAGTCCTTAGAAGTGACGCCGTCAGATCGGTGCGGACAGAAAACTGCCTATAAATATAACTTCATAACTTCATTATTTGTAAGCCCTAAACCCTAAGGTCGATTCCTGGATTTAGGTGGGTGTTTTTCCAGCAACTTAGAGGGTTTCAATCACTCCATAAACATCTTGTAATGGTTTGATGATTCTATCTTAATTCATGTCTTCAATTATCATTATTGTTGCTTGTTTTTTATTAATTATGCTTGGCTAATTCACCTTGTGTCTACTTATGATTGTGTGAAACTTGTGTATAATTGATTAGATCTCATTGATTTCTTGTTGATGTTTGTGTCTATCTCCATCAATGAGGGCTTGTTGATGTGTGTGTCTATCTCCATCAATTAAAGCGTGACAACTTCAATAGATCTAGTTGGTTTAGTTTATAATTCTTGTTTCCTATTGATTCTTGTTTTGATTGAATGTATCATCAATGTTAGGCTTAAGAAAACGGGCAAACTTCCATAGGGTAACATGCTTGAACGTCTTAAGAAACATGAACCAATGTGTACTAGGTTTTTATGGTTGTATTTAATGCATGATCGAATTCTAGTGATCCCATGTTAGGAGCTTCTTAGCCGGCTCGACATAGGAGTGAAGTAGGAGCTTATAGGATTGGGGAAGTAAGTACGCCACCCCATGAATGGTATTAAGGAATACAACCCGTCAATTAAAACAAGGTGTAACAATTTAATAGGTAGAATTGGATAGCTAGCAAGGAGTAACATATCATAGGTAGACATGCTTCACTTATCTTGTAGAACTTTAGTTTATTTTCTTGTTTATTAGTTTAATTAGTAGCATTTGGGTTAGTTGATTAGCAACTAATTCCGCCCACTCTCCTAATACCCGAGATTTTTACTTGTTTTTCATAAAATATAAAAACATAAAAAGAATCATCCGTCACCTTTAGACCTAGTTAGATTAATTTCAATCCTAACGACACTATTCCTAGCTGAACGATCAATCCTCCGGTACTTATCACTATACTATACTACAACGATCAGGTACACTGCCTGGTGGGGGTTGTAAGCTTCTCGAGATCTCTCGAGAGGTAAAGCCTGGTGCAATCCCTACGCTACCAAGTTTTTGGCGCCGCAGCCCGGGGAATAGTTATTGTTATTGAGTTGCACCCCTTACTCTGTTATTCTTAAGTATAAGAACATATTTTATGGATCCCATGTTACGTGAAGCTTTTAGCAAGGTGGTGGTTGACCACGCGACTAGCGTCTAGCACTTTTTGCAACCTTGATTCATGGACATAAACACATAAGAAAATAATATGCCTTAAGTAAAAATTTGCAAGGTTTCAGGAAATAATCGAAACAAGGCATTGCATAATTGTTTAACACGTTTTGTAAAATCGCCATGACATAGCAAAATGAAAACCAAGCAAATTAACTAGCTAGCAAACCAGGCAACATAACAAGGTGCATCATTTAAAATCCTGACAGCAATGCATAGCTCGAGTCTAAAACCTTCGGTCGTTAATTATACGAAAGATATATCAAACCCGACCACACCATATTCAAAACATAAAAGTAAAGCTAGAACACGGGTCTATAATCAAGTCTAATAGCAATTAGATAATGTGCAATAGATCAACAATCATCTCTCATACTTCATAGCCTCGCACTTGATACTTTGGGGTTGTGTACTTGGTCATCAACTGACTAAACTTAGTATTAAACATTGCCTCCACCTCAGTCTCTTCCCTCAAGTGCCAATTCATCATCTCTGAGATCTTCTCTTTATGTTATTTCTTGAATTCTTCCCATTGTTTCCCAAACTCCTTCATCTCTTTATGCTTCTCATCCCTATATGTAGAAATCAATATTAATCAACACCCTATTTATAACCTTATTGCAAACTTTATCAATGGGAACAACAATAATAAACGACTGTTATTAATACAAGTGAAGTCATGTGCCAATACCTCATCTGAGTATCCATTGTAGAATAAACTTGGTGAACACGTATACGTGCTTCCTCCAGCAGCTTATCAAACCTCGAATTTTGGATAACCTTAAGATGGTCTTTGACGAACTGTTCTAAATAATCCATCTAATATAAAACACAAGACCAAAACAAATTAGATAATTTTCAGATGAGTAGTATATACAAATCTTTATGGAAGATTGTTCAGTTTAGACAAAATGTAATCATGTATATTTATACCTTCGAGTTTCAAAATTTATAGCGATAATACAAATGAAACAATGCTAGTCCATGCACATTAGTTTTCACATTCATGTTATGAAATTTGCAGCGAGATCTGAAATTTTTTATATAATTGACCTCTTCCTTGTTGTTCTGATCATAGAAAAGTTTTTATGAATTACCTGTTCGTTGGTCTCATCGTGTAGGAGTATAGTCCTCTCCCTGACCAGGCGGTTCGCTTATTCATTTATCCTTAGTTTCCGAGATACCAACTCTAACGAATCCTCCATGACTCTTGAATGCTCTTGTCCTTCGACAAGCTTGATCTTATACCAAATTAGCTGTAGATTAACATCCTGGTTTACCTCGTTCAACTGATCCACATAAAAGTTAGACATTCCCGAAGCTTTATTCAAATTTACCAAACCAAATACAAAGTTGTTGGACAATTACGACAAAAAACCCAAAGTTCGATCGTAGGTTGTATCGAGCACAAGTAACAACCTTCAACGATACCCGTTGAAGAACAAATAAACAAGAAGAACAACAAGGCTAGAGAATAGAAGAATGCATGTGTCTTGCATCACCCCCTCAGCTCTATTTATATAGATGAGGGGGAACACCTAGTCAACTGATTAATACCGAACCGACACAAACACAAACGTTAACTTCCTAAAACAAAGCTATTACTTACCTTGCAACTTGCTTTGTTTAGATAGTGCAGGTCGGTTAGGATTACACCCGAGAGTTCCTTGGTGTCTAAGTCGGTTTGTGACTTGGATATCACGACCCCCTCTTCTCTATAAAACTATAAAAGGAGGAGATCGAGGGGGTGAGGCCGGTCTCAATACACACATTCTTCTATATATTCTTTCCTTTGTAACCAGGTCGAGTTGTTAATAAAACTAAAACATTCGGTTCTTCGTAGTGTTGTTGTTCTTCTCATTTATTTGTTCTTCAACGTGTATCATTTGAAGGTTGCTACTTGTTCTCGATACAACCCCCGATCTAGTGTTCAGCGATCGAACTTTGGGTTTTTTGTCAAAATTAATGTCCAACAAGTGGTGCGCGTATTGTGGTCTTGAAGTTCGAGTGCTAGCTAGTTCGAGGTGTCGATGTTAGAGCAAATAAAACGGTTTCGGTTTCGAATCGTTTTTGATCGAGTTGCAGGTTAACCAGACGAAGAAGATGAGTTGAGGTTTAATTTAATTCCCTACGTGAAACTTATAAAGGTGGTTTTTTCATTATTTGGTTTATTACATACGTGGGTTAATTATTAATACTACAAAATATGATAATACAAGTTTTTTATTGCATAAAAAAGGGTATCAACTTTTAAAACTTGATTTCAATGTATTGTTTTGCAATTAAAAATAAAATTATTAAACTGAAGGTGTCTGTTGCGGGTTTTTCTTGCCGTTCAAGTTTCGATCGTGGTTCGCTTGGGGTTCAACTTTTCGATTGCTTGTACGTGATTGATGTTTAGGGTTATTCTAATTAAGCAAATCTCTTGAAACGCTAAATCGATATTCAAATTTCAAATATCAAATTTAAATTCTAGTGACCCGTTTATCTAATGAGTATTATGGTCCAACTTCAAGTTTATTACTATCTAAGTATCAAACAAATTCAAGTTAACAAAAACTTGACGACGGGCTCTTATAATTCAAACGCCTTAAATATAATACGGATAATACTAATGAACCACGTATATAACTCGAATTACGGTGCAAATTCAAAATAAAATAGTACCCAAGCAAAATCAAACAACCCAAAAGACAATCCAAGATTCAAATTTAGATATAACATACCGCCAACATTTTGAAACATGGTTTAACCGGTTGAACCGATTTGGTCGAATAAACGGGTCAAAAACTAAACCGGGTTTTCATTCTCGAAACCCAGTTAGGATCGCCCGGTTTGAAGTGACCCGGGTCAACCCGGTTCTCGAGACCAGGTCGGGTTTTTTTTTTCTTTTTTTTTTTCACGAATAAAGCAAGATAATTATATATATTTGCGACTTAGTTTTATTTTTATTTGTTAGTACATAGTTTTTAGGCTCTATGAAATATTCATGATTTATATATATACTGTTCTTTATCATTGGAAATAAACTTTTTTTTCTTCTTCTAAAGATTAGGTTAACCCGGTCACTGGACCAGGTCCATTAGAAGCTCTGTTTTAAAACATTGCATACTGACAATACAAAATTTACTTGTAAATTTGTAATACCCAAAACAAAACAAAGCCATCCATGATGACCTAAAAAGCCCAAAGAAACATATTTCAAAGAAATCTATCAAATCGATTAACCAAACTAGATTTGTGAAAATCCCAGAAACAAAATGGGTACTATTAAATGTGTAATCTTGTACCGCTTTTGGGAGGTCATTTAAGCCCGAATTCAGAATTATTTGATCAATTATTGCCCTAAATCGTTCCTTTTGTTATTTTAGGTACTTTTGAGAGGAAATTTACAAAAGGAAGCATTTTGGACGTTTTTGGAGCGAAAAAGTGAAGAAAACGACAAAGTCTCAAAATCCTTGCTGGGAACAGTACCTGACGACGTCAAGGCAATGCAAGTTACGGCGTCAAGAGTGGCAAAAGAGGTGGATGTGGAAAATACACATGACGGCCCAGAGCATTTTCAAGGCTATTTGGCCTGACGGCGTCACCAAGGCCGTCAGGGTCAAAATACATGTGACGACCCAGAGTAAATTTACACATGACGGCGTCAGAAGTGGATCCAGGCAATACAAATTTTATCTTGGCGGCGAGTTGACGGCGTAACAAGCTAAAATGTAACGCCGTCAAGGTGTAAAATCTATATATAGTGGTGGAACTTTTGGAGAGCTTCTTTGTAAAAACCCTAGACGAATTTTCTGTGATAATAAGGGTTTCAACCCTTGTTCCATCCATGTTCAATTGAAGATAAGTTTTCCAATAATCATACGATATGTCTATGTGTTGTGTGATTCTATCTTATGCTTTTCTTCTCTTTAACATGCTAGGCTAGGTTTTTATTGTGGTTGCTTAGATGTAATGAAACCTAGATGTTAATTATTGGTTGATGGTTTGTTTACAATTGTTATTGATGATTGTATTCGATGTTAGGCTTAAGAAAATTGGCAGACTTCCAATTGGTAACTTGCTTGAACGTCTTAAGAAACATGATCGGAGGTTGTTACGACCAAGAAACACGTTTCGGAGGTCGAGGTTGATCGTAATATGTGAAAACCATGGTTATTTCTAGAGAGAGAAAGGTGAAGAACTATGTGTTTTATTGAATATGAAATGAATTGGAGCTTACACACACTTTCCCACACCCCTCATGGAGAGTCATGAGGGGTATTTATAGGCTCCTAACACTACATGTTTGCCTACTTGACAATAGTAGTCCTTGTAGTTTCTAATCTAGTCCAATTCACTTGTGTGACGTTATCTTTATAAAAAAGCAAGGCTAACTATCTCCCTCCAAGATATCGTCACACGTGAATGGTTACATGAGACCTATAAATACATAAACAATGTACATTACATTAAAACAATAGTAAACTATGTTGACGTTGTTGAAGCGCAGAGTCTATGTAGTCTAGATACTGAGGCAGACTTGAAGTTCTCTCTTCCGACGATCTCGGCGTATGATCTTTTACACTGACGGCAAAGGTCTTTGTAGCTCTGAACATCAACTGTAATGGTCTAGTTAGGTTATTACTCCCTCCTAACTAGTGAGCCTTTATTCTTTTTCCTGCTCCCTCTTGAACCGACAACTCTTCTTTCATCTCGCAGCGGATAAAGTAGATTCAAAAGTGTAGGAACATGGTTGTCGTTCGGGTAGCAGCATAACAACATAACTCACATAACATTGCATAGAAGGTTGGTAATAAGCTCTGATGAACACATACTTGGTACCTCATGGCACTTCTCTGGTATTAAGCACAGTTCCCTCGATCAACCAACGTACTGAAGACGAAACAATACTTCTTTTGGCATGTTCTTCTCCCTCCTGATGGTTGCGAGTCATCGGAATCATCATAATCTTGTGTACATGCCATACAATTACCTGTACCTTACACTTCTAATGCATTTTAGAAGCCATAACAGCTTTTTGAAGCACATTCTGTGAGTATATGTCGCTAAGATATGATTCTCTTTATCTACAATCTCCTCTCTTCTCTTCAACCTATAAGCGACCTCTTCAAATTCCAACCAGCTAATAAATGACCACTGTATGGAGAGAACCCAATATAGCCAATCTGAGGATGAAGTAAACATCTCATAGATATGTGACTTAATCTTGTACGAAAGTGTGACTAAGAACCTATACTGAGCACTACAATGTAACTCTTTTAAGCATAGGTAGTGCCATATACCCAAACCAACAAACAGTATATGAAATATCCACCTCTTGGAATCTCCACAATTTCATGTGACACTGAGTACTACAACGTAACTCCTTAAAGTAAATATGGGTAATTAAAAGGTTTAAATTATAAATATGATAACTAGAGGGACTAAAAATGTAAATATGGGTAATTATGCATATCTCGACCTAAAATAACTTGAGGGACTGAAATTGTCATTTTTGTATAGTTGTGATGCTTATGTGATAATTTTATTAATTAAAGGTTTAATTATGGTAACTTGAATAATTAAGGGATTAAATTGTAACTTTGGAAACTAAAGGGTGTAAAGTGTAAAATTGACATATTTGGCATCCTTGACTTATGTTTATGTATTACAATGTGAATATCATCACTTGTGACCCCTAACTTGTTATATTGACACTTTTTGCCCTAAAACATGTTCGGTGATCTAACGAAACCCTAATCTCAAAAAATGACTATAAAATGAAATCCGTGATGCATGAGGCTATGAAACTTGATATGGTATTAAAACTAACCTATAAGAATATTCTAACATTGGAAAACTTGTTAAATTGGGTAATCTACTAATTATGGAAAGTTTCTAAAATTTGGAAGATAACTAAAAGAGGTAACTTATATGAAATGAACTCGTCTTGATTCGTATCCATTCTCTTCTAGGTTCGGTGAAGCGGGAGTGATCCACTACTTCTTGATTGTTTGACCTTGCTTTTGCGTTTGGACTAAGGTACAGATATTCCGTACTCTTTCAGCAAGAGTACAACTTCTTTCTCTCTCATGACCTTCTCTCTCTCTCTCTCTCTCTCTCTCTCTCTCTCTCTCATATTGCTTGATATTGAACCCTTGATATTGAGCCTTGATATTGACCCTTGATATTGAACCTTGATATTGACCTTGATAATTGAACCTTGACTTGAACCCTTGATTATGACTTGACCACTTGTACATGACATTGAACCATGAACCCTTGACCCATCAGTATTTTACCCAGGAGCTACTTGTTGTGGAGTAGCCACAACCATAGCATTGATGCACCAATGTTATGTACTTTAGTGTGGTTGGAGAGATGTACTACACCGTCCCTGATTCTTGTGATCTACTGCTGCTATGATTATTATGATTATTGTTATTGGCCAGCAGGGGCGTATGGATGCATCCTAGATTTGTCTTGACTTGTCTTGGGCTACGGCCATCTTGATTATGATATGGACTACATGATATATATTACTTGGTGACTGGGCGTGTGTGCATTACAGCCCCTCACATCTTGGGAGTTGATCACTCCATCTTGGGATACTTGACTTGAAATACTTGACTTGATATTTGTGTGCCTGGGGGTTAAATACTGATAGCCTTGATACTTGACACCTGATAGCCTTAACACTTGACACCTGATAGCCTTGATACTTGACACCTGATAGCCTTGACACTTGACACCTGATAGCCTTGACCCTTGACACTTGACACCTGATAGCCTTGACCCTTGACACTTGACACCTGATAGCCTTGACCCTTGACACTTGACACCTGATAGCCTTGACACTTGATACTTGACACTTGACACTTGATACTTGATACCTAATACTTGATACTTGACACTTGATACTTGACTCTTGGTACTTGACCTTGCAAACTATTGATACTTGATCTTGCTTAATTCTTGGAAACCTTGAAACTTGGTAACCTTTGACACTATACTTAAACCCTTGACATTATACTTGACGATCCTTGAAACTAGTTAATCATTGCTATTACACTTGACGATTCGGGATACTTAACCTTGATGACTTTTCATATTTAACCTTGAAAATTCTTTGATATACCTTGTGACACCATATGTAATTTCTATTCATACTCTCTTATCTTATTACTTGATGAGCTTGTTATCATCATATCTGTTCACTAAGCTTTTTATGCTCAGCCGCGTTTTCTTTTCCATGCGGCAGATACTTAAGCTAGGATGCGGGGTTTAGCTTTGGGGATGAGAGAGTGTGGACCAAACTTAGAGTTCCCTTATATTATGGACATGGTTTTATTATTGTAATTCCCTTATTTTGGAATTCATTTGTAAAATTGTACTCATTGTATTATTAAAGTATAAAGCTTATGTTTTGCTCTGTTGGACACTATTTATTGTGATATCTTTACCCTTGACGGGTTAGGGTGTTACAAGTAGTGCCATATACCCAAACCAACAAACAGTATATGAAATATCCACCTCTTGGAATCTCCACAATTTCATGTGACACTGAGTACTACAACGTAACTCCTTAAAGTGATAGCTATAACCCGTGAGTACTACAATGTAACTCCTTACATCGGGTATAACTAGATAATCCAAGTCTTAATCACTATCTCTACTAGTGTTTGCCCAAACAAGTATCTCCGAAAGTCATGCATCCATCCACCCCTAGACTTTGAGATAAATAAGTACACATGCCCGTGAAATGAACTTTAAACCCAAATAAGCAATATCGTACAAAAACTCCGTAGTCACAAAAATCTGATACTAGCCGTTGTCATTTGATTGTGATTCTTTATCAGGATCTTTTAAGCAATACGTGGTGTGCTTTTGGTAAAGTATGAAATTCAATCTCGTTGATTCGTAGTGATTTTGGATTTTCCCTCCAAAAATAGAATTTGAAAATTCTCTCGTCCATAATTTGGAAATCACCATGAAATGCAATTCTAAGGTTACCAGAAAAATTTGAGTTTTGAAAAATTTTACGCCAAATTTTACCGAAAAAATTTGAATTTTGACCAAAAAATTTGAATTTCGGGCCAAAATTTTCAACGTTATACCAAAATTTGAATTTCGCGTAAAAATTGAACGTTTAGTCTCCTCTCAAAAATAAATTTTACTCAAATTTTCCCGCCAAAAAACTTTTTTTTTTTTAACTCGATAAACCCTTGTAACAAGGTAAATCTTCCTAACTCGGTAACCCCTTCTCATACTCTGCATACTCGATAGAACTTGACTTCTAACTCGGTAAATCTTTGATAGGTTACTAACTCGGTAACACCTTGTAACTCGATAAGCCATTAACTCGATAAAGCCCTAACAAGATAAAGCCCTAACTCGGTAAGATAGCTAACTCGGTAAGATAGCTAACTCGGTAAGATAGCTAACTCAGTAACCTAATGAAATTTCGGCAGCGTTTCGTTTAGGAAAACCCAAGTGAAATCCTTACTCGATAAACGATAAGGTGATTTAGCAAACTCGCTAAAAATTGGCTAACTCGCCAAAATTCTTTAACTCGGTACCAAATTACACCCTAACTCGATAACCAACTAGTTCTAACTCGCTAACTTAAATCGACAAGTTAAGCTAACTCGATAAAAAAAAAACTGTCTAACTCGCTAAAATGGCGATGAACAGTACCCAGATCCTTAAAAAACGCGATTTTTCACCCAAAAACACCACGATTCGCCCCCGGTTAGCTCTGATGCCACTTGTTACGACCAAGAAACACGTTCCGGAGGTCGAGGTTGATCGTAATATGTGAAAACCATGGTTATTTCTAGAGAGAGAAAGTAGAGAGAGAAAGTAGAGAGAGAAAGGTGAAGAACTATGTGTTTTATTGAATATGAAATGAAGTGGAGCTTACACACACTTTCCCACACCCCTCATGGAGAGTCATGAGGGGTATTTATAGGCTCCTAACACTACATGTTTGCCTACTTGACAATAGTAGTCCTTGTAGTTTCTAATCTAGTCCAATTCACTTGTGTGACGTTATCTTTATAAAAAAGCGAGGCTAACAGAGGTGTACTACAATTTATGGTTGTATTTAATGCATGAACGAATTCTAGTGATCCCATGTTAGGAGCTTCTAGTGATCCCGTACACGGCCCTACAACTAGTATTAAGGAATATAACCCGTCATCCATGCAATTGTAACAAGCTAATCAACTGGTAAAAGATATCTAGGGAGTAATGAAATCTAGGTAAACATATTTTCTCTTATTATTATTTATACCACAATTTAGTTTTAGTTTATTTTATTTTATTTTTATTACATCTTTAGTTAATTGGGTTAGTTGACTAGCAACTAATTCCATCCACTCTTTCAAAACCTGAGATTTTACATGTTTTCATAAAAATATAAAAATACAAAAAGAATCATCCCTCACCTTTAGACCTATTTTAGTAGACTTTTTAATCCTAGCGAACACTGTTCCTGAGTTGAACGATCAATCCCCCGGTACTTGTCACTATACTATACTACAACGAACAGGTACACTGCCTGGTGGGGATTGCAAGCTTCTCAAGATCCCTTGAGAGGTAAAACCTTTTGCGAGGGTGCAATTCCACGCATCAAGTTTTTGGCGCCGCTGCCGGAGAATAGTTATTGTCTAGGTTAGAATTTCTTTTTATTAGGTCTACTTGCTAGATTCCTTTCTAGTAAGATTTTTATTTTATTTTTTTAGGTTTTCTTTAGTCTATCTTATTTCTTTGTTTCTTTATACGTAAGTTTTGCCACCCGCCATCATGGCAAATGAAGATCTTTCTAATATTAGAATCACTAGAAGTCGTAGTTCCTTAAGAAATCTTGTCTCTCCTTATGCAGAACCTGAAAGGGAAATGCATAGGTTAAGGCAATTGATGAGGCGAAAAATGAACCGTTTTTAGAGGGTCATTTAAGCCGGAACTGGAATTTATTTGATCAAATATTGCACTAAATCGTTCCTTTTGTGATTTTAGGTACTTTGGGAGTGAATTCTGGAAAAGGAAGCATTTTGAACGTTTTTGGAGCATAAAAGTGAAGAAAACGGCAAAGTCTTAATTTTCCTTGCTGGGAACAGTAGATGACGGCGTCAAGAAGGTTTTTATGACGACGTCAGGAGCAAAATGGATGACGGCCCAGAGAAAACGTGACGGCGTCAGAACAAGGGCGTCAAGAGTAAATTTGGTGACAGCCTGGAACAAGATTACACATGACGGCGTCAGATCTGGATCTAGGCAATCCGAGAAGATTTTTGGCGGCGAGATGACGGCGTCAGAATTTTACTCTTGACGCCGTCACCTCATAAAATATATATATACTTTTCTAATTTTCATTCATTAAGAGAGGAACTTGTGTGGAGAATTCTAGGGCCGAACTTTGTAAACCCTAGCTCGTTTGTAACAGTATTTTCAAGGGTTTTCACCCCTTGAAACCCTTCATGTTCAATTGAGATAAGTACCCTTTCAATTCATTCAATATGTCTATGTGTTGTTTGAATATATCTTACACTTGTCTTGATTTCAACATGCTAGGCTAGATCTATTGTGTGTTTGCTTAGATATAATGAAACCTAGATGTTGATTATAGGTTGATTGCTTGTTTATAGTTGTAATGGATGAATGATTTCAATGTTAGGCTTAAGAAAACTGGCAGATCTCCATTGTGTAACATGCTTGAACGTCTTAAGAAACATGAACCGATGTGTACTAGGTTTTTATGGTTGTATTTAATGCATGAGTGAATTCTAGTGATCCCATGTTAGGAGCTTATAGGATTGGGGAAGTAAGTACGCCACCCCATGATTGGTATTAAGGAATACAACCCGTCATCCACGCAACTGTAACAAGTAATTAACCTGTAAAAGATATATAGGGAGTAGTGAAATCTAAGTAAACACAATTCTCCCACATATTGTTCACACCACTAGTTAAATTAGTTTATTTTCATTTTTATTATTTTATTTTGATTGCATCTGTAGTTATTGGGTTAGTTGACTAGCAACTAATTCCGCCCACTCTTCCAATACCCGAGATTTTTAATTGCTTTTCATAAAACATAAAAATACAAAAAGAATCATCCCTCACCTCTAGACCTAGTTCTTAGGTTTTCTAATCCTAGCGACACTATTCCTGAGTTGAACGATCAATCCCCCGGTACTTGTCACTATACTATACTACAACGATCAGGTACACTGCCTGGTGGGGGTTGTAAGCTTCTCGAGATCCCTCGAGAGGTAAAGCCTGGTGCAATTCCCACGCATCAAGTTTTTGGCGTCGCTGCCGGGGAATAGTTATTGTCTAGGATAGGATTTCTTTTTATTAGGTCTACTTGCTAGATTCCTTTCTAGTAAGATTTTATTTTTATTTTTAGGTTTTCTTTAGTCTACCTTATTTCTTCGTGTTTTTGTTCGTAACTCTTTACCATCCGACATCATGGAAGGTGGTAACATCTTTGAACCTATCAACCCACCACAACAAGACCACCCACAAAACCCACCAATAGAAAACCAACCTCTTAGGCCCCGAACCCTAGGAGAGTACTTCCGACCTAGCCACCAAGGCTATCGAAACACCATTGAGCTCACCTAAGGAGCCAATGTGTCTCCCTTGCGATCCGACACCATCCGGTTGGTGCAAGCGGATGTGCATTCCATGGACTTCGTTCCGAAGATCCTAATCAACATCTCAAGGACTTTTTAAAATCGTAGATTCTATAGACCTTGATGTTACAACTAGAGAGTCAACCCGATTACGCCTATTCCAATTCTCTCTACGTGATCAAGCTAGTCAATGGCTTGAACGTTTACCCGCGGGATCCATCACCTCATGGGATGATCTCACCACTCGTTTCCTTGCTTAATTTTTCCCACCAGGGAGAACTACCAAGCTTAGAAATGATATCTTGATGTTCCAACAACGTCAAGGTGAAACTCTATATGAAGCATGGACTCGTTTCAAGGACTTACTCCAAAAAGTCCCTCATCATGGCATAGATCTTTGGCTCCAAGTCCAAATCTTCTATGACCACATCGATCTCTCCACAAGGCGAACCATTGACCAATCGGCCGGTGGCAAGCTACGTGATCTAAGTGCGGAAGAATCATGGGAACTCATAAAAGATCTCGCTCTCTATGACAACGAAAGTTGGAATGATCCCTGAGATTTGAACAAAACGGTCAAGGCAATATCTTTGCCTTCGAACAATTCTAGCACTCTCGACCGTAGGATCATGGAACTTGAGGACCAAGTCAAGTTTCTCATGAAATCTTACAAAGCTCCTAAGCCTTCAAGCCAAGTGAATAAAATCACTTCTTCATGCGAATTATGTAGTGGTCCCCATGACACTCGTGATTGCGTGGAACTCCCCGGGACAACTTTTGCGGACTACGCATCCTCGCGTACCGACGAAGCGGGAGATAAGTGGTACACTTTCAAATCCGAGCCAAACCCTTACGGTGATTCCTACAACCCTTCTTGGAAAAATCACCCAAACCTTAGGTGGAAACAAAACCAAAACAATTCCTCCAATCCGCCTAATCGTTACCAACTAAATGGTCCACCCTCCAACTGTACTTTCAACAACAATCCTTCTAACAACTATGGTAGTACCAACAATCTTGAAGGATTGATGTCCAAGTTCATGGCATCTCAAGAAGCTCGCATATCTAAGTTTGAAGCCGATTTCAAACAAAAGCAAAGTGAGATGACCACCAAAATTTACACATTGTTGAAAGTTCTCAATGACCGAGAAATAGGAGCACTCCCAAGCGACACGGTCAAGAACCCGAAACTAAATGTTAATTCCATATCATCAGTTTCGTCACCCACTTCTTGTCCGCAATACTACTCGGTTAAATCAACGAACACGTGTTTCAAACAAAACCAAATTCTTCAAAAGGACCAATCAAATAAAACACCCGATATAAAACCGGTCAAAAGCATAGTTGAAACACCTCCTACGCAAGACCTTGACGATGAATTCAAGGAGCTTCACCTTGAACGCCCCGTCCCTGATGTCTTACCCCGTGCTCCCTACTATAGTGCCCTCCTAGAAAAATATGAGAAATTTAAACTAGGTAAAAATGGGACCGCCTTCGTTCAAAACAAGTTGCCTAAAAAGCTTGATGATCCGGGTATATTTGTTTTGCCTTGTAAGATAGGAAGATCCGAAGCTTTCGACATACTAGCCGATTTAGGGTCAAGCCTCAACTTGATTCCCTTATCCCTTTTCACCACTCTCAAGCTAGGTAAGTTAGAGGAAACGGAGGTATTAATTGGTCTAGCGGATGGGAGTATTGCCCACCCGGTTGGGATGATTAAGGATGTAGTTGTTCACGTAGGGAAGTTAACTATTTTAGCAGATTTTCACGTCCTAGATATGGTTAGTGACACTACATGCCCATTATTAGTAGGAAGAGGATTTTTAGCAACCGCTAGCGCCATGATAGATTGTAAGGAGTCTAAGATAGCAATAGGTGAGGGCGATACTTGGTCGGTATATGATGTTAAGAAACATAGCTACGATTGTGAGGATGAGCCGACACCACATTGGGTAGAGATGAATAGGAGACCATCTAGATATGGACCTTGGATAGAAAGAAACTTTATAGGACCTCAACGCCCATTCTATCTAGAAAAAGATTTCATCGATAAAACACATTCGGTGGAACAACTCATAGCTAGGGATGAAGAGCTAGACCCTTTTGAGGACCCCCTAGTCTTTAGGAAAATGATTGAGTTCTTAAGCGTAATGCCCATTAACATAGAGATGAACAAGTGGAAAAGAGAGGGGGATAAATGTAAATGAAGGTGGGACAAGCCACCTAAGGAAGGTGACGGATCAAGGCATATGAAGATGATTTTGTACGATCCGGATGGAGAAAAGTTTGAAAGGTCATACCAAACTAAGAAAACCGATAGGAAGTTGAAACCTAAGTTTGATCCCAAAGATGTCCTCAATGAGGAACTCACCCATATCACGTAGTAACCCGTGACTTTGAGTCTAGCTACAAGACTCGTAAATAAAGAAAAGCGCTTCTTGGGAGGCAACCCATGTTTTGTGTGATTTTTATTTGTTTGATTGTTATTTGCTTCCGTATGCATGCTTTATTTTTATTGTTGGTAGATCATGTTTTAAAAATAAAATGGTGAAAATACTTTATTTTGTCGTTTGGCTTAGTCTTAACTTCATCCAAAGGTATTTCGCAAAAGAAAAGTGTAAGGGGAAACCCCAAATATGTTTATTAAGAAACAAACTCGATCATGATTCTCCACAATATTAAATGGACATGTATATTCGTGTTTGTTAGAGTCAAATGCTTGTATCAAGTCCTAATGATTTTTTGCAGGATTTTCCAGGAAGTAGGACAAAGTTTTTCCAGAAATTTTCCGGAAACTTAACATAAGAATTTCTGCAGGTCACTTCTGATGGCGTCAGGAAGAAATTCCTGATGGCGTCACGTGTAAAAATCTGGAAATTTTGCTAGTTTTGTTTTTATAACGGAGTCTTAAAGTTTTTGTTGAATCTTTAGTTATATAAACTCCAGGGAATCTGCAAACATCATTCCACAAGCATTATATCCTACTTTGTTTTCTAGGATTTGTTATCATATATAGATTGCCGCCGATTTTATGCGAGGTTGCCTTGTTTGTTTTCTCAGGTTTAACAGGTTATGTTTGACAAGAAGATGATTTGTATTTCTGGAAGGGAAGCTTTGATTATTCATTTTCTTGGAGGAAGATCTAACCTGGTTACCATATTATCCATACCGAGCGAATCAGGGGAGTATTTGATTTCATTCTTTTACCTATTTCACTTTTACAATCTTTAATTGAACATTGGGGACAATGTTCATCCTAAGTGTAAGGGGAGGGTAAAATGATGATACCTTATAGTATAAACTTTCACTTGAGTTTGTTTGTTTGATGGTAGATGTGTAATAAAACTATGAGAAATACTTATTAGTGTAATTTTAGCGCCAAATTTAAATTTTTTTACAACATTTAGGAGTGAAACTTTAGCCTTAGCAAGCGTCTCATGGATAGGAGATCGTATGACTAGCACAAAACCGTACTATTCAGAAAAATTTTCCACCCAAATATGTGAGGTTCGCCTTTAGATTTGACAGAAAAAACATTTACTATTAGTGCTTATGAGTGTACCGGTAGCATTTGGATTCTAGAACTTGCGTTAGTAATGCATCCCGAGACCGCTAGTGAGACTACATTCGTGTAATAGGATTTACTACATGATAAGAGGCATTAGGATCACCCTTGTGTTAAACCTGTATCATAATTACTTGACCATTTAAGTTATATTACTTGGCTAGTTAAGTCAATTAATTTTTCCCACACCCTTAGCGTTGTACTCATTTTTAGTACACGAAACCCATAGTACACCACTCCGAGCCTATATTTTCATTTCTAACTTTAAGCATCTTACTTAAAGGAAGAATTTGTTACACCCCACTTAAATGTACAGCCAAATCGCCTTACCCTTCCGTGTATGCACTCATCTTTAGTGCATTATTGTTATTTGTTTAAACCCTTAGTTAATTATCTAATTGATCACATGGTTGCTAAGTCGAGTCATATCCTTGTACATATTATTTTGGGATGATTGGGACTCATGGTAAAGTATTTATGTTATGGAGTAATGGGGAAGAACATCATATTATTACCCCCATATGTGCATTAATCTTAAAAGTACTCCAAGTGTTTTGATTATCTTGATTCGAGTCATTAGATTAGTTTATTGTAAAGTATGTAAAAATTCAAGTGTAAGGGGAAATGTTCATTCCCTATGATGTATTATTTTGGATGGTATGGTAAAAGTGTATGAAAAAAAATAAAAAAAATCGAAAAAGAGAAAGAAAAAAAAAAGAAAAAACATACGGACTACCATCCCGTTTTATTCTATGTTTATTTTATGTTTTTGTTATTTTTCATTCGGCTCGGTTATTGATAGAGTGAATAAATCTGCCATTTCTTGAAATCTCTCTTCTGATTCAAAATCGTGGTGTAACGCGTATCCTCCCCTGTTCCGGTCATGGAATAGATGAAATAAATCAAAAAATGGATTTTTGTTCAAGAATGAAATCTTGTTGGAACTGTCCATATCCGGTTCATCTTTTCGAACCATATCACATCCCGAATCTGATGAAATAGGATGAATTAAGACGGTATTTTGTAAATACGTAATTATCTTGAATAGATTAACCATTTCTTTATTTTCCGATCGCCTGAGAAAAGAAAGATCTTGTTGTTTCTTCAACAATTTCTGATCTCTAGTGGACCTCTCAGTAGTATTCGAACCCAGATGAAGTTCTGACCATCTGTCAGAGAAAAAAGAACGAACGGATCTTATAGGATTCCCAATAAATTCTTTGATTTCTTCCGGAAGCAGATGATTAATCATCTGCTTCTCGCGTTCCGTGAATAGCCGGGACATTGAGGAATATCCAGAAAGGCATTTCGGGAATCGGCTTGATTCTATCTATGTTCCTTCCGTTTGAAGAAAGGAAGGATCCCAAATAATCGATCTTTCTTTTAGTTGTTGAATCTCTCTTTGATTGATCAATGTGTGATATTCTGAATCCTCATTACTAATGGAATCAAAATGATCTCTGGATTGATCAGAAGATCCTTTCAATTGGCTAGAATCCCTTACTTGAACGAAACTAGATCTTGTGGAATCATATTGAATATTTGACGATACATTCCGTACCTTGCGAAAAAACCGATCCTTGTTTACCAACCACACATTGTCTAACCAAATCAAATTCTCTCTCAATACGTTCCTCAAAAAATCCGATTCGGGCAGATTCTTCCCCCAACTAACGAAGAGATCTTGGCGGAATTGCCACATATGAAATTGAGCACAATTTTGCAAAGAAATAGCCCACTTGTTTCTCGAGAAGAGATGGGAAACATGCTCAATATCATTTGATTGAATAGTTGACCCAGCCCCTTCTCCCGGAACCTTTCCTCGTCTATTTGGCTATCTCGTCCTTTCCTTCACCCTAAAACGTAGCCAGGGAAAAATTCCTGCTCAGATCTCAATCCTAGACTTTTTCTCTTAATAAATTACCTTTTCGCCTCCGACCCGACCAGGAGAGAACACAGGTCAAGCTGAGTCAAGTCAGAGAAAATAGATTACACTCCTTCTCCTACAGCTTCTCTACTTTTTTTTCAAGGGGGGATCCCTTGCACGACCAAGTCCAAAGGAGAACATCTCAGATCGGGGGACAACTCTGTCTCCGCTTCTGCAACGAAAAAAGTGCTCTCTGAACCGAACCACTTTTGAAAAGGTTCGCTCATGCTGGAGGGAGCATCCCCACTCCGATCAATATCCGAACGGAACGGATTCGAACTTCTCCCCTGCCATTCTGGTTTCGCGCCCTTCGCAATCGAAGGTGAAAGCGGGAAAAAGACGACCACCACAAGAAAGTAGCCCCTATCTCTAAAGGGGCTTATGCACTCCACGACTTTCTTATGTTATGGCGAAGACTGAATTTCGCTTCCAACCCTAGTCAGCAAGCTTCAAAAGTCCCATTTAGTGAGTCGGAAAGCACCTACCTTATGTTTAGATGTATTGGTTTCAGTGAAAAGCCAAATAGAGAGTTTTGCGTGTGCCTGCTTTAGTAAGAGTAAGGAAAAAGATTGAAAAGCGTACTTGCTTAACAACGGAATCCAAATGATTTCTCGTCTTTTCTTAAGAGATTTCTAGTTAGGACTTGATCGAGGGATCAATTTTATCCGGAACATAAAGTAACAAGACCAGAACCCCATGTGGACTATGAACCAACAAAAAAAATAGCGTCAGCTCCAAAAAAAGGATTGTTTGCATTACTAAAATGTACATATTTTTTACTCTGAGATCTATTCCAACATTTCCAGAAGAAACCATTAAGCTTTAGTTGAAAGATGCAACGTACATCAAAGATTCTCTCTTCAGATTCGTTAATATGTGGATTCCGTTTCCGAATCTTCAGATCTGTTTTTTTCAAGACTACTACTATTGCTAACGTAGTAGGCAAAGTGCTATTAATCGGATGGTCCGACCCCCATCTCGACCCGGTGACCCAAAATTGGATCTTGGTCTGTTTGAGATTGTTCCTTTTAATCGTAATCAAAGATGTTTTCTTGTCTCTCGTTTCTTTTCTGAACAAATCGAAGAACCTAATGGATCGAACTCATCCTTGGCTGCTATGAAAGAAATAGGCCTTGCGTTGCGGAAGGAACGTTCTGCTCTAAGTTGAAGGCAAGAGCTCCTTCCCTCCCTTCCTTATCGACATTAGCTGTATCCCATATCTTTCCATATCGTATTTAACTAGACCCCATCCCTCGCTTTGACTGTTCACCATATGTGTATCGTACCGACCCCATATCATACGTACAAGAATTGATTCCTTCTCCCCATATCACTCATTCACATGCCATCTCATTGTTCACCCGGAAAATATTCTTGTTTAAGGGGTTTATTGCACAAAAACGCCGGGATGCAGGCTCCCAAAGAGGGAAGCCTAACGAATGTCAGATGCAAAGCCCCGCACCTTATTAAGATCATATTGGCATACTCTCCCAAAAAAGAAAGAGCATACCCCATTGAAGACGAGAGTGAGGTACAACAAGGCCATTTCTGTCCACTGCTACTCCTCCCTGAGAAGCACTCTCTGCTATGATGAATATCTTTATAATACTCTATTCCTTGGGATTGACTAAAGTGACATTACCCCAGTCTCTCCTTGCATAGAAAGAGTGGATCACCTCTCTCAAAGTGATATTGCTAGGATAGATAATAGGGTCTCATTTCTCTCCCAGTCTCAATGTGGATTTATTTTAGAAAGCTCCTCTCTTCACCACATTTTTCTTTATCGAAATTCTCTCATGTCTTTAGGGGGGGCAGCAAAGCTGTAGATTGTTTGGTTGCTTATGGTCATACTTATTCAGACTCCATTTTATTTAATAGCTTATGGTCTCTTCCTTTTGATTCTAAAAAGCCTGTTCATAGCCAAGGCATGTTCTTTTTTAGAGCTCCCTAGCTTGTTTTGATGTTCAGGGGTAAGGCCTTTATGTCCCCCCTTGTCTTTTCTTTTTTTGCAAGAAATAGCGAAAGTGAAACAATAGTTATCTGTTGGGTGAGAGAAGAGATAGAGCACGGTATTCTCACGGGCCGAAGTGCAAAGCCCGGTAGCCTATCCGTAGTTCGGAAGGAAGCCCCTATGGTCCAAATCAGGTTGCTACTTTTGCTCAGCGCTTATAAGTAGATAAGGTCAGACTTTGCTTGCTCTGAGACAGATTGAAAAGGGAAAGACAATATAAAAATGGAAATGTTTGAAATTGCTCCTTGACCAGAACGAACAGGATTCGGAGCTTGCTGACCCTTATACACATATGGCGGATATAGAGAAAATGGTTCTTCCTACATCACAACCTAAAAAGATTGACCCGGGTATCCTTGAGGAGGGCCGGAAGTACCTTCCTACAAACAGAGTGGAGTGGTAAAGGTGAATGAGCCGGTTTACACAATTAGGAACAAAAGCATGAAATTGCTTGATGGTTCTTGGTTTACGAGAATTTCTTATGCTGATGGTCTATCTATAATCATCCCCTATGCCCCAATTCGATCTGATTCAGGGCAGGAGCAGGCCGTGTATTATCGGTCTTACAAGGCCCTAAGAAGAATGATTCGCCGATCGAGAAGATGTGCTTCTCGCTCTACTTTGCAGCAACCAAGCTCTGACACTACTTCCTTTCCACAACAGTGTTGCTAATTGCTCGAACGGACCTGATTATGCATATGCTGACCAGACTAGCCCCCTTTACTAATAAGGAAAAGAAAGCCTCAACCAGAACCACATTCCTTTTGCGTACGGATGTGAGGTTCTTTTTGAATTTGAATCAGGTCTCCTCACTTATGTTCTCCTTCGTTTTCAGGATGATCGGATGAGAGATCTGGGAATTTCCATCGCGAAGGATTCAATCCAGCCACAGGTTCCCCTACGGCTACCCTGAGAATGTAGATCAATCATCAATAGGTAAGGCCTAGAGAGCATACTTACATTCATTGCCTTGTTCGATCCATGGAAGTAATGAAAAAAGAAAAAGTAACATCTGGTGATGTACTTCATAGTTGGGCTGTACCTTCCTCAGGTGTAAAATGTGACAAGGTGATTTCATATCTTTGAAAGAAAATGATGCTATAATCTATTCAGAAATAAGGAGGTCCTTCTATATCGAAATTTCAGTTTCTAAAATCATAGGAAAATTCCTGGATTTTGAGATAAGTATCCTTTCAATTCATTCAATATGTCTATGTGTTGTTTGAATATATCTTACACTTGTCTTGATTTCAACATGCTAGGCTAGATCTATTGTGTGTTTGCTTAGATATAATGAAACCTAGATGTTGATTATAGGTTGATTGGTTGTTTATAGTTGTAATGGATGAATGATTTCAATGTTAGGCTTAAGAAAACTGGCAGATCTCCATTGTGTAACATGCTTGAACGTCTTAAGAAACATGAACCGATGTGTACTAGGTTTTTATGGTTGTATTTAATGCATGATTGAATTATAGTGATCCCATGTTAGGAGCTTCTTAGCCGGCTCGACATAGGAGTAAAGTAGGAGCTTATAGGATTGGGGAAGTAAGTACGCCACCCCATGATTGGTATTAAGGAATACAACCCGTCATCCACGCAACTGTAACAAGTAATTAACCTGTAAAAGATATCTAAGGAGTAGTGAAATCTAAGTAAACACAATTCTCCCATATATTGTTCACACCACTAGTTAAATTAGTTTATTTTCATTTTTGTTATTTTATTTTGATTGCATCTGTAGTTATTGGGTTAGTTGACTAGCAACTAATTCCGCCCACTCTTCCAATACCCGAGATTTTTAATTGCTTTTCATAAAACATAAAAATACAAAAAGAATCATCTCTCACCTCTAGACCTAGTTCTTAGGTTTCCTAATCCTAGCGACACTATTCCTGAGTTGAACTATCAATCCCTCGGTACTTGTCACTATACTATACTACAACGATCAGGTACACTGCCTGGTGGGGGTTGTAAGCTTCTCGAGATCCCTCGAGAGGTAAAGCCTGGTGCAATTCCCATGCATCAGCAATCTCTTCCAACACCCGAACCATCCGGCACAACCGTCAACTTTGATGAAGCCCTCTTTGAAGAAAATTCAGATCATCACCTTACATCCCCTAGCTCCCAATCCAGCCGCGATATGGACACTCCTGAAATTGCCACACCTAAGCGCCTTAAGGATTATTCCTCCCCGAACCCTCGCGGCTTCTCTAATGCCATTGTCCTTCCAAACGAACGTACCAATGAGGTCTTGCATGCAAATGATGTTTGGTTTGTCCAAAGTGTATGCAGGTTTCGCAGATTGCAAACCGATGACCCAATACAACATATTAGGGATTTCTTAAAGATAGTGGACACTCTCCATGCGGATGGGGCCACTAAAGACACATCCCGACTACGGTTCTTTCCCTTTACCCTTCAAGAAAAAGCCAATGATTGGTACGATAAACTTCCCTCTGAGTCCATTTTTACATGGGAGCATCTTAACTCTAAGTTTTACGAGAAATTCTTCCCTGTAGGAAAAACCTCAGTGTTTAGGGATAGGATCCTCCGTTTTCGTAAGGGAAAAGACGAACCCATATATAGATCATGGATTAGATTCAAGGACATAATAAGGCAAGTTCCCCATCATGGCATCGAACTTTGGCTTCTTGTCCAAATCTTCTATGACAACGTCTCCCAAAATGATCAACATGGGATCAATAATTCGATAAAAGGGAAAATAGCCAATCTAAGTGCCGAGGAAGGATGGAATAGGATTGAGGAATATGCTCAAGATCAAGACGATACCTGGGATGAACCCGATTCAACTATGAGTATATTCGAATCAAATCATGCAAACACTCTCATCTGAGGATCGGTTAAGGAAGCTTCACGAAAGGCTATCATACCTAGTAGGGTCGCGAACAGCTAAACAACTATCAAATCCATACTTGATTTGCGACCACTGTGGGGGCCCGCATGAAATAGAGGAATGCGGAGGATAGCCCACTACCGAACGTGCATACCTGTCAAGCCATGACATTTTCGATGATCCTTCCCTGTTAACTTTCTACCAGAACGATGATTTTACCCCTTGGGGAAATCTTGTAAGAAAAGAGGAAGGAGAGAAAGGTCCTGACTTCAAAATTAGGAGCACTTTTGAGGATGATCTTGGACATTTCACCCACGAAAAAAGCTTACAATTGAAAGGGCTTGACGAGCTCATTACTGAACAACAAAATGGACATGGGAAAAGGGTTCCAAAAGCTCAATGCCGCCCTCGATGGTCGTAACAAGCCTCAAGTAAACCAAACACATCCCCTAATCGTGATTACTACTCGGGCCGGAACAACAATCAAGGATCCCCCTTATCCTAATCAACACCCCATTGTGGTCGAGCCAGACATTTCTCACAGGGAAGGTGGTGATGTGAGTGATGAGACTCCCGAACAACCCCCTCAGATGACCTCCTCTCCACTTACTCCTCTCAACCAACCTGTGAAAGTCCCCTTTCCGTCCCAC
Source organism: Artemisia argyi (assembly GCA_030686995.1). Lineage (NCBI taxonomy): Eukaryota > Viridiplantae > Streptophyta > Magnoliopsida > Asterales > Asteraceae > Artemisia > Artemisia argyi. Next base: position 90,404,099 of record CM060704.1, read on the forward strand.
CTCAAGAATCAAAAGATTGAGAATGATAATAAAAGATTCTTGTCATATCTGAAGGATTCGGTAGTCACCATACCCCTCCTTGATGCTTGCTACCATATGCCCAAGTATAGCACATACTTCAAAAGATTACTTGCTAACCGAAAGAGACTCGAGGGTCTTGTAACCCTAGGAGAGGAATGCTCGGTGGTGACCCAACGAGGTCTACCAAAAAAGGTAGACGACCCGGGTAGCTTCACCTTGCCTTGTTCCATAGGATCTTTATCGGTAAAGAATGCTCTAGCTGATTTAGGAGCAAGCATCAACCTCATGCCTTATTCTATGTTCCTCAAACTAGGGTATTCCGGAGTAAAACCAACTCGTATGAACATCCAACTAGCAGATAGATCGGTCAAATACCCCGTAGGGATATACAAGAACCTGCTAGTTAAAGTAGGGAAGTTCAAATTTCCGGTTGACTTTGTGATCTTGGAAATGGAGGAGGATGACTTAGTGCCCATCATCATAGGAAGACCATTTCTTGCCACCGCTCGTACCGTCATTGATGTTCATGACAGCAAGTTAACGTTGCGAGTAGGGGCCGACAGCTTAACCTTTGATATTAAGAGTACAATGAACCTTTCTCTCGAAGCAGCTAACCGGCTATATTTCATCGGAGAGGTCGATGAATTAACCGATGTCATTGACAACTGTGTTGATGAACAAATCGAAGAAGGATGGTTACGGGATGAGGCTTTCCTTCCCATAATTGAGAAAGAAAAGACTTTCCTTCCCAAAGGCGAGTAAATCCCAATATCAAGGAAGTTGTAAAAAAGGAAGTCATCAAACTCTTGGACGCAGGGTTAATCTATCCAATCTCAGATAGTCCGTGAGTTAGTCCTGTATAGGTCGTACCAAAGAAAGGAGGAATGACTGTGGTAAAAAATGATAAGGGTGAATTGGTGCCCTAGAGAATAGTCACTGGTTGGCGTGTGTGCATCGATTATAGGAAGCTAAATGATGCCACCAGAAAAGATCATTTCCCTCTCCCATTCATAGACCAAATGTTGGAAAGATTAGCAGGGCACGAGTACTACTGTTTCTTGGATGGCTTCTCAGGGTATTTCCAAATCCCCATCGCCCCTGAGGATCAAGAAAAGACCACGTTCACGTGCCCATATGGGACATTCGCCTATAAAAGAATGCCTTTCGGGTTATGTAACGCTCCCGCTACTTTTCAGCGGTGCATGACCGCAATCTTTCACAAGTTAATGGAAGATAGCATGGAAGTTTTCATGGATGACTTCTCAGTCTTTGGAAACTCTTTCGATCGCTGTCTTGCTAACCTCGAGAAAATGCTCAAACGTTGCGAGTAGGGATGGCAAAAAAACCCGAACCCAACGGGGAAACCCGAAACCCGACATAATTAGGGCGGGGCGGGGAATGATAATTGGGTTACGGGGCAGGTTTGAGGATTAAACGGGGATTTTAATCGGGTTTGGGGCGGGGAGCGGGGAATCCTCGCCCCGCCCCGCCCCGCCCGATTAATATATACATATGTATACAAATATATCTATATATAGTATTTTGTTAGTGTTTACATAATAAAAAAAATATTACTCTAATATTGTTAGTTTTTTTTAGATTTATAAGAATGCGTAATTGTGATTATAGAAACTCGTTTAGTGTCATATTTTAAGTTTTATTTTTTTTTGGTATAATTTTTCATTATTTACTTATAATATTATCATTGAAAATTGAATAAGGCTTGTTTTTAATTGATTATTAATAGGTTTGTTATTGCTAATGGTATAAAAATAGTAATAAATGTGAAATGGTGCGGCTTTTGTCGAGAATTACACCCAATGTTGACGCCCCGATAAGTTCCCCGATTAATACGGGGCGGGGGACCATCACGCCCCAACGGGGCGCCCCGATTAAATCCCCGATGGGGATCGGGGCGGGTTTGGGGAGAACATTGGTAATCAGGTTTGGGGATGAGGATGGCCGCCCCGCCCCAAACCCGCCCCGTTGCCATCCCTAGTTGCGAGGAGACCAATTTGGTTCTGAACTGGGAGAAATGCCATTTTATGGTAAAAGAAGGAATTGTGCTTGGGCACAAGGTCTTAGGAAACGGAATTGAGATGGAGCGAGCAAAAATTGAAGCCATATCTAAGCTACCTTATCCAACTACAGTCAAAGCAATATGTAGCTTCTTGGGTCATGCCGATTTCTATAGGAGATTCATTAAAGACTTCTCTAAAATAGATCGGCTGATGACTCAGCTGCTTGTAAAAGATGCTCCTTTCGATTTTTCCCAAGAATGCAAGGATGCGTTCGATCGACTGAATCAGGAACTCACGCAAGCCCCAATTATGGTTACACCTAATTGGGAATTACCTTTCGAAATCATGTGCGACGCTAGCGACTATGCTGTTGGAGCAGTATTGGGCCAAAGGCTTAACAAACACTTCTAACCGATATACTATGCTAGCAAAACTATGAATCCTGCTCAAGAGAACTACTCCACCACTGAAAAGGAGCTTTTGGCCGTAGTATTTGCCTTTGATAAATTTCGTCAATATCTTGTCCTCTCAAAGACGGTTGTTTTTACTGATCATTCGGCTCTTCGATACCTTTTTGCTAAGCAAGACGCTAAACCACGACTAATTCGGTGGATCTTGTTGTTACAAGAATTCGATGTTGAAATTCGTGATAAGATAGGGGCAGAGAATTTAGCTGCTAATCATCTCTCTTGTCTCGAAAATCCCTGTCTTAACGAATCTGACAAGAGTGAGATCCGGGATTCATTTCCTGAAGAACAACTCATGTCAATAAATGATTCTGAGCCATGGTACGCGGATTATGCTAACTATCTAGCAAGTAGAATTGTTCCAGAACACTTGAACAGACAAGAAAGGAAAAGATTCTTTGCCCAATTGAAATATTATTGTTGGGATGAACCTTTCCTGTTTCGACGATACCCTGATCAAATAATCAGACGCTGTGTTTCGGAAAAAAAAGCGATGAAGATAATGAAAGAATGTCATTCAGGGCCCTCAGGGGGGCATTACGGGATGAACACCACTGCACGAAAATTTTTCGATGCATGATTTTATTGGCCTACAATATTTCGTGATGTAAGGGGAATGATACAAGCGTGTGATGCATGCCAACGAGCTGGGAATATATCAAGAAGGGATGAAACCCCTCAGAATTTTATGCAAGTTTAAGAGGTTTTTGATGTTTGGGGAATAGATTTTATGGGCCCATTCCCGTCTTCAGGGGGAACGAATATATCTTGATGGCCATTGACTATGTTTCAAAATGGGTAGAGGCACAAGCCCTTAGGACTAATGACGCTAGGGTAGTCATTCATTCTTAAAAAAAATTGTTCGCTAGGTTCGGCATCCCTAAAGCTCTTATTAGTGACAGAGGAACCCATTTTTGCAATGCACAAATGGAAAATGTCATGAAAAGATATGGAGTCTCCCACCAATTCTCCACCGCTTATCACCCTCAAACCAACGGTCAAGTTGAAAACACCAATAGAGCGATTAAGAGAATACTTGAAAAACGGTCAATCAGAACAGAAAGGATTGGTCATTTAAACTTGATGAGGCTTTATGGGCATTCCGAACAGCCTACAAAACACCTATTGGGACGACTTCGTTCCGCATGATTTATGGCAAGGCGTGTCACCTTCCAGTAGAGCTAGAGCATAAGGCATATTGGGCACTTAACACATGTAATCTGGATTATATGGTTGCAGGAATGAATAGGTTCTTACAGCTCCAGGAGCTTGATGAACTAAGACTGGAAGCATATGAATCCTCCGTTACATATAAAGAAAGAGCAAAAAGATGGCATGACCAACAAATGAAGAAACCTAAGGATTTTTCAGAAGGAGACAAAGTTCTGCTGTATAACTCACGTTTAAGATTGTTTCCCGGGAAACTTAAGTCTAGATGGTATGGTCCTTTTACCGTGAAAAGCTCCTCTAAACGGGCGCTGTTGTGTTAATGGACGATGATAATAGAGAGTTCACTGTGAATATACAACGCGTTAAGCATTATCAAGAAAATGGCAATGAAATGATCAATGAGGAGGACATAACCTTTGATGACGAGGTCACGTAATGGCCCATGACTTTGAGTCTAGCTACAAGACTCGTAAATAAAGAAAAGCGCTTCTTGGGAGGCAACCCATGTTTTATTTGTTTAATTTGTTTTGTTTGTTCGATTTGATTTGTTTTCGTATGCGTGTTTTATTTTTATTGTTTGTGGATCATGGTTCAAAGTAGATTGTGAAAATGCTTTATTTTGTTTTTAACTTCGTCTTAATTACATATAAAGGTATTTTGCAAAAGCTAAGTGTAAGGGAAACCCAAATTTGTTTATAAGAACGAAATTGAGCATGAACCACAACAATATTAAATAAACATGTGTATTAGTAATTGTTTGAGTCAAATGCTTGTATCGAATCATAATGATGTTTTGCAGGATTTTCCAGGAAGTAAGGCATAAGTTTTTTTAGAAATTTTCCGGAAACTTAGGAGCATTCTGACGGTGTCAGGAATTATAACCTGACGGCGTCCGGTACTAAAATTCTAAAAAATTTTACGAGTTTTGTTTATACCGGAGTCTTAAAGTTTTTGTTGATTCTTTAGTTTTATAAACTCCAGGAAATCTGCAAATATTCATTCCACAAGCATTATATCTTAATTTGTTTTCCAGGATTTTTTAATATATATATATATATATAGATTGCCACCGATTTTACGCGAGGTTTGCCTTGATTGTTTTCTCAGGTTTAACAGGTTACATTGGACAAGAGGATGATTTATATTTCTGGAGGGAATCTTTAAAAGTTCATTTTCTTGGAAGAAGATCTAACCTTGTTGACACACTCTCCACACCGAACGAATCAGGAGAGTATTTGTTTTCATTCTTTTACCGTATTTTCTTTTGCATCTTTTTATTGAACATTGGGGCCAATGTTCAGCTTAAGTGTAAGGGGAGGGTAAATGATGATACTTTAGAGAATACAATTATGCTTGAGTTTGTTTGTTCAATAGTAGGTGTGTAATAAAACTAAGAGAAATACTTGTTAGGGCAATTTTAGCGCCAAATTTATTTTTTTTTACAACATTTAGGAGTGAAGCTTTAGCCTTAATGAGCGTCTCATGGATAGGAGTTGTATAACTAGCACAAAAACCGTACCACTCAGAAAAATTTTCCACCCAAGTATGCGAGGTTCGCCTTTAGATTTGTTAGGAAAAACATTCATTATTAGTGCTTATGAGTGTACCGGTAGTACTTAGAATCCAGAACTTGCGTTAGTGATGCATCCCGAGACCGCTAGTGAGACTACATTCGTGTAGTAGGATTTACTACATGATAAGAGGCATTATGATCACCCTTGTGTTAAACCCGTATCATAATTATTTGACCATTTAAGTCAATTACCTTGACTAGTAAAGTTAATTAATTTTTCCCACACTTTTGCGTTGTACTCATTTTTAGTACACGATACCCCTAGTACACCCCTCCGAGCCTATTTTTTCGTTTCTAACTTTAAGAATTTTACTTAAAGGAAGAATTTGTTAACAATCCACCCCAAATGTGCAACCAAATCGCATTAGCCTTCAGTGTATGCACTAATCTTTAGTGCATTTTTGTTATTTGTTTAAACCCTTAGTTAATTATCTAATTTGTTACATGGTTGCTAAGTCGAGTCATATCTTGTACATATTGTTTTGGGGCGATTGGGACTCATGGGTAAAGTACTAGTATTATGGAGTAATGGGGAAGAACATCATATATTACCCCCATATGTGCGTTAATCTTAAAAAGTACTCCAAGTGTTTTTGATTATCTTGATTCGAGTCATTAGAATAGTTGATTGTAAAGTATGTAAAAGTTCAAGTGTAAGGGGAATGCAAACCCTCTATGACGTATTATTTTGGATGGTATGGTAAAAGTGTATGAAAAAAAAAAAAAAAAAAAAAAAAAAAAAAAAAAATCGAAAAAAAGAGAAAAAAAAAGAAAAAAAAAAAGAAAAAGAGAAAAACATACGGACTACCATCCCATTTCATTCTATGTTTGTTTTATGTTTTTGTTATTTTTGATTTATTAGCTTAAGTCGAGTCGAGTCTTGGCTTAGCAACGCCATATTGTACATATAATTAACCAAGATGATTAACTCGCCACCAGTAAATATTGTCTGTATCTAACAAAACCGTGTTTACCATATCCCTACACCTCACGTTATAACCCTTTAAAAGACCTCTTTGATAGTTTATCCTATGTGCTTACACCAAGTGGTGGTGGTTTGATCCTTTCCCAAGCCTATGGTAATCTATTTGCTATGATAGGTAGTGAGAGATGTTTTCCATTTCCATATTGTGATATATGCTTTATTACACCCGAGAGATGTGAGTATCTAAACACTATTTATGATGTGCTAGTGTATAACCTCCGTGCTTGTTTTTGGTTTTAAGTGGAATGATTATTTGTTGTAATTACTTTTATATAGTGTTAAATGACCCCTAAGTTGTATTTTGATTAGAATAAAAGCGCATTTGCTTGAGGACAAGCAAATCTCAAGTGTAAGGGTATTTGATAAGGCAAAAAGTGTACCGCTTTTGGAGGTCATTTAAGCCCGAATTCGTAATTAATTGATCAATTATTGCCCTAAATCGTTCCTTTTGTCATTTTATGTACTTTTGAGAGGAAATTTACAAAAGGAAGCATTTTGGACGTTTTTTGAGCGAAAAAGTGAAGAAAATGACAAAGTCTCAAAATCGTTGCTGGGAACAGTACCTGACGGCGTCAAGGCAATGCAAATGACGGCGTCAAGAGTGGCAAAAAAGGTGGATTTTATTATTTGTACGTAAGGATCTTCATTATTCGGAGAATTTTTATTTATAGACGAGGTATTAGTATTATGGATATTTGTTTTGACATTCACGGGCGTTCCTGAAGACATGCTACAGTAGTAACCGAGAATAATATTTTATGAGTATTTTGTATTGTTAAAGATATAACAGTACAGATGAAATAACAATTGTATATAAGTAACTATTAAGCATGTAAGATAATCTCAATAAATAAAGTATGGAGCACGGCAGTCTGCAGACACGGAGGGTATAAAATATTATGGTGTAAAATCATTATTTTGAAAATGAAGTTATAGTTTTAATGTTTGAAAACATTTAATTCTCTATAACTGTAGCTCTGATACCAATCTGTAACACCCCCAAAATTTAAGTTTGTCACAGCGGAAAAGTAATTTGGGTGTTACGGTGAGGATCGAAGTTTTAACCACATAAAACGGTTTAAAAGAAACGTTTTGAAAATTATTTGTCATTTAAATAATAATTTTGATAAAAGATGAACCATTTGATTTAAAATCTTATGAAAAGATATAAAGACTTGTAAAAATGACAAATTTGATTTTTACACCATTTTAATTTATCAGAGTAATAAATGCCCACTCCGTGTCTTGTCCTGCTCCATTAAATTACCTGAGATACACATGCTTAAAAGTGTCAACACAAAGGTTGGTGAGTTCATAGAGTTTTAGGAAAAACCCTTTATTTTGTTAGATTTCAGGAATATTTGGTATTAATAAAATACAAACAGTAACGAAACAAGTATCGAATATATTCACAAATAAATCATATAAATATTCAATCACATTCAATAAAGAATCAATAATCTTAACATGAGCTGGAAACTCATGATACTAAATCAATCAGATATACAATTCACGTATGGTCAAACCTATACAGCTATATCTAAATATATGTTGAATACATATATATTTCCTTTATAGATATTGCACCAAGCCTCATGACACGCAAGACGTTAACAGAAGGGGTATTCTATCAAATCAATGACAGATTTTGCCCTCGTGTAATAGGTGATTTGCCAATTCCTATTTTTACTCAAATATAGTGTATCACGACTAATGCGACTAACCAATTGCAATTGGCATTCCGTCAAGCATAAGTGGGATCCGAGGTCAATCCGAAACAGGTTTCGAATCTGTTATTCGCGCTCACATTACAGTGATTAATTGCTCATGATAGAGGGGCTTCATGGCTATAGCTAACTTAGGCAATATCAAGGACTAATGGGCTCATTTAGCATATAATTTGAAATCAAGTATCGTATCACAGTAATCAATTTGAAAACAGTATCGTTTAAGTATCAGTAATTGAAAACAGTATCGTTTAAGTATCAGTAATTCAGTTTGAAAATATCATCGTCTGACAGTTTGAAAATATCATCGTTTGAGTATCAGAAATTCAGTTTGAAAATATCATCGTTTGAGTATCAGAAATTCAGTTTGAAAATATCATCATTTGAGTATCAATATTTCAGTCAAGAAATTCTTCAATAAATATATATTTCACATACCACAATAATCACATTGGAAACATTAACATATTTTAAATCACAATTTATATTATTTTAATATCAATTAGAAAATTGATTTGAATCATATATTTTATTTTATTTCATATACTTATCAAATTATCAAAGTATATGTAAGCATGTATCTCCCCCAATGAGTTTAAAACAATTATTGGAAATGGGGCTATGACTCACCTGGATTGATTTGGAAATGATGAAATGTAAGATAGGATGAGATTTATGGAAACGATTATGGAAACGTCTTTGACACAGAACCTGATAAATAAATTTATCAGAGAATATAACCAAATACTATTTGGTAATTACGAACGAATAACGAATAAGATTTATTCGTTATGACGAATAGATGATGTGCAGTGAAATTATTATGTCATGCATGATATGTTAAAATACTTTATTTAAAATATCTTTCGTAGTTTTACCTTTTTAATCGTAAGTAATAATATTAACTTTTTAAATATTGTTATATATATAATTAACATAAAAATAAATAATATATATATAAAACGTAATAAAAATGCATATGACGTGATGGTTGCAGTAAAATATAAAATAAAATAAGAATGTCAAATAGATTATGTGTAGTCCTTGTCCTTTTCCAATTTTACAATTTTTATACTAACGGCGTTAGCGTCACACCGTTAGTCCTTTTTATATATATTTTACAATTATAGTCCACTACATGTCCAATATTACAATCTAATCTTGTAACAATCCTATATTATCAATTTTTTTATCCTAACTTTCTGTTTCTACAGTTTTAGTCCTTAGTTTTCACAGTTTTCACTTTTAGTCCCTATAGGTGTCGTCGCGTTACATTTTTAGTCCGAATTTGCAAAAATGATTATAAAAATTTCCGTGGCTTCTTTTATTAATTTCAAGCTTATTTCAACAGCTTATTTTATAAAAAGCTTATTTATTTCGCTTATGGGCTTTAATTCGAACCAAACAAAAGCCCATTTAAAAATTTAGAGGCGAGGGCATGAAAATTATTTTGGGCTTGAACTTGGGCTTCTTTTGTGATTCTAAAAATATATTTTATGGGCCCAGTGGGCTTACAGTTTTTAAATTCTTGTTGGGCCTTGGTTAAGCCCACTCGACAAACTTAAGTTTTTATATATAATTTTGGATTTGAAAACTGGTTTAAGTCGATTTAAAATGGCTCGAGTAGGGTGTCAGAATGTGAATATTTTTACAAGTCGTGTATATGAAACTAATAGTTTTCTAGGTGGTCTATTAATACGTAGAAAAATATGGTACGTTTGTTACATGTAATAAAAAGTTATACGATGCGTTTGTAGTATGTATGAAACCGGTATATATTTTGAAAACTATGAAATATTTACCAAGTGTTTTTGGTCATTTATACGTGTGAAACATGGTTCAATTTAGGCTCGTTAAATGCATGTATCATTAAAACTAAGGTGAAATTTGTGTGCTACGTGACTCCTAGGCCTTCCAAGATAGAGGCTAGTCACGCTCGTGTTTCTATATAACAATATTTATACGTAAACTATATATAAAAATATATATGATCGAATAAAAATAAACATGATGCATGACAATAATTTAACGTGTTAAATGGAATGGAAACAAATAGAAAAGACTTACAAACACCTTAGAGGTGATCAAGAGTCGAGTGTGATAGAATGGAACACAAGAAAATCACGTTTCACAATATAACCCAAACGTTATATATAAATATCAAACCCGATTTCCTTTCCTTGCTTCCAAATAATTACTAATCGACTTGTAGTCTTGTGAGAATGGTTTGAAGGACAAATTATTTCAGTGAAAGAGCATGTGAAAGAATAAGTGAACGATGCATGCAAGTACGTTATATATTACTTGAATATATACACGTAAGTAGGAAAATTTCAATTAGAACTCTTCGTACTATAGCATGTCAGGAAGCTAGACTCCTAAATGAATTTTATAATGGTTTCAAAGTGAATGAGAGAGCACAAAATAAGGAACATGTTGTGGTGATTCATGCTTATGTCGACCATGTATATATTCATACATACAATTTACCAAATCGTATACTACTTGTACATACTTGATTATTCTTAACATTTGAGCATAGAATCAACTCAGAAATATTATTAGGAACGATTAGAAACAAACCGGGATTAAAATGGTTAAGAAATGAATATTTTATGAATCGATTGAATTGATTTTTGTTCGATCACTTTGCCACTTAAAAATGTATCAAACGTCGTCCAATGAACTTGGGATTTGACACACTAATATTTGGCTAGGTGGTGAACGAGATGGTGCGAAAATATATAGATGTCGTGTGTACGAATTGAAAATAAAAGAGGCGTTTTGAAGCTTATTTGGTCGATTTATATGAAATATAATTAAGGAAAAATGGGTTTTATGTTTGGGCCGGTTGGGCTTATGAAAGAACAAGGTCCATTTTATTTTGTGATTAATATTATTAATTAAGATTAGTGAATTATTAATATTTTGTTAATTGTGTCGAGCACTTGTTTTGTCATTTGACGAATTTGACAATATCGTAATCGTGACCATTTTAATATACAAAGAAAATTTTAAATTTCCCCGTAAAAAAGGTAATTACAATAATGACAGAGATTATTTATTTAATTAACCGAAGTTAATTATACAAATTTTCGCGAGGTTTTACAGTACCCACATGTCATTCTGAATTTCGTCCCGAAATTCAAATTTAACGTGATTACTTGAGTGGAGAATTTTGAACAGAGGGTTGTCGAGAGATTTTTATTCGAAATTCAAGGAAACGTGATTCAGTTAGATTTACTTGTACCAAACAAGACAAAATAACTGAGGTATTTAAGGGTTGTGAATATTGAAAATAGTGGAAAAATAACGGCTAATGAATAGTGAATATTAACGGTTGTGAATAGTAACATAACGGCTATATTTGGTCCCAATGGCTAGAATTTTGAGCCTATAAATACTCCATTTTATTTCCTATTCTTTCATCATCCATTTTCCTATCATTTCACATTTCTTATTCTTAATCCTTTTATCTCATTAAATACTTCCGAAAATGCCGAGCCTAATTACTATTATCGCAATGGTATATATCGTTTTGGCCATCACCTATTTAACTTTTGTTCCGGATGAAGATTATGTAATTTTGGTCGGGATTGTGGGGTTCGTAATACCACTCACGGTTCTATCATATGGTGTTGATAAGATATGGAGGCACTAGTCTCAAGCTAGGTTTATTTAAAATGATTCCTTGTTATGTTTCTATGTTATCCTCAATAAATATGAAATAATACTTATTTGTCTTTATGTTTAAGAACTAGGCTTGCTATTGTTTCTAATGGTGTACTTATACTTATCTTTTAGAATAATCAGAGTAATTCATCCTATGGTGGTTCTTGCTATGGTACTGTTGATGGGAATCCTTATTGTTATGCCGGGTCAGCCTATTGAAGATTCTACGCTTTTTATTGTAATCCTTGAAATAATAGCACTTCCTATGCTAATTATATGCCTATGTATTAATTTCCGTGGTCTCTAATAAAATTTTCGCTATTGATATTTTCCATAAGTCTTTGTGAACTCTTAGGTTTCTAATGTTTTTTTTTTTTTTTTTTTTTTTTTTTGGACTTACTATAATAAAAGTGATGGGTATTAAATGTAAATATATATTGGAGTTTGTCAAAAATGAGGTTTATAAATAGTTTATTTAATCTAAAGATTTTTGTTTTTAAATGAAGATTGTTATTTAGAAAATCTGAAAAAAAATTAACTGTTCCATTTATGACATAATTCTTCCTACATTATACATAGGTAGCTAGGCTCTGTATAATTGAGGACCAAATGATATGATGCTTGGCTCAGTAACAATGGTATTTATTTTTCTTTAAATTGTTTTAGATGGTTCAGTCTCAATGATTGAATGACATCTAATTATTTTCAAAAGAATTTAGTAAATTTTTGTTTATAATATGGTGATTAGTCAGGAATTTCTAAGGAAATACTAGGATATCCTTGGTATAAACTTAAAGTTCATGAGATAATTCTTACAGGGTGGTAATAATCTGTCGTTCAGTCACTCTTATTGTTCTCTTAAGGTAAGTTGGTCTAAAATCCGTAAAACTTTCATGGTTATGCTTACAAGATATGGCCGTGTTATTTTCTTTTCTTACTATATCGTTGCTAATCGGAGGAACTATGGTTACTTCAAGTATTACTGCAATGATACTGATTACTAACCTCTGGATATTCTTAGTACTTTGTTAGGCCCTTTAGTGAAAGAATATGGAGCTAATTATTTCATTGATGATAGACTGAATTGAATCCCTACTGTAATCTAATTTCAAGATATGTCTGGGTAGTATCTTATATAATTTATCAACTCTTGGTATAGGATTGCTAAGGAACAAACGGACTTATTTACTAAAGCTAAAGTTCAATAACTTTCTCTCTATTCTTCAAGTTCTCTTCCAAAAATTTGTCTTATAAAATTCTATGGTTATAGCCTAATCATGGTAGGTATAAGATATCATAATAATCATAGGTATTATCAAGGTAAGTTTGAATATATTCACTATAATCAACATTATATTAATAACTTGATTGATTGTTTTTGCAAAACAAACGATACAAGATCTTTTATTAATACTCCATTGATATGAGGAGAGTCATTTGTCTACCAAAGAGAGTAACAAATGATGAGATTTTTCATGAAGGTATGGGAAATTATTACATGCATGCATAGCATCATGATGGAAAGAATTTATTAATAACAGAGGGTTAAAACGAAACGAGATTTTTATTAGAGGTTGGTTACAAGTTTTGAGAATTTCGGAATATTAGGAAATCTGTCATCACTAACCAAAAACTTTTTGGTTTAGTGGGTAAAACTTTCTGTTCATGGAAATTGAGTGAAGATACATCGTTTGAGATGTATTGTATCGAGAAATTTGAAACGTCAGGAAATAGAGAATTTGGAAATATTTGGTATTGAGGAATATGAAGTATAAGGTGACGGAGAATTTGGCTCAACATTCTTCTACGGCATCTCTTGGCTTGAACTTCGTCCAACTTCGAATGTTGCTTGACCACCAATCAAATCTTCATATGATTCGGTAGCTCTTCTGAGTTTTTGACGTAAAGGTGAATAAATAGGTGACGATGGAGGTGATCTCGGATTGAGTTCTATATTAGGTTGGGATTTTATTATTTGTACGTAAGGATCTTCATTATTCGGAGAATTTTTATTTATAGACGAGGTATTAGTATTATGGATATTTGTTTTGACATTCACGGGCGTTCCTGAAGACATGCTACAGTAGTAACCGAGAATAATATTTTATGAGTATTTTGTATTGTTAAAGATATAACAGTACATATGAAATAACAATTGTATATGAGTAACTATTAAGCATGTAAGATAATCTCAATAAATAAAGTATGGAGCACGGCAGTCTGCAGACACGGAGGGCATAAAATATTATAGTGTAAAATCATTATTTTGAAAATGAAGTTATAGTTTTAATATTTGAAAACATTTAATTCTCTATAACTGTAGCTCTGATACCAATCTGTAACACCCCCAAAATTTAAGTTTGTCGCAGCGGAAAAGTAATTTGGGTGTTACGGTGAGGATCGAAGTTTTAACCACATAAAACGGTTTAAAAGAAACGTTTTGAAAATTATTTGTCATTTAAATAATAATTTTGATAAAAGATGAACCATTTGATTTAAAATCTTATGAAAAGATATAAAGACTTGTAAAAATGACAAATTTGATTTTTACACCATTTTAATTTATCAGAGTAATAAATGCCCACTCCGTGTCTTGTCCTACTCCATTAAATTACCTGAGATACACATGCTTAAAAGTGTCAACACAAAGGTTAGTGAGTTCATAGAGTTTTAGGAAAAACCCTTTATTTTGTTAGATTTCAGGAATATTTGGTATTAATAAAATACAAACAGTAACGAAACAAGTATCGAATATATTCACAAATAAATCATATAAATATTCAATCACATTCAATAATGAATCAATAATCTTAACATGAGCTGGAAACTCATGATACTAAATCAATCAGATATACAATTCACGTATGGTCAAACCTATACAGCTGTATCTAAATATATGTTGAATACATATATATTTCCTTTATAGATATTGCACCAAGCCTCATGACACGCAAGACGTTAACAGAAGGGGTGTTCTATCAAATCAATGACAGATTTTGCCCTCGTGTAATAGGTGATTTGCCAATTCCTATTTTTACTCAAATATAGTGTATCACGACTAATGCGACTAACCAATTGCAATTGGCATTCCGTCAAGCATTAGTGGGATCCGAGGTCAATCCGAAACAGGTTTCGAATCTGTTCACTATATTCGCGCTCACATTACAGTGATTAATTGCTCATGATAGAGGGGCTTCATGGCTATAGCTAACTTAGGCAATATCACGGACTAATGGGCTCATTTAGCATAACATCATGAAATCAAGTATCGTATCACAGTAATCAATTTGAAAACAGTATCGTTTAAGTATCAGTAATTCAGTTTGAAAATATCATTGTCTGAGTATCAGAAATTCAGTTTGAAAATATCATCGTTTGAGTATCAGAAATTCAGTTTGAAAATATCATCGTTTGAGTATCAGAAATTCAGTTTGAAAATATCATCGTTTGAGTATCAGAAATTCAGTTTGAAAATATCATCATTTGAGTATCAATATTTCAGTCAAGAAATTCTTCAATAAATATATATTTCACATACCACAATAATCACATTGGAAACATTAACATATTTTAAATCACAATTTATATTATTTTAATATCAATTAGAAAATTGATTTGAATCATATATTTTATTTTATTTCATATACTTATCAAGTTATCAAAGTATATGTAAGCATGTATCTCCCCCAATGAGTTTAAAACAATTATTGGAAATGGGGCTATGACTCACCTGGATTGATTTGGAAATGATGAAAAGTAAGATAGGATGAGATTTATGGAAACGATTATGGAAACGTCTTTGACACAGAACCTGATAAATAAATTTATCAGAGAATATAACCAAATACTATTTGGTAATTACGAACGAATAACGAATAAGATTTATTCGTTATGACGAATAGATGATGTGCAGTGAAATTATTATGTCATGCATGATATGTTAAAATACTTTATTTAAAATATCTTTCGTAATTTTACCTTTTTAATCGTAAGTAATAATATTAACTTTTTAAATATTGTTATATATATAATTAACGTAAAAATAAATAATATATATATATAAAACGTAATAAAAATGCATATGACGTGATGGTTGCCGTAAAATATAAAATAAAATAAGAATGTCAAATAGATTATGTGTAGTCCTTGTCCTTTTCCAATTTTACAATTTTTATACTAACGGCGTTAGCGTCACACCGTTAGTCCTTTTTATATATATTTTACAATTATAGTCCACTACATGTCCAATATTACAATCTAATCTTGTAACAATCCTATATTATCAATTTTTTTATCCTAACTTTCTGTTTCTACAGTTTTAGTCCTTAGTTTTCACAGTTTTCACTTTTAGTCCCTATAGGTGTCGTCGCGTTACATTTTTAGTTCGAATTTGCAAAAATGATTATAAAAATTTTATAAAAATTTCCGTGGCTTCTTTTATTAATTTCAAGCTTATTTCAACAGCTTATTTTATAAAAAGCTTATTTATTTCGCTTATGGGCTTTAATTCGAACCAAACAAAAGCCCATTTAAAAATTTAGAGGCGAGGGCATGAAAATTATTTTGGGCTTGAACTTGGGCTTCTTTTGTGATTCTAAAAATATATTTTATGGGTCCAGTGGGCTTACAGTTTTTAAATTCTTGTTGGGCCTTGGTTAAGCCCACTCGACAAACTTAAGTTTTTATATATAATTTTGGATTTGAAAACTGGTTTAAGTCGATTTAAAATGGCTCGAGTAGGGTGTCAGAATGTGAATATTTTTACAAGTCGTGTATATGAAACTAATAGTTTTCTAGGTGGTCTATTAATACGTAGAAAAATATGGTACGTTTGTTACATGTAATAAAAAGTTATACGATGCGTTTGTAGCATGTATGAAACCGGTATATATTTTGAAAACTATGAAATATTTACCAAGTGTTTTTGATAATTTATACGTGTGAAACATGGTTCAATTTAGGCTCGTTAAATGCATGTATCATTAAAACTAAGGTGAAATTTGTGTGCTACGTGACTCCTAGGCCTTCCAAGATAGAGGCTAGTCACGCTCGTGTTTCTATATAACAATATTTATACGTAAACTATATATAAAAATATATATGATCGAATAAAAATAAACATGATGCATGACAATAATTTAACGTGTGAAATGGAATGGAAACAAATAGAAAAGACTTACAAACACCTTAGAGGTGATCAAGAGTCGAGTGTGATAGAATGGAACACAAGAAAATCACGTTTCACAATATAACCCAAACGTTATATATAAATATCAAACCCGATTTCCTTTCCTTGCTTCCAAATAATTACTAATCGACTTGTAGTCTTGTGAGAATGGTTTGAAGGACAAATTATTTCAGTGAAAGAGCATGTGAAAGAATAAGTGAACGATGCATGCAAGTACGTTATATATTACTTGAATATATACACGTAAGTAGGAAAATTTCAAATAGAACTCTTCGTACTATAGCATGTCAGGAAGCTAGACTCCTAATTGAATTTTATAATGGTTTCAAAGTGAATGAGAGAGCACAAAATAAGGAACATGTTGTGGTGATTCATGCTTATGTCGACCATGTATATATTCATACATACAATTTACCAAATCGTATACTACTTGTACATACTTGATTATTCTTAACATTTGAGCATAGAATCAACTCAGAAATATTATTAGGAACGATTAGAAACAAACCTGGATTAAAATGGTTAAGAAATGAATATTTTATGAATCGATTGAATTGATTTTTGTTCGATCACTTTACCACTTAAAAATGTATCAAACGTCGTCCAATGAACTTGGGATTTGACACACTAATATTTGGCTAGGTGGTGAACGAGATGGTGCAAAAATATATAGATGTCGTGTGTACGAATTGAAAATAAAAGAGGCGTTTTGAAGCTTATTTGGTCGATTTATATGAAATATAATTAAGGAAAAATGGGTTTTATGTTTGGGCCGGTTGGGCTTATGAAAGAACAAGGTCCATTTTATTTTGTGATTAATATTATTAATTAAGATTAGTGAATTATTAATATTTTGTTAATTGTGTCGAGCACTTGTTTTGTCGTTTGACGAATTTGACAATATCGTAATCGTGACCATTTTAATATACAAAGAAAATTTTAAATTTCCCCGTAAAAATGGTAATTACAATAATGACAGAGATTATTTATTTAATTAACCGAAGTTAATTATACAAATTTTCGCGAGGTTTTACACACGGCCCTACGACTAGTATTAAGGAATATAACCCGTCATCCATGCAATTGTAACAAGCTAATCAACCGGTAAAAGATATATAGGGAGTAATAAAATCTAAGTAAACACATTTTCTCTTATTATTGTTTACAGCACAATTTAGTTTTAGTTTATTTTATTTTATTTTGATTGCATCTTTAGTTAATTGGGTTAGTTGACTAGCAACTAATTTCACCCACTCCTTCAAAACTCAAGATTTTACTTGCTTTCATAAAAATATAAAAATACAAAAAGAATCATCCCTCACCTTTAGACCTAGTTTAGTAGACTTTTTAATCCTAGCGAACACTATTCCTGAGTTGAACGATCAATCCCCCTGTTAGGTCATGATTTTAATAACATAATCACTAATAGATCTAGAGAGAGAAAGAGAGTTTTAGAGAGAGAGAGTGGAAGGAACTCTTAAGAATGGAATGAAAGAAAAATGAAATTACCAAGAGAACCAACCTCTCTCAAAGGAGAGGTTACATAGTATTTATAGGTGAGGACTAGGGCAACACTCCCTTCCTCCCTATCTTGAAAATAAAATAGGCTTAAGGCCCATGGGCTTGCTACATAAGCCTTAAGATTAAATAAACATACAAGTCTTAGCAACCTATTACAAGTAAATACCGAGACTTGATAAGTAGTAAAACTACGTTCCCAACAATCTCCCCCTAAGGGTCGGTCATCAAGGTTGCTTGACGTCTTCGTCTTAATCTTTGACTTTCAAAGCTTTAGACGTCTTCTAAATCATTCATCGTTCTTTGTTCTTAGTTGATGTAGTTGTGATCACCTTATTACAAAATGTAATGACCGAGACTTGAATAAATATAAAAGTACGTTCCCAACAATCTCCCCCTAAGGGTCGGTCATCACAGGTTGCTTGACGTCTTCTTCTTTGTCTTTGACTTTTGGCTCGTATAACTTAAGACGTCTTCAAAAGAGAGTGGGTGTTCTTTTGCTTCATTGTTCATTGTTCGTAATAGATGTGGTAGTGATCATCTTATGAAGTTATCTGCCATGCGTCACTTCTGCGTCTGCGGTGGTCGTCGTCCATTCCAACATGCTTCATACACCTTTGAACTTAGACATTCACATGCACGTAGTTCCCTTTCATTCACATAGATCTTTAGTCCTTAAACTTTGTAGATTCTTCTTTTTGGCGTAGAATCTAATTTTGAACATTGTGTTGCTTAGATCTTTGAGGGAGCTTTTGTTGACTTCAAGATGTATGTATGAGCATGCGGAATCAGTCTCCATGGAGATGATATGTCCCTGAAAGTTAACAGTTAGCAATAAACAACCGGTACTTACAGATAAGAAATTAGAGATCGTCAACAGCATAGTGTGAAGACTCCTTCTAACCCTTATCAAGGCCGTTCCCATATCAAATACTCCCGAAGGAGCTTACGAGACCTACTAGGTAGCTCAATGACTGGGTGAGTCGCTGGGGATCACTCCACGACTGTAGACTGTTAGAAACCACCACAAACACTAAGCGTAACTCACGAGTTACCGAAGTGACCTGTCAAGGCCTGTTAGATGATGACCCTGACAGGAGTTTCCGTTCAATCATTGAGAAATACTTATGCAATTCTCTCATAAACGTTCTAGGCAGATTGCTAAGATCTGCGAAGGACTCGATATTTTACAGCTGGTGCCCATTGATGCAGAACACCAGTTGTAGAAAATACTAAGTGTTCCTAAGAGATCTTTGATATATCTCATGGCTCTAGATTCGATAAGTGCTCACTTAGGTTTCCTATACGGAGACTAGGGAGGGGTCTCCTGCTTCAATATCAACTATCTCTAAGAGATAAGTCGATAGATTACACTGGTTCCCCGTGAGAATGAAACAAGCTCTTTTAAGAGAACTTGAGTGGTTAAGAAGGTTTAGTGCATTGCGTCACTGGGTCCATGACGACTTAATCTTCAATACCGGCGTCGCCTTAGCAACAACCAGTAGCATACGAGTTGAACCCGGTGTCTGCCCTAAGGTTGAATCACATGGAGGGCTATTTCTTTTCACCCTTTTTATTACTTTTCTTTTTAATTCTTCAACCCCTTCTTTCTCCTTTCATTCTTTACTCCTTTTTTCGTATCATACCTAAGGACTTCTAGTTCTAACTGTTGGTGATGTCCTTGGGTAGATCCCTCCGGCTTAGGCGGATCATAGGACGGTTATTTCCTAACCTTAGTCACCTTATAACTCCATGACTATCCTATAATTGCCATTGAAACCTTTGAAAATCTCTCAAAGTGTTTGTGCAAATCAAACATTTTGTTTAACACTTTGAGAGTTTTATGTTTTACTTATGAAGGGCTCCCCCTTCACATGTGCTCATATGTATTTAATAAATTTGCACATGCGGGAGGAGCGAGCACTTTTGAATTGATCCACTTTCAGTGATCAAGACCGATTCGAGACACGCTTACATCACTAGTTAGACTAGCTTGAAGTTATTACCCGGCTTGGTCAAGTCCACAGAAAGTTTCTCGAAACGGTACATTTCTACTTAGACAAATCCTTTTCGAGACACGCTTACGTGGCTAGTTAAAGAGTTCCATTGTCAGCTTTTAGGTGACAACTAGCTCTAGTAACTATCTTGATGGTATTACCCGTCGAGGAAAAGTCTTTTCGAATTTACTAACTTTTATGTTTCGTCAATTCCTGGGTGAATCTGAGTCTAACTCGCATGAGGTTTGACATTTAAGCAACATTTAACTTTCATATTTTAATCACTTTCACTTTTCTCCCCCTCAAAAATAGCATATAAGATGTTGTTTTCGAGAAACATTTGATTAAAATATGCCTTTTGAGTCTTATGGGGAGAAATCAACAAGAACTTTTGATTTTGAGAACGATGAGTTTTCAAGTGCTCCCCCTCAACAAGTGAATACTCATTGAGGTGAAATACTTGTCTTTTGAGCAGAATTATGAAAATCAGAAAATGTTTGATTAATTCTACTCAAAAGTAAGAAGCCTTCGCTCCTTATCTAAGGATTGAGGCACTGAAGCGTACCTCAGGGTCCTTTAATTACAAGTGCGGGTTGTACACTGATATGTGTGCACAAGCCATAAAACATGATTTTGACAAAGCATTTTGATTTCAAGATACTCCCCCTCAAAACGAGCATGTGTTTTGACATTTTTTAAACTTTGGAGCGAATTGGGGAGTAAAGGTTTGAAAAATCTTGAGAAAAATTTTGAAAAGTTTTGAAAAATCTTTTGAAAAATTTTGAATAAATTTTGCTCAAGATTAAGAAGTTTTTTAGATAAGCTTTGCATGAAAACTTCTTCTTGTTTTTAAGGATAAGTGCGCGTTTGGTTTTAAAGAATGGTTTAGCAAGGCACTTTCCTTTCTTTGAAACCCGAGTTGTACACTGAAATGTGTGCACAAGTCGTTGTTTTAATATAAAATTAGTTTTCTTAAACAAAATACTCCCCCTCAAATAATGAATGTTATTCGAGAGAAAGTCTTCTTGAGCAGAATTTTGACTCGTATTATAAAATACTTTTTGAAAATTCGTGAGATGATTCTGCTCAAGGTTTTAGAAAACACAATCAAGTATTATACAACAAAGAATGCTTGAAATTCAAAACTCTTTTACTGTTGAAAGTTGTTTGAGACTCAGAGTCTCTCTTTTGAGTTTTAAAATCTGAAAAAGATTTCCATCTAAAGTTGAACCTCATGGGTTCCTTTTTGAAGATTTGTTTTTGTGATGAATGGAAAACTTCCGGTATTTGGGATGTTCAGATCAGAGACATTCTTTTATTGAAGCCAAAGCATTCCAGATTTTGAAAATATGAAAGGTTTTGAATGACTTTGCTTTGGTCTCCACACTTGCTTTACCGGTGTAAGACAAGAGTGTAGAGTTTGGAAAAATTTGTTTCTCACCATTTTGAATCCATTTACCAGTTTAGCCTTTAAACACATTTTGTCCTTTGACCTCAAAATATTTTCCATAAGAAACATTTTGTCGAATGTTGAAATTTTGACTTTCAATGGGATGACATGTACTTGCACACAGAGAAAAATGCATCAGGCACAAACAAGTATAAGATGAATCAAAATAACTCATTCTAAATCAACCAAAATGCTCAGAATTCTCTAATTAACACACAAGATTACAGATTAACTCATCCTATCACTCGAGATCTTCCAATTATGATTATGGTTTGGGGTTATGATTTGAGTCTATGCACACATGTTAGCATCAAAATGCAGGAATATTGAACAAACAAATGTCCTAGTAATAGCAGCAAAGACATTGACATCTTAAACCCTAAATCACATGATTCTAATCCTATGTTGTTCCTAATCGAGCAAGTACACCAATCGAGCATTCTTTAGTGTTCTCTAAAGCTATATAAACTAGTTAATTAGACTAAACACATAAAAATGAAAGCCCTGATTGATAACCCTAGTTCCTGATTATGCCTTTTTTGACCGTTGAAAACACTTGAAACATTTAGGGAATGATTAGACAACAACCATGAAGAAATTAGAAACTCACAAATGAAAAGAAATCGAGGAAAAAAAATTGTAAGTCTGATTTGTTGAGGTTACTAATTATGTGTGAAACTTTTGAGAGCATTTGTTGAAACATTTATTAGAGCCCATTTTATTTTCCATGCAAGATCCTTTCACCTAAGTTTAAGACATTTGTGAATTTTTACTCATTAAAGGTTAATTACTTTTCCATTTGAAGTCCAAACTAGATAAATTTGGAATCATTGCAGAAAAAATTTCCTTTCTCCCCCTCGAATTAGCATATATTACGTGAAACCTTTTTGTACATTTTAATTCGAGAGATCATAGAAGCTTTTGAAAATGAGATTTTAATCCAAATGATGAAGAAACATTTTATCCTTGAAGAATAAAAATGAGGTGTCCAAACTTCATGATATTGTGAAAAGTTTTCTCCCCCTCAAAACATGTTCCATTTTGACAGAGAAAAGCAAAATTGGTTTAAATGGAGGAACATAGTTTTGAAGATTTGAAGTTTGTATACAAAGAAAGAAGATTCTTTTTGTAGAAAAAGTATTTACAGAAAGACTTTGATGTTTGACTCTTCTTAGGTTTTAAGAAAAATTTTGCAAATTATCTGGAGTCAAACATCACATACCATTTTGGTGAATTAAATCAACAAACCTTTATAGAGGTAATTATCTCGCATGTGAGCAGGATCCAAATTGCGTGTAGACGACTCAGTAATGTCAGGAATGAGTTGAGCCAGTGCAAACGGATTAAAGAACGCTTAAAGAACGCCTCTGGGTCATGCTCTGCGGTTTGTGGAACTGATTTAGGCATGGAGTCTTCAGCTGATTATCGTGAGTTGGAAACGATTTGTTTTGCCGTTGTTGGAGATGCAATTGGAGGACCGTCTCTCTCAACAGTTGTTGTTGTTGTTTGTTGAGGTGAATCAGGTACTTGATTGTGATCAAGATGTGCAGCGGAAATTGGTGAGACCTCAGAAAGACGATTTTCAATTGTATCATCAAACAATGGAGCCAACAAGGTTTCCACTTCTTTACGGGTGAGAGACAATGGTTCAGCCGAAGAATCCGAAAAGTTCAGACGGTTGGATGCGGGTCCTAAGCTGTTGTGCTCAGAAACCATAACATTAAGCTCGGGTCCGAAACTGAGTTGTTCCGAAGCCATTGCTGTTGAATCTGTAAAGAAAGAAAGAAGAGACAAAACAGAGAACATGGAGCCCCAAGTGAAACTGGGTTCCAGGTGTTAGAAGCATAAAGATGTAGTGTCAACTATCTTCTTGACACTCGAACACACAATATCGATGGTTTTCATTCTAATCTCAGAGGTAGAAGTTGTGGAGATCACATTAGTTTTGGTGCAAATGTCTAAAATCTTTCCTGTAGGAATCCACCTAAGACCAATTGATTTGAAAATTCTACCCGTGGGTACCCACCTAGTGTTAGATCTAGGAGATGTTTTCCTTTTAGATGCAGTTGAATGAAATGTGGGAGCATCACTTTGTTGAGAAAACCTACGTCCTATGTTGATCCACTTCTTAGGTTTCTGACTTATGACTTTTGGTTCAACGGGTTTGTTTGTCTTAGTCGATTGAGCCTTTTCAAGTGAATTTCCCTTTTGAAGATATTTTAAAGCACAAACAACATGATTATTTACGCAACTACGCTTAGAAGCTATCCAATTCCTATTAGTTTGTTGATTACTCTTAGGTTTTGGTGTGCTACTACAAGCAGTGTTCTGTACTACAGTGGAAGGCATCACATAAGGTTTTGAACCTAGAATTCCATCCTTTGGAAGTAGTGCCTTTTTCCTAGCCTTTTCTAGATCATAGTTCTTGTACATGTCATATTTGCCATAAAACTCTTTACTTTTAGTGCTCGTTTTAGACACTGTTTTCGAACTGATCCTAGATGAGCCAGGTATAATCACGTGTTGAGATTTAGCTGACACATATGCATTTTCCTTAGGCCAAGAATGTGGAGTGACTGGTTTTGTCAAATTGTTATTCTCAACAACTTGGGAGGCAAACCGAGGTTTTGAAAATTTAGGTCATTCAGATTTAAATGCAGTTGGTTGTCGAACCACTGATTGTTTTCTGTTTGTTTGAGAAGGTTGTTTCCCCAAGATTGATGGTTTTGCAAACTTAGTATCCACACTCTGGCCAGTCAGTCTTCTTAATTTGTTTTGTAATGCAGCATGTGCAAACACCTTTTCTTGAATTTGACCTTTTCAAAGCTCATTTTCTTTAACTAATGTATCCACACGTTTTCTTTGTTCATTCAAAAATTGACCATTGTTGCCCGAATTAATAGATTCGTTTTGCATTTGAAGTTCAAGTGAGATGCAATGTGCCTCTAGT
This sequence comes from Artemisia argyi, assembly GCA_030686995.1. Classification (NCBI taxonomy): domain Eukaryota; kingdom Viridiplantae; phylum Streptophyta; class Magnoliopsida; order Asterales; family Asteraceae; genus Artemisia; species Artemisia argyi. Next base: position 90,428,838 of record CM060704.1, read on the forward strand.
TTTGAAAAATCTTTATGACACTGGGCAATGGTCTTCTTGAGAAGAAGGTTTTCAGACTCAAGAGTTCGGTATGATGTTTCAGTAATTGGATTATCAGGTAAGGACTCAGACTCAGAATGTATTACTAGACATTGAACAACATCCTGGTCAACCTCTCCTTCATTACTGAAGTTAGGTTGCTCAGATTGTTGTTTCTCATTAGCAGGCATAATGTGATCAACAGTAGATTGTACCTCATCCATGTGCTCTTTGTCAAAGTTGGGTTCTGTGTCATAGATGGGTATGATATCTTCCTCATCCATCTGTTCTTTGTCAAAGTTGGGCTCTGAGTCATAGGAGGGTCTGATCTCTGCACAGTCTGCATCTGTATCATTCCCTAATCTACTGCTGTCATTCTGCATTTCTGATTCTGTCCCTTTGCATTCCATGGCAACCAAATTATCTTCCAATGTATCAACTTTATGAACTTGCTCTTCTTGAATCTGCAACTTCTGTTCTTTGATAGCACTCAGATGAAGTGATCTTTCATTAAGCATAAATTCTAAGCGGTTTAGGCGTGAAACAAGTTGATCTCTAAAATCTTCAACCTCCATACTTGTGATGTTCTCTCTCCATACATTGCTTTCATATTTATAGTGTATGAGAGCTTTAAAATGCAATGCCATGAACACTTTGAACTGATCCTTGAGCGCTCTAAATCCTGCCATGCAATCGCTTCCCTGTTCAATTTGTTTTTCAATTTGAACAATGTTTTCTCGGAGTTTCCTTTGGAAGGTTAGACGATCCATTCCAGTTCCGAAGAATGCATTAAAGGTACCCCCCGTAGGAAACCATACATCTGAGAGAATCTTGCATTGAGTCTTAACTGATTCAAAATGAGCTAAGCAATTTTCTGTAGAATTGATGGCTCTTTTCTCAGCTTCAGTCATCTTTCTCTCAAATGGGTCTTTAGAGTCATCAGAAGCATTTGTGTCGTATACTGGTTCAGTATCATCTGTGACACCCGAATTATCTTCCAATATTTTAACCACATTGCCTACATTAACTACATTTGCAGTATTCTCACCATTCCCAACCAGCCTTTGAGTAATACTTCCTTGTATCACAACTCTTTCACCTTGCTTGACAGCTCGATTTCGGGAATTTCGGGAATTTGATAAAGCCTGACTTGTAAATTGTATGAAGTCTGAGATGATTCTGCTGTGACTTAGTTCATGCATTTGAGACCTTGATTGATACATTTTCTCTTTGTTTAATCTCACAACTTGATCTACAGAATTATCAGACTCATACTCTGAGCCAGTATTATCCATGTGAAATTCTTGCATGTTTGCCATTAACATCACATCTGCTATATCGGCTTCCAAATCTGCTGTATTGGATTCCAAATCTGCATATTCATCATCAGGTGGAATATCTCCCATGACACTTTGCAAAACTGTATTGAGATTACCCCCTTCAACTTCCATTTGACTAAGTGTGGCATTGTATTCAACATTATCGTCAAAGACTGGAGTTGAATCATAATCCTAAGCTTCCTCATCTGCAATATTTTCTGTATATGCCAAGAATGCCATGCTTGGTTCGATAAGATCTTCTTCATCATCAGTATCTTTCATTGTGTTTAAGCATTCAGAAGTTGAAGTTATATCGCCATTGCCTTTCTTGGAAGATACTTGACTAATCTTCACTAGATTTTGCAGAAGAGATCGCACATTATTATGTAGTGTTGCAGGATGGTACTGTGGAATGAAGAAAGGCTCAGGTGCATTCGGAGGATTGAAGAAGAGACCATTTGGAGTGTAAATTAAGGATCCATGGTCAACAGCTGGAGCAGGGAGAATGGTCTTCAGAGGATTCATGCTTAAACAGGATTCAAGAATTTGCATCATTCGGATGTGATGAAGTTCTTCTGTACGATGCATAGCTTCAAGATATTTCCACATTTCATAAGCATTGGCTTGAAAGTCCATATTCATGTAAATTGAATTGGGAAGGGCTAATGTCATGAACCATACAGCCTGTTGGTCAGCATCGTACTGAGCAAGTTCAGTTGCATTCAAATCTTCATCAGTTTGTATTCTGATTATCCCTGTTGAGTCAGCAAGAAATATCATTATGTATGGACCATCTTGAATGGATTTAAGCATGAGATCTGCAGCAGGACGATCTGTGAGCCATTGTAAAAATCTCCGTTTCCAAGCAGTATACGTTCCTGGTAGCAACATCGGAGGCCTTGATTCATTGCCAAAGAGCAGAACATGGCGAATGAGGGAGCTGTGACTTTCTTGTTGATGATATTGTTGCTGATGAGAATATTGGTGAGGAAGGTAGTTGGAAGAAGGTCCTGTTGCTGATGATAATATTGGTGAGAAAGGTAGTTGGAAGAAGGTCCTGTTGCTGATGACTGTTGCTGATGAGAATATTGGTGAGGAAGGTAGTTGGAAGAAGGTGATTGAGACGTTGTAGATGACATTGCTCTCCCCCTTGATTGTTGCGATGTAATCGAAAAAAAATCAAGCAAAATGTCACACGCAAGGTCGAAATAGTGATTTCTGGTTTTCCCTCCAAAAATTATTTTAAAAAAAAAATTCTCTCCCAAAATTTGAAAATCACTATGAAATGCAATTATAAGGTTGCAAGAAAAATTTGAGTTTCAAAAATTTTGCTGCCAAATTTCACCGAAAAAATTTGAATTTTTGGCCTAAAAATTTGAATTTTGGGCCAAAATTTTCAACGTTATACCAAAATTTAAATTTCGCGTAAAAATTGAACGTTTAGTCTACTGTAAAAAATAAATTTTACTCAAAATTTCCCGCAAAAAAACTTTTTTTTTTTTTTTTTTTTTTTTTTTTTTTGAAATCAAGAAGAGAAAGATAAGGAAAAGAAACTTTGAAAAAATGAGATGAAGTGATTATGTTAATTTGGATCGTTAAAGATAAATAAGGTTGAAATTAGTTTTGAGAAACTTGATATCAAACTCGGTATGTCAATTTGTCTTCAAACTTGATAAGTCCAAATATTGTTCCAAACTTGATAAGTTCTTTGGTTTCTAACTTGATAAGTTCTTTGGTTTCAAACTTGATAAGTTCTTTGGTTTCTAACTTGATAAGTTCGTTGGTTTCTAACTTGATAAATGCTTTGCTTCTAACTCGATAAGTTCTTTGCTTCTAACTCGATAAGATAATAAAATTTTGGCAGAGTATCCCCTTAGAAGGTAGCAACGCGGATCCTAACTCGATAAACGATTAGGAAATCAAGGCTAACTCGCCAAAGTCCACAAATCCAAACTCGATAGAAAATTTATTGCCTCTAACTCGATAACAAAGACACCTAACTCGAAAGATAATACCTCAAACTCGATAAGAAAAAACTTATCAAACTTAAGAACACCAAACTCGATAACCAAAGTGAACCTAACTCGATAAATGTTGAAGACACCTAACTCGATAATACTTAGGATACACCTAACTCGATATATTTGAGCACCTAACTCGAAAACTACACAATTTTCAAACTCGATAACTTCCAAAAAAAATGCCCAAACTCGATAAAGATGCGATGAACAGTAACCGAATTTGACAAAAATCACTTTTAAAACTAGTTTTTCTACCAAATCAAACCTAAATCAACCTATATTATCCCTTGGCGAATGATACCACTTGTTAGGTCATGATTTTAATAACATAATCACTAATAGATCTAGAGAGAGAAAGAGAGTTTTAGAGAGAGAGAGTGGAAGGAACTCTTAAGAATGGAATGAAAGAAAAATGAAATTACCAAGAGAACCAACCCCTCTCAAAGGAGAGGTTACATAGTATTTATAGGTGAGGACTAGGGCAACACTCCCTTCCTCCCTATCTTGAAAATGAAATGGGCTTAAGGCCCATGGGCTTGCTACATAAGCCTTAAGATTAAATAAACATACAAGCCTTAGCAACCTATTACAAGTAAATGACCGAGACTTGATAAGTAGTAAAACAACGTTCCCAACACCCCCGGTACTTGTCACTATACTATACTACAACGAACAGGTACACTGCCTGGTGGGGATTGCAAGCTTCTCAAGATCCCTTGAGAGGTAAAACCTTTTGCGAGGGTGCAATTCCACGCATCAGCGACGATCAAGAATATTTTACTGATGAAGAGATGTATCATAATGCAAAGGATGATTATAGTAAGTGTCCTACGTTGGTTAATTTTGTTTTATTTTTAGTATTAATTTTGTTCGATTATGTATAAAATGATTCACATTCTATATTCATGAGTTCCTAATTATTGTTTGACTTTTTGCAGAAGATCTTCCTACTTGCTTTTGTATGAGGATACACCATGGAGGAGAGTTTGACTTGTTTCCTGGAAGGGTATACCGTAATGGTAGGAAAAGTATTGTTGATATGATGGATACTGAAACATTCTCGATTTACGACTTAGATGAAATGGTTCAGGACCTGCGTTGGACAGATAGAAAAATAATGTTTTATAACTTTCTTGAACCTGGTAAGAATCTTGACGTTGGCTTGCATTCATTATCTAGTGTTCATTGAAGTGTACATAGAACATGTAGTCTCCAAAGTAGGAACTTACTTCATGCCATATCAGGCAATGGGTCTTGTTCTTAATGAAATAGAAGAGGACAATGATGCTAGTCCTAGTAACCGTAGTCTTATTAGTAGTAGTATTTCTAGAAGAACTCGATCTAAGAGGCTATTATTGGAATATGTTATTCCTGATGAGGCTGAAGTAAGTGATGAAATTAGTAGATTTACTGAGTTACCTAATGAAGAGCCATGGGTGAATGAAATACCAACTCAAGAGTCTAGGCTTACTGAGTTACCTAATGAAGAGCCAAGGGTGAATGAAATACCAACTTAAGTGTCTAGGTTTACTGAGTTACCTAATGAAGAGCCAAGGGTGAATGAACAACTCAAGAGTCTAGGTTTACTCAATTACCTGTTAAAGAGTCTTATGTTCCAGCTTTAGATGAAGAACTAGATGAGATAGATGGGGGGTATTTGGTAGTATAAACTTAAGTTAGTTTGGAGATAATGATAGGCAGGAACATGTAGCTGAAGATTCTTTGAGGGTAGAAGATTATGAGCTAGATGATATGGTTGTTGATGATAACGTTAAGGTATGTCAAAATGAAGAAAACCTTGATAATGTGGATCCTATGGTTGTTGGTAGTCATGCTACATTAGAGGAAACTAATGAACAAGTTAATGCTAGTAACGTAGGTGATGATTCTATGGGTTTAGATAGAAGTAATGATCAAATGAATGGCAATGTAAGTGGTGATCATATGAATGGTAACTTAGGTCCTGAAAACATTATGAATGATAAATGGTATACATATATGGTCGATGATGTGTATTCACCACGTGGTCCTTTTGAGAATGACGATGGTGATGAGAGTTATGCTTATGATACTGAAAGTCAGGAGGATACTAAAAGTAAAGATGATGATGAGGTATTTTTTTGATGAGAATAACATTATCCATGAACCTCATGTTGAAATACGTTTTTGTTTTGGCAATTCAGCTAATATGGAAACCCTTGATCTTTTCGCAAATTTAAACAATCAGGTTCCAGATAACTTAGTTGGTGATACTGAGTAAGAAGTTTTTGATTCCGATGATTTTGAGAGTAACTTTGACGAAACACTAGCTACTGATGTACAAAAGAAACTTAGGAAGTTAAGGAAGGAGAAAGAGAAAGATGAGTTTATAGTTAAGAAGTATGGGTTTTATGCAGGACAGAGATTTGCTTCTAGTAAGGCTATAAAAGATAGAGTTTACATACATTCCATAGAAACTAGAAGAAAACTCAAACTGGTAAGGAATGACAAAGTTAGAGTTAGGGCCAAATGTGAAGGTCCCATCCCTGTTTTTGACCTTAATAATGGGCCATTAAATGATGGGCCTTCTGTGGATGACCCATCAAAGGTAAGCCCAAGTCAGTCCACTGGTCCAAAAACTAGGTCTAAGTCAAAAGTTGGTTCTGCAGACAAAGACAAAGGAAAGGGAATATTTGAAGAAACAAGTAATCAGAGTTGTCCATGGGAACTTTATTGCACTAAAGAGTTACGTAAGGAAACTTGGAATTGCAATACTTACCACAGTGAGCATTTATGTCTACAAACAAGGGACATTAAAGCTTGAAACTACAAATTTCTATCATTTCAAATTATGGATGAAGTTGCTGTGGATCCAGAAATCTCTACAAAAGTAGTTCAAGATGCCCTTAAGAAGAAATGGAAGTAAATGTTTCTAGAATGAAGGCATTCAGAGCCAAGGCTGCAGCCGACAAATTGATAGTGGGTGATCACAAGGGTCAATATGCTTTGCTAAGAGATTATGCTAAAGAGTTGATGACTCAAAATCCAGGAACCACAGTGAAATGTCAAGTAGAAATGCCTGAAGATCATAACTGTCCTACTAGAGTATTCAGGAGAATATATGTGTGTCTTGGTGCATTAAAGAAAGGATTCAAGCTAGTAGAAGGGAACTGTTGGGGTTGGATGGAGCTTTTATTAGTGGCCCTTTCCCTGGCCAATTGTTAACAGCTGTTGGACTTGATGCTAACAATGGCATCTATCCGGTTGCTTATGCCCTTGTTGAAGCTGAATGCAAAGATTCATGGTTGTGGTTTTTGAGCATGTTGGGGGATGACCTAGATCTACAACAAAACTCTCATTTTACCTTCATATCAGATAGACAAAAGGTACAATACAGTTGTATAATTTGAATAGGTTTGTTTTATACTATTGTATCTGTATTATAATTGTTAATTTTTATTACAGGGTATCGTTCAAGCAATGAATGAAGTGTTTCCAAGTGCAGAACATAGATTCTGCTTAAAGCATATACATGAAAACATGAAGAAGCAATGGAATGGACTTACTTACAAGCAACTGCTATGGAATTGTGCTGCAACTACAACACTAACTAAGTTTGAAGCCGCAATGAAAGAACTTAAGGAGTTAAAAGAGGCTGCACATGACTGGTTAGCAAAGATTCCACCAGAACATTGGTCCAGATCACACTTTTCAAGTAAATTCAGTTAGGTTTTGTGAAATAATTATCATGATGTAATCAATTAGTTCCTTACAAGATTATAAGTGTTATTGGTTAGAAACTTGGAAAGAAGTTTACAGTTTCAAGATACAACCATGTAGTGGGAGGGCAGACTGAAAGAAATCTCCATGTCTTACAACACTAATTCATCTACATTATCACCCTCAAGTTGGCAGGCCTAAGAAGAAGAGAGTCAAAGGACAATTGGAGGACACACCATGTGTTAAGGATGGTAAGTTGAGTAGGAGAGGGAGAACTGTTAGATGTTCTTCTTGTGGAAACCCGGGTCACAATAAACAGTCATGCAAGGGTCAAGGTGGTGCAACAACTTCTGGGTCGAAAAATACAAGCATAGGAAAAGGGAAAAATGTTGAAGCTTCTGGTGGTTCATCTGGTAATCCAAGACCCCACAGGAGAGTCAGGTTTTGTTTGGATAATTACATAGAAGGTTCACCATCTTTTGTTGCAAGAGAAGGTATTAAATTCTTAGTCTTACTAAGTTGTTGTATTTTGTATGTTTTAATTATTTATCATTTGTTACAAATTTATATAATAATGTTGATAATGCAGGTGGAAGCAACACTGCTGGAAATGACACTCCTCCTTCTGCAAATCAAAGTGGTGAAAGTTCAGGTGCATCTACTGCTACAATAGAAAGCCAAAGGCATCCTAATGCAACTCCAAGTTGTCAAAGTGGAATTTCTAGCGTAAGCAGAAGTCCTGGATCACCAAGATGGAACAGACATGCCATAAGGAATGACATATATAGAGGTGGTGGGGTTAGTAAGAGAGTTAGACCTGAAACACCAAACAAGACTTGAGCAGGATTACATTGGAGTTAGAAACTTATGTCGGATGTTTGAACATGTTTAAGACTTGTTTTTATTTGTTTTCATGTATGTGGATTTATGTTTAAGACTTGGTACTAGGCCATTGCAATTTTCAAGTCATTGCAACTTGTGGCATTGACAATATGCAATTAAAGGCTTTTATGACTTATATTTTACATGTTTAGCTAATTTTCTGTTGGTGCAAATGACAATGATGACTTGCATCTGCATAATGCAATTGAAAAAACGCAAATTATTATGACTATTTTGACAAAAACTAAGTCAACAAGACTTTAAAGTTCCATTCACTTGGGTTTTAGTATGCAAAAACCATTCATTGCATATGCATAATCCAATTGAAAACATGCAAATTCTTATGACAATTTAGACAAAAACTATGTCAACAAGGTTTTAAAGTTCCATTCACTTGGGTTTTAGTATGCAAAAATAATTGTTTTTCATGTTAGTGCAAAACTCAACTTTCAATTCTTAACCAAAGCAAACTGAACATGCTTAATACCATTATGTTGGATTATAATAGACAAACTTAACCAAATGAGATCATGGTCAAGTACTTATGTTTACCCATTTCAAAGTCAACAAGTAAATGTTAAGTTTAACCACGACATAAATCAAAAACAATAAAACAATGACAATTTCACAACTGCATCAATGGTTGATACTTGATACCATTGAACTAATACTTCATAATCAGCAAAAAAAATACACGGGTGATGAAATACATCTAACATAAAAAAAATCAAAACCTATTACCTACTCGATTCCCAACTGCTACTTCACATGTAAAATAACACGAAAAGTATAAAAAAAACCCAGCTTAAGATCAAGTATTTCTTCATTTTAGCAGCTTCACGTCTTGTATCATCTAGTGTAGCTTGGATAGCATTCCTTGCCCTTAATAGACCGGGGATGATTGAAACTGATCTTGCACACATGGGGGGTCGTACCAGTCAATAAAATCACAACAACCATAGAACCTACGTCATGGATTTCGATTTGTCCATGATGTGCGAATAACAGCGGCTTGTCCACACCAGCACTGCACCATTTTTTTTTGACCGTTTGGGGAAGAAGAAATAAATAAAGTTGAGTAGAGAGGGAAGTGATGGAAAGATTTGAGTGGAAAAAGAAATGTTTGTGGAATACGCTTTGCATGTATCGAGATTTGTAAAAGCAAGTACACGTGTGTGGATGGGAAGAAACTAACAGTCACCTAGTGATGTGAGGCGGTGTGTGGGGAAAGTAGGAAAAAAGTGATCGGACGAAATTGTCCTCGTGTGGTTTGCACGTGAGACAGACTTAACTGGGATATTTAATGACCGTCAGGATTTTGGACTAGCGGCATAATAAAATCTTGATTTTGGATGAAAAAGGAAAAAATCAGCGCTTTTGGATGTCGTATGAAATCTGGGGAAAGTATAGGGATGAACAGTTTAATTTATTCAAGAATTTATTATGTAAAATTGGGTGTTGAACGAGCCCAGAAAAGTCATATTTTATAAAAAATTTACACTTCGTGAACTAAAATTGGGTGTGGCCCGTGCCACACCCGGCTCCTATGTGGGTCTCTAAGAGACACTCACCATATGAAAGTGGAAATGAGATAAATGCAAATGAAGAAGGATTTATTCATTATCTTTTATCAGTGTCGTAGCTAAGATTTCGGAGGCTCTGTGCAAAAATTTATGTCGTAACTGAATATGACAGTCAAATGTATCTCAAATCAAAATTTGGGGAAAAAAATAGTGTTTTAAAAATATAGCATCTATTCTTACAAATATACAAAACATAAAATTATATATTGTTTACTATTTTTTGTCAAAAGTAAATTTTGATTCCCCGAGTATATTAGGAGGTTTACATTTTGAAGCTCTGTGTAATTGCACGCCTCACACAATTCTGCTTTTTATAGGCACAATGTTTTGATATTTGACATGATGCATGACGTGTTGCAATTCAAGTTGTTGTAAGATTCTCTTCTGCTTTTTATAGGCACAATGTTTTGATATTTGACATGATGCATGACGTGTTGCAATTCAAGTTGTTGTAAGATTCTCTTTTATATACGAAGTATTTTAACAATTCTTACATATGTGTTCCACATAAAAACATCATCTTTATTTCAATTGAATAGTAGAAAATGAGGGATTTTTTTTTTTTTTTTTTTAAGTAGAAACATCTTTTGTGTTATTATATATATATATACTAAATGTGGGGAGGATAATAGTGCCGACCACTGTAGCTGCTACAGTGGTTTGTACAGTAGTTGCTACAGTAGTTTGTACAGTAATTTTTTTTTCAATACTAACGGTCGTTAGTTATTTAACGGCCGTTAAATAACGACCGTTACTTTAACATTTAAAAAAAATTGTACACACTTTGTCCTTCATCTCAGCAGTTCATTGCAAATTTAATCCTCACATAATTTACATAAATGGTCCTTCATGTTATACATCAATTGCAAAGTCAGTCATAGGTAATTAACTTCACGTTAAGTAGCTAACGGCTACAAAAGAATTCCGCAGCAACGCGCAGGTACCAACACTCGTTTAATCTGTATTCTTGTTTATCTATTTTTTCCCCCTTTATGTAAAGAAGAAAACTATTTATTTATAGATAAAACTAAAATTAAATTTCTGGTACCAAAATCTTTTTACTGAAATTATGTTAACAAATCATAATTTAGAAATTACAAAATAAGCAAAAGTATTACTCCTCTGTCCTAAAATTATTGTCCTATTTTGATTTTTTTGTATTTATTTTTTCAACTTTAACTTTAAGTATTTTTGTTTATATTACATAATAAATGATGCAAAATATATGAACGGATTGAATTTTAAATATATTTACATTAGTATAATTTTCATCAAGTATTTTTACGACACAAAAAAAAAATATATTTATAATCAAAGTTGAGAAAGAAAGAGTGAAAAAGTTAAACGGGATTATAATTAGTGTATAATTTTGGGATGGGGAGAGTAATTAAAAAGAAAAAATAAAAAAATTAAAAATGCAATTCCAAACAGCCTCATTCAAAATAGGGTTTGGTCTAGAACCCTCTTCTTTAACACAGCTTCACTTGTATACACGAATACCCATCTATCTATCAAAATCTATTTGAAACACAATAATCGAATCAGAGCTGATAACAAACTTGATCAACAATGGCGACCGTTATGCAGAAAATCAAAGACATCGAAGATGAGGTATTTACCATTACTCGATGCAAACCCTAGAAATATTCATTCCTAATTTCACCTATTATTATTAATCAATAACCACCATTGTCAAATATTTGACAAATATTTTATTGATTTTTTTTATCTTACTTGTTACAACTTTCACTATATGGGTTGTTTGTTTAACCTTATATGTGAGCTTATAAGCTTATCTGATTTTCTGCCTTATTTTCTAACCTTTGGGCTTATATAACCTTATTATCTCATAATAAACTTATATTAACCGATAAACATCGAAATAAGCCGGAAAATTGAGCCTTTTAAAATATAAGCCGAAACCAAATAAGCTTAAACAAACACCCCCTAGTCCGGTATGATGTTTTTAGTAACATTGAAATTTATAATCATGTTTGTGTTTAGGTAGTACTACACTAAAACCAATCCTCGGTAACTTAGTTTTGATTCGAGTTAGAAATGAGGTTTGCTTAAATAGTTACTTGTTCACGTTGTTGTAAAGTGTAAATGGGTCAAAATGAGCCTTTCGGAAGCGTAGTTGTATTGCTAGAGGTTTTTGAGGGAGCAGTCTCTTTACGCTCGGGTAGAGGTGTGAGTGTGTGATTGTCGACATTCTACCTCCCCATACCCTGCCTTGGTTGGATTAAGTGTTGCTGTGGAAGCGTAGGTGTATTGATGATATGTCTTTTCGTGTTTTGTTTTGAATCGTGTGTATTCGATAGTTATAAAATGATTGCTATGGATGGAGCTTTTTTTCTCTTGTCTATGTGTGAGGAATGCAATGAAGTAGTTTTGGTTGTTTGTGGTATTGCCGTGTTGGAGCAACATTAGTTTCTAAATCTTGTGGGTAGAATCTTATGATTATACATTGAGGTTGAAAGGGAAATTCACCACCCCCAGTATATTAATTTTTTTTTAAAAGCTCTCATATGCTGCTAAACAACACTGAAAGAGCAAATATGTGATAATTTTCCATCCTTTTTCTTAAACATATTTATTTCTATACAATAGCTAATTTTTATGGGTTAATTATTTTAGGGGTCATTGTACTTCTCAAAAATAAGCTGCTATAATTGTTCAAGTTTCTATATTACCCCTAGCTGAAATTAATATTCATTAAATAATTGCATTTAAGCTGTAAGATAAGTTGTGAGAAGAAAATATGAGGTTTTTTGTATTAAACTTGGATTTAAATAAATTATGAGAACCTTAACATTTTACTTCACCGATTTCTCCGAAACTATGTATTATAAGGTGTCATATGTACTTATTTGTTTGTTCACAGGACTTATGTGATGTTTCCATTTATCCAATTTTCTAAAACATATATTTCTCATGTCTCAAACAAGCACACTTACACTCGGACGACAAATGGAAGTATTTCAATAGATTAGTGGCAAATTTATTGCATTGATATGGTTTGGATGCACATATACACTTTCAACATAGTTTAGTGGTAAATTTGTGCCTTTCAAAAGATCAATGACAAATTTCCATTTATATCTAGAAAGCGTATGAATTTGCCACTAAACAATGATAGAAGAGGCAAAAATCTGTCATCCAAAACATATTAATCAGATAAATATGTCACTACTCTTTTGAAATTTATTTCATTTGCGATCGAGCGTGTTGTCCATTAAACATTGACAATAATGCATTTTTGGTGTTTAAACATGCAGAATATTTGTAGTTAACAAATGTATATAATGGTAATAAGGACACATCTCATAAATCAAGTGAACAAACAAAATTGGTATACATAGTTTTAGAAAAACCAACTGCCTAAAAACTCAAGTATTCCCATATTTTATTCATAATTCCCTTCTAACAGCAACCTTGTGTTCTTTTCTTCCAATCATTTTGCACAATTTGATGTAGTAAACAATAACGAAAGATTCGTTTTTTCGGTAGCTATATATTGTCAACAAAAACGGCACGCTTACATAATGTACCAAAATACGTCACTGTGAAATTTGATAGCCTTATTTAAAAATAAAATTATTAATTGCATATGAATTTTTTTAAGAAGATGGGTGGTAAATCTGTCCTTTTAGTTTTGTTTAGTGGAGATAAGAGGCTCTGAAAATCTTGGTGGCTAATTTGTCCTTTTGATAGACTTTTGTTGACAAATATGCCCTTTTAACCCATGGTATAAATGGAGTTAGACAGTTATAGTTGTTCTTCTCTAAGTTAGTATTTTTTGAATCCTATTCTTTTAGCCCTCCTTTCCCATGCGAGCTTGGCCCCATTAACTAGTTTGGCCCATCAGCAGATAGGATACTTCTCGTTGCCTAATGCAGGAGTTTGGTTATTGTCTCTTGGCATTTAAGATCAAGAAATCACTTAGACCACCAAGCTGACTCATTTTGTAGTCAATCTGTATTAGCCATTTGGCAGAACAAATGTTAGAAGGCTACTTAGATGTGTATATTTGGAAGGTATGGAGGATAGATGTTGAGAATGAGCTTTGATGTTCAGGCAATTCTTTGATAGAAGTAGTATGAGGTCAAGATCTAATTTATAAAGTTTACAAATGTTATTGTCATTAACTCCTATATATTAGCATGTTTATTCTTAATTTTTTAAACTTGGCCTGTATGCATAATGTATTAGTTTCTCGACCGGGAATCTTCTTGGCATGACTATACTGTCAAACAGGTTCGCGTTTATGGTACTTAATGTGTTGAATGTGATTTCTTTTATTCTTTTGTTCTTTAGATGGCAAAGACCCAAAAAAATAAAGCAACTGCACATCACTTGGGATTGCTGAAGGTAAATATAAGTTATTTTCTTTAATTAGGTTTTTTTTGGGCCTATACTTATTACCTCAGCAGAACTGAAATGGTTTGGTTTGGGTTGCGATGTCAGGCTAAGCTTGCAAAACTGAGAAGAGAGCTTCTCACACCTACAACAAAGGGAGGTGGTGGTGCTGGGGAAGGTTTTGATGTTACAAAAAGTGGAGATGCGAGGGTTGGTCTTGTGGGGTTTCCTTCTGTTGGAAAATCAACACTGCTGAATAAGTTAACTGGTACTTTTTCAGAGGTACATATTTCTTTCACTGTATCTTTTTTTGTGTTTTATTGTACTGGGACTGATATGGGGTCATGTTGTGATTGTTTTAGACAATTTAAGATATGTCATTATTACCTAAACTACATTATGTTGGTATGTATGGAACAATGGCCATCATCAACCTATATACATGTATCTTTTGGCTAAAGTTTTTAATTTGCATAAAGGGTGTGCTTTATCCATTGTTTAGATATGAAAGTATGAAATATTTATATACCATACAGTTTATCGGCCTTTTGCGAAAACCTGGTAACTTCTGTTTACTATATATCTTAATGGTTGCTTGATATATACTTTGAATTTAGAAACCGAGTTCTGAAATTGGATGTGAACAACAGGGACACAATGATATTAAAATGATATTCAGTTCAAAAAGTGGTTGTTGTTGTTTCTGTACCATTTAGAATTTATCAAAATCTTTATCTAAATAGGCAGTTGCAATCCCAAGCTATAGTTTATTTCTATTTCTATAGATCTATCTGTAATATTTGTTCATTTATCTATTGGTCATCAAAACACATGTGGGTATAGGCTAATGTTGACTTAATTGAAAACTGGGTTATCATTCTATTTACACTTGGCATACTGAAGGTCCGTGGTATCATGTTGTTGACAGGTTGCTTCATATGAGTTTACCACTCTCACATGCATTCCAGGTGTTATCACATATCGAGGAGCAAAGATTCAGGTACTACTGTCTTTTTCTATTACTTTTCCGTATTCCATGTGTAATCTATACAGGTGATACTATGTATTCTAACATCAACATTGTATATACCCCTGGGTATTTATAACCTATCTTATACCAGCCACTGCTTTCTCACTGAAAGTTGAGATTAAGTTAATGGAAATGTTGTTTAGTATTTGTCTTCTAATGCAGCCTTGAATGACATGAATATTTCTGTAGTTCTGAATTTGGTCATTTATTTATGGCTTATATAGTTTTTAGTATTGACTATCTGTCTCTTTTGTGCGCAGTTGTTGGATCTTCCGGGTATTATTGAAGGTGCAAAGGATGGAAAGGGTAGAGGAAGACAGGTAAATTTTCTTGTATAAGTAGAAAATGAAATTGCTTTCTCTAATTAGTTCTTCTCATTCAGTTAAAGCAGGGCTGTGTATCTTGTAACACATTTCTAACTTATTCATATGCTTATTCTTGCAACTTTCTTATAATCAAAATCTAAACATAAAACCTGGTGCTAGGATGATCATTATTCTATTTCCGCATGTTTTGGACTATTGTTGAGCAGTGTGTTAGTTATGATTGGGATAATTAATACTTATAGTTTATTGACTGAACAAGAATTGTTGCCGTCCAGGTTATCAGTACTGCCAGGACCTGCAACTGTATCATAATTGTGCTGGATGCAATAAAGCCAATAACCCACAAACGTCTGATTGAAAAAGAGCTTGAAGGGTTTGGCATTAGGTAAGTTTATAACCGAGTAATGTCTTCTTCATGCTTTTGTTTCTTCCCTTTTAATTTCTTTAGTTTAAGTAACTGTCTAAAGACAATTGGCAACTTGGGCTGATAGCAAGTGTTTGTGTTTTGGACGTTCCTAACTTTACTGAAAATGCATGAATGATATATTACTGTGATTATGCTTAGAAAACCTTTCTTTATAACAAGCTGGCTATTTATGCACTTTTATATGGTTGCAGGTTAAACAAGGAGCCCCCAAATCTGACATTCAGGAAAAAGGAGAAGGGTGGGATTAATTTTACATCAACAGTTGCTAATACGCATCTGGACCTTGATACGGTGAAGGCAATATGCAGTGAATATAAAATACATAATGCTGATGTCACCCTTAGGTTTGATGCTACTGCTGATGACCTCATAGATGTTATCGAAGGTAGTAGGATCTATACACCTTGCATCTATGCTGTCAACAAAATAGATCAGATCACACTCGAAGAGCTGGAGATATTGGATAGACTTCCTCACTACTGCCCCGTTAGGTACTTTCTTATTTGATAATACTTGTTATTCCTTGGTTCTTAAATGTAAGGGTAGAAGTTTAGTTGAGTTCTGTTATCTGTAGCTTCTCTTTTCAGTGGAAAATAATTAAAATTGCTTAGGTTGTGATTAATTTGTT
Source organism: Artemisia argyi (assembly GCA_030686995.1). Classification (NCBI taxonomy): domain Eukaryota; kingdom Viridiplantae; phylum Streptophyta; class Magnoliopsida; order Asterales; family Asteraceae; genus Artemisia; species Artemisia argyi. Next base: position 90,445,130 of record CM060704.1, read on the forward strand.
AACTGTAACTTTACTATTTGTTTTTTGTTCATATGGTTTCAATTACATTGGCATGCTGTTGTTATTTGTGTAATGTGTTGCAGTGCTCACTTGGAATGGAATCTTGATGGCCTTCTTGAGATGATATGGGAATATCTCAATTTGACTCGTATTTACACAAAACCAAAAGGGATGAATCCGGACTATGAGGACCCTGTAATTCTTTCATCCAAAAGAAAAACTGTTGAGGATTTCTGCTTCCGAATCCATAAGGACATGCTTAAGCAATTTAAGTAGTAAGTGACTTTTTCCTTCATGTCTTTTTGGAGCTTTCAGTTTCTGAAATAATCTTTGTTTAACAAATCACTATTATATTTATTTGTAGTAAGAACCCATGAGGTTTTACACTTTTTCATCTAGTAGATGATATATTGTTGAATACATATTTTTTTTACGCACCACTTTCATTTTTCTCCTTTATGATCATTTCTTTATTTGGTGTTATCTTATGGCTCTCTTTATGTTCCACGAACTTTTTTTCATTAATCTCATCTTTTGATGTGCAGTGCATTGGTCTGGGGTTCCAGTGCAAAACACAAGCCACAAAGAGTCGGCAAGGTATGTGGTGTTTTACTTTTTGGTAACCGTTCCTGTAATGTTTGCACTTGTGGTTTCTTAAAATGATTCCTAAATGGCAGGAACATGAGCTTGAAGATGAAGATGTTGTGCAGATCATTAAGAAAGTTTAGACCCAATACCAACAAGTCTTCTGCTCTATTTTTGCGAGTGTACTATCAATGTTACCATCCTAATGAATTTGGTGAAGTAGTTAGGTTTTACCAAATGTGATGGGTTTCCTGGGTTTAGTTTTGTACTAGATGGTGATGTCTGTCTAAAAGATTGTGGCAAAGAAAGCATAAGTTAAACATTATGTTTGGTCATGGCAGTATTTTGGTGTTTACTCTTGTCTATCTTTTTACTATGTGAACTAACTTTCTGGTAATGTTTGTGGTATAGTATGGAGTATACATATGATTGAATGTGGGCCAACTCGATTCTGGCACGTTGTTTTTTAGGTAAACTGTTGAGATGGTTTAAACTTTGAACTGTGCATTTTTGTTTCGTTCAGGAAACATTAAATTCTAATAGGTCAAGGCCGAAGTTAACAAAAGTTCGACTCCTGTGCTTGAATAAGTCATTAAAACCACGCTCGGTTAACAAAAGCTCGATTCAAGAGTAGTTCCACTTGAATGATCTTGGGTTCTTGAGTTTTATTGCAACTCTTGTTACATATGGACGATATGTAGGTATGTCACATAAGGCATGAAAATACTCGGTATGTCTGACCCACTTATAGCCAACTTTTATTGGAAAATGATCAGTTGCAGTAAAAAAGGTAAACATATGGGGTCTTCCCTATTCAAGTTATAACCGAAGGGAACGAAACTTTGACTTAGATGTATGTTACTTAACTAGGGTATCGTTAAATTTTTGGTGGACACCGGTGGTTAAAATGATTCCTGCAATAAGCTGCATGAAATTAATTAGCAGGTTGGAATGTATTGTTTATGTAATTAACAATCTTTTAGTTAATACAACCACCTTCTCTACTTTACCATATATATTGATACAGATCCTTATCATTGCCCTTATAAGGTACATAAATACTGTCATTATCAAAATAATAACGACTTTGTGCAACTTGTTGGCCATGATATTGATAGTTCAGCCAAACCCAACTTCTAGGGCCTAAGGGGTTGGCCACAAGCTTAATTCAGTTTTTTTTTTTTTTTAAAATATCTATGTATTTCTAACTTAATTCAGTTTTTGCTGTCTATGATCCATCAAACGCTAAAAACAAACCTAAATATACCTGATAATTTAAGCCTAAAACGTGCAATAGTTGTCTACTTTTTTGCTCAACATTTTCATCTAGCACCAGCCAACTCTGACTATGGAACAAGAAAAGACCAATTATAGTTAATTTAATAATAGAGATCCAAATCTAAACCAACAACGAATGTGTTAAAATATCATATCGCCAAAAACTTCCCGATTTTTTTTTTTTTTTTTTTTTTTTTTAGCAAACATCCAACTATGTAAATCTCTTTTTCGATTTTAGAAACAAAACAAGAAAAACACGAAGGGTGCGTTTAGTTGAGGAAAACTCCCTTGTTTTCCACAAAATGTTTTGTGGAAAACAATGAAAACAGAGATCGCGTTCAAATTAGTGTTTTCCAATAAAATTCTCTACAAAACACAAAATTCCTATTTTCAACTTTAATACACAAAACTACAAAACACTTTTTCCCCCCTATTTTCCATTAAAATACCCAAAATCCGTTTTCGTCAGTTATTTTACGTTTTCGACTGATTTTTTATGTTTTCGTCCATTTTTTTTACGTTTTCGTCAGATTTTTCACGTTTTCGTCTGATTTTTTACGTTTCCGTCCTTTTTTTACGTCTTCGTCCGTTTTTTAGGTTCTCGTAAGGTTTTTTATGTTTTCGCCCGATCTTTTTCGTTTTCGTCTGTTTTTTTAAGTTTTCGTCAGATTTTTTAAGTTTTCGTCCGATTTTTTACGTTTTCTTCAATTTTTTACGTTTTCATCAAATTTTTTACGTTTACGTCCGATTTTTTACATTTTTGCCCGATTTTTTACTTTTTCGTCCGTTTTTTTATGTTTTGGTCATATTTTTTACGTTTTCGTCAGATTTTTTACATTTTCGTCCGATTCTTTACGTTTTCGTCGGATTTTTTACGTTTTCGTCCGGTTTTTTAAATTTTCGTTAGATTTTTCACGTTTTCGTCTGTTTTTTACGTTTTGGACCGTTTTTTAACGTTTTTGGACCTTTTTTTACGTTTTCGTCAGGTTTTTTAAGTTTTCGTCCGATTTTGTTCGTTTTCGTCCGTTTTTTTACGTTTTCGTCATATTTTTTAAGTTTTCGTCCGATTTTTTACGTTTTCGTCAGATTTTTTACGTTTTCGTTAGATTTTTTACGTTTTGTCTGGTTTTTTTACGTTTTTGTCCATTTTTTTTACGTTTTTGTCTATTTTTTTTTACGTTTTTGTCATTTTTTTTACGTTTTCGTCAGTCTTTTTACATTTTCGTCAGACTTTTTACGTTTTCGTCAGATTTTTTACTTTTTTGTCAGACTTTTTAAGTTATCGTCCGTTTTTTATGTTTTCGTCAGAGTTTTTACATTTTCATCTGATTTTTTATGTTTTCGTCCGTTTTTTACGTTTTCGTCAGATTTTTTACGTTTTCGTTAGATTTTTTTCTCGTTTTTGTCAGTTTTTTACGTTTTCGTCCATTTTTTGCGTTTACTTACGTACGTTTTCGTTAGACGAAAGCTAAAAAAACATAAATCAAAGATGAAAACGAAAATGAAAGATGAAAAATAAAAATCAGACGAATACGGATGTAAACGTAAAAAATCGGAAGAAAACGTAAAAAATCGAAAGAAAACGTAAAATCGGAAGAAATCATAAAAAACAAAAATATTAAAAAATGGACAAATGCATAAAAAATCTGACACAAAGTAAAAAAAAAACAGATGGAAACATACAGAATCAAACAGAAAATAAAAAACGGACGAAAACGTAAGAAAATAGACGAAAACGTAAAAATTTGACAAAACCATATAAAAATGGCTGAAAACATAAAAGATCGGACGAAAACAAAAAAATCTGGCGAAAACGTAAAAAAACGGACGAAAACGTAACAAAGGGCTTAAACGTAAAAAATAGGACGAAAACATAAAAAAACTGACGAAAACGTAAAGAAATAGACGAAAACATAAAAAATCGGACGAAAAAGTAAAAAAAAACTGACGAAAACGTAAAGAAACGGACGAAAACATAAAAAATCAGATGAAAACGTAAAAAAACATATGAAAACGTAAAAAGACAGTAGAAAATATAAAAAAAAATGACGAAACTGTAAAAAATCTAAGGAAAACGTAGAAAACAAACGAAAACCCAAAAATCGGATGAAAACGTAAAAAAATGGACGAAAATGTAAAAAAACGGATGAAAACGTAAAAAAGCTGACGAAAATGTAAAAAAAACGGATGAAATGTAAAAAATCTGACAAAAACGTAAAAAATTAGACGAAAACGTAAAAAAAATAGACGAAAACGTAAAAAAACAAACAAAACGGACAAAAACGTAAAATATCAGAGGAAAACGTAAAAAAATAGACGAAAACGTTATTTGATATTATATTTTACTTTTTCAATTTCTTTATTTTCTCGTATTAGATTTTTTTTGTTATTTTATAGTTTAGTTGGTTAGTTTATAATATTTGTTTTTGTGCTTTGAAGATATTTTTATAATATTACTAAGGTGAATAGTGAATTGAGATATAAAACAACAACACTTAAACATGTTTTCTAGTTTCGGAAAATGGAAAACACAAACACATGTTTCTCAGACTAAACGCGCTTTCTAAATTTTTCATTGTTTTGTGGAAATCAAACTCCCCTCCCTTTTCCTACAAAACAAGAAATAGGAAATGAAAGAAAATGTTTTCCAACTAAACGCCACCGAAAAGTTTAGGGTGCGTTTAGTTGGAGGGAAATTCTCCATTTTTCCAAGAAATTTTTCATAAGAAAATGAAAAAGATGAAAACGCGTTTAGTTGCACTTTTTTCCAACAATTTTTCAAAAAAATGAAATTCCCATTTTCTAAATTTTAACTAGGAATTTGAAAATCCCATTCTACCATTCTCACTTTTTTCTTTCTTATTTTTTTTCTCAACTCCAAAAAAAACACATACACCATTCTACCCTAATCTCTCGAGTCATCATCCACCGCCAACCGTCGCCGCCACAACCCGCCGTCGCCGCCACCGTCACAATTTAAGGTAATCTTCTTATCATTTAAAAAAATAAAAATATAACTCCAACTAAATGGGTTTTCAAAATTCTCAACTCTTCTCTAGAGAAGAAAAATCATTCCATTCTCAATGAATTTAGAAACTGAAAAGGATGAAAATTTTTCTACAACTAAACGGCACCTTACCAACGCAATAACTAAAGACTAAAGGGTTGTTTGGCTAAGCTTATAAGGGGGTTTTAATAAGCTTAAACTTTGTGGGTTTTTTTTTTTTTTTTTTTTTTTTTTTTTTTTTTTTTTTTGTTTTTTTTTGTTTTTTTTTTGTTTTTTTGTTTTTTTGTTTTTTTTGTGCAAAAGGTGAATTATATTATAGACCAAAGACTTATTTTGTACATCATAAACACATCTGATATTGGCATTCCCAAAATCAGCTATAAAGAAGAACATACAACCTACATATCAGTACCTGATATTTATCAAACATCTCCTATACATCAGACAAACACTATGTCTTAAGGAAAAACAGAGAATCTAAATTCCTGCTACATCAACAACAGAACATAGCATCACCTTTATGTACCAAGAACCATCTAGCTACATTTCTTCCTCTCCTCTCCAAGATCACTCAACCAACATCCACAGTAACCAAGGATTGGAGAAGAAAGGCATCACTAGGCACCAATAACCCATCCATGGGGGGCTCTTCCAAACAACCTACATTTCCCTCTAAAAAAAGGCTTCAGTTGCTTGGAAACACTCACCCTCCAATATGACCACCCATTACCTCCTTTGGCAGTGTATTGGGTGGACCAAGCAGGTTCATCTTTCACTCCTCGCTATTCCACCCATCATACACTACCCACCCAAACCATATACCCTTCACAATGAATTATCTTATATTATGGTACATTCTTATGAATTAGACCTCTCACTAGATCCATTAAAGCCTAACAGTCCCCTCCCAAGGCCTAACTGTTAGGAGAATGGGGATTCAATGACTACAGTCATACCATTAGAACTCCAAGTACTAAGATAATTCATTGTTATGGTTTGCAAAAGAACAATACACTATGCTTTTCCGGTTAAGAAAAGCAACAGTGTAAACTGCCTCCTTAATACCAAACACCCTTTATCCAGCTGAGCTATGCAATTACCATTTGAATTTCCCATTCTTTGCAAACTTGAGTAACTGGTACAGATTTCTTTACCTTTAGACTCAGCAATTGCAGTTTTATACTTTCCATTATCCCATTCAACATGCTTTTGCTATTCCTCTCTTTCTGTTCAAACAGTCTTTGATTTCTTTCATGCCAGATATAGTATACGGTAGTAGCAATCACTATTCTATGCAGAACACTTAAGATGTTATTACCACACTTACCATTTGCAATCATTGTTATCACATTCCTCCAATCCATATCCCAATTCTTCCTTTTAAGTTTGTCTTTTATAGCATTCCAGATTTCCTCAGAGTATTTGCATTTGATAAACAAATGCTCATGAGAGTCATTAACACTTCCACATAAGGGGCATTTAAGATTATTTTGAGAATTCCACATCATGATTCTATCTTGTGTAGCAAGCCTCCCATGTAAGGATAACCACAAAATGAAAGCATTCCTGGGATTACATTGTGAGAACCATACAACATCCTTCCAGTTAACTTCATTTCCATCTTCTTTGAATCTTTCCCAAACACTCCTTATAGAGAACTTATCTTCCTTACCATTAATCCCCATCCATACTATTCTATCAACAACACCCTCAATTAAAGTAGGAACAGGGATATCTCTTAACTTGTCATACTTCTGCAACCATTCCCTTGGCCATATCCATTCTCCATTAACAATGCATTCAGCAACAGTCAACTTTTCAGATACAGAGTATCTGGCTCATATCTTTCTTTAAAACTTATAAAATCACTCAAAGGCCCTTTATCAATCCACTTATCATGCCACACATTTGTATTTCTACCATCACCCATCTTTTTCCAAACACTCCCTCTAATCTTATTTCTTAAGCTCAGTATAGCTTTCCAAGTGCCACACATTTGTATTTCTACCATCACCCCTATATTCTTTGTAATCAAAGGCACTCCCAAGTACTTCATGGGAAGATTTCCAACAGTAAAAGGCATAACTTCCAAAATCTTCTGCTTCTCACCCTCATTTACACTTCCAAAAAAATTGTACTTTTATTCATGTTTGGAACAAGACCAGATAAAACACTGAATTCCATTAACCCTTCTTTAAGAACCTCCACAGATTTATGATCCCCATTGTACAACATCAACAAGTCATCAGCAAAACATAATTGGGTTAATTTTAGCTCTTTACATCCCCAATGATACTTAAAATGCTGACTTCTGCTCACTCTCCTTTGAACAACTAAAGTAAGAATCTCCATGACCAAAGTAAACAAGTAAGGAGACATAGGATCTCCTTGTCATAAACCTCTTTCACTTTTAAAATACCTATGTCTCTCTCCATTAATGCATATAGAAAAGGCTGCTCCAATTACACAAGTCATTATCCAACTAATCATTCTTTCATGGAAACCAAAATGAGTTAGAATCTGTCTTAGAAAGCCCCAATTGACAGTGGCATATGCTTTAGCAATGTCAATTTTAAGAGCACATCTTTTAGGCCTATTCTTCCTACCATAACCCTTCAGTAACTCCTGAGTTATGAGCAAATTGTCCTGAATCAATCTACCAGGCACAAACGCACTTTGATTCACACTTACAAGTGTATCTAACACCCTCTTAATTCTATTAGTGATTATTTTACTAATGTACTTATAGATGATGTTGCAACAAGCAATGGGTCTGTAGTCTGTAACTTTATTAGGCTGTTGGATCTTTGGAACCAGGGTTATCAAAGTAGAGTTAACTTCACCAAGTAGCTTGCTTGTTCTGAAAAATTCTTGCACTGCTTCACACATATCATCACCAATTATACCCCAACTCCTTTTAAAAAACACTGCAGTGAATCCATCAGGCCCAGGAGCTTTCCCATCATCAATATCAAAAACAACATCCTTTATTTCCTCCTTTGTTACATTCCTAACCATATACTCTGCTTCCATTTGATCAACTGTATTCACAAAAAGCTCTTCTGCATTGACAATCTGCTCAGTTTCTGCATTATAACCCAAGAAGTTTTCAAAGTGATTAACAAATTCCTTTGCAACTCTTTCTCCTTCAATCCAAATTCCATTACCATCAGAAATTCTCCTTATTCTATTCTTATTTTTCCTGCTTTTGATCACATTATGGAAGAATTTTGTATTTTTGTCACCTTCACTGATCCATTGAACATTAGCCTTTTAAGCTAACAGTTTTTCTTTATCATTCACAGCTTCGTTGTACCCTTGAAAGATTTCTGCCATTTTTCTTTTAATCTCTTTATTATTAGGATCTGCATCAACTTCTGTTTGGGCTTGTTTCAGCTCTTCTTGCAACTTTTTCACATTCTCAAACATGTTTCCTTTCTTCCAAGCAAGATTGTTAAGAGGTCTCTTTAGATTCTTCATCTTCTTTACTAATTGGAACATTTTATACCCATCAACATTGCAATTTCATTCTTTACTTACAATCTCCAGAAAATCTTCTTTCTCAGCAATAAAGTTGGAAAATCTAAAAGACTTGTGTTTTTTCTTCAAGGAGTTAGGGATATTCAGAATAGCAGGGCTATGATCAGATGTAAGGAATGGGTGAAATTTAACATAAGTGTCTCTATATGAACCAATAAATTCCATGTTTGCCATGACTCTATCCAACTTCTTCATAATGCTTGTTTCAGGCTTTGATGGAGATTTAATCCAGGTGTAGAAAAGCCCTGTCCTATTAACATCTTCCACTTCTATATAATTAACACACTCTATAAACTCCTGCATATCACCAGTCACTCTAGATCCACCAGCAGAATGTTCCTCCACTTTTAAAGTAACATTAAAATCTCCAAGAATGATCCAAGGCCTTCCAGCAGTTGAACTTTTGTACATTCTTAAAACATTCCACAAACTTCTTCTTTCAACCCCTGAATTATCAGCATAGACAAAACTTCCAAAAATCTTTTTCTTAGTTTGTATCATCTCAATGGTTACTAACATGACTTGTATAGTCATATGAATTACCATTAAATCTACATGCATGCTATCCCAACCAATAAGAATTCTGCATCCTGATGGGCTTAAACTACTATTAGATACCCATTCCCAACCTCCAAAAGCAACATTAGCTACTTTACTAAGAACTGCAGGTTTTATGAGTCTCAATTATCCCACAAACACTAATATTCTCCTCTCTAATGAAATTTAAGACATTTTTTTTTTGTTTATTCATACTCCTATATTCCAAACTGCTATATTAAGGTCTATCATTAAACAAAAATATTGACCCAAACTACTACTAATTTAAGATAGTAGTATCCATACCTAGGACCTCATCTGCACACAACTCTTTAACTATGCCAGAAGTCCCTTCCAATACATTCTCGATATTTCCCAATTCCTCTGCTTCTTTTGCCCTATCTTTCTCCCATTTCTCCTTAAAGTACCCAGACATATCATCAGTCCAGCTTTTAAGCTCAGTAGGTGTTGGCTGCGACTTCTTTTTCAAAAAATCATCTACAATCATTCTCCCCTTCATCAGTTGAACATCAGCCCCATCACCTACCAAATTATTCAGCACATCATATTTATTAGCAGTTTGAACTTCAGTCTCCTTCCTTTGAATCTGTCCATTTCTTCTTTGTCTCTCATACCCTTTGTTTACATTATTCCCATTATTCACCTCCTTGTTCTTTCCTATCCATTCTCTTTTTCCCTTATCATTATGAGCGTTTGCATTTCCCTTATTTTTCACTTCCTGATATTGGTACTTATTCTTATTCCTCCCATTTACTATATGTTGTTCATTTCTCCTTTTTTCCATCTCATATCTTCTTTTCCTTTCCTCTGCCATTTCTTCCTCGGTTCTAGGTCTTTTCTTACATCCTTTTATTCCATGACCAAACACAGAACAATGTGAACATATTTCAGGTTTCCAAGCATACTCAACTGTAACATATTTTGAACCTTTTTTTATGTTATTTTTATCCCTGTATTGAATTTCAGTTTTATCCTTAAATCCCTTTGCCACATCAAATTCCACCAATACTTTAGCAAAATCAATCTTCCCTTCACCAAATTGACATCTCTTAGCAGTCATGTTATCCATAATCATTGGCTTCCCCAAACTACTGGCAAAAGCACTAATGCCTTCCTTACTCCAAGCTTCCAATGGTATATTAGCTAAACTGACCCATAGAGGCACTTTAGTCTTTTCAGCCATTTCCATTCCTTCAGTAGGATTCCATTTCCTAATAACCAAAGGTTTCCCATTCACAAGCCAAGTTCCTGATTCAAGAACCTTTCCCATACCTTCTTCATGTCTAAATTTAAAGATACATATTCCCTCAGCATTCATATCAATTTCATCTATTCCCCATTTATTCCACATCCTCCTCAAGTGATACCTCAACTCATGCACACTCATTCTATACCCTACAAAATGTCCACATACAGTCAACTTCCATTGGGCACTTCCTTTGCTTACTAGATCTTCATCAAAAATTACAACATCACTACCTTCTTCAGTTATCCCAGTAGGCACAAAATCAAGCTTATTATCTACACTTTTAATATCCTTTGTGACCGCCTTAGCATAAGAATTTCCAGTATCCTTCCTATTATTCACATTCACACCATTCTTATCCACATTCTCCTTTCTATTACTATCACCCTGTACAGTCTCAATATTCTCCTTAACCATAGTATTATTTTTCTCAGAAATTTCCTCAAACACTTCCTCTACACCTGTATTATTACCATTAACAGTTGTATCACTTCCATTATTTCCCTCTGTACTAACATTCACATCTCCATTCCTAATAATATTCATATCTGTATTTACCTCATCATCTCCCCCCCCCCCACATTTCCACTTAATTAGCACTAACTCCATTATTCTCATTACCTTTATCCAACTCCTCAGTGTTAGACTCAATTTCACTTTGTTTTTTTACTTTCAACCTTCTTCCTTTCCCCACATTCAGGCACCCTAACTTCCTTTTGAACCACTGATGGCTGAGAATTCGCCCTAGATTGACTAGAACTACCCATTATATGATCTTTATACTTATTCGGAATCTTAACATTTCTTTTTTGTGCAATTTTCTTATTAGACATGATTAAAGCTAAAATTATATACAGACAAACATCTTAGCAGTAATTATGAAGAAAACTAGTAAAAATGAATTTTGGCACCAAAAAACATCAATTTGGGGGTTTTCTTAAAACTCAACAAAAATCAAATCAAAACACATCATAAGATGCGGAATGATAAGACAAATTGATTGGTATAATCAGAATTCAGATTCACTAAGTATTGAGAAAGAAATTGACAAAAATGATGATTTTTAGTAATGGGGAAAAAACGGGTGTTTTTTGTGGACTTAAGGAGTGTAATTGGTGAGTGACCGGAAAGACAATAATGTAAAGTTGAGTGAATAAAAGTTGTGTTATAACTTTGTGGTTTATTTGAAGTGATGTGGGTTTATATAAGGATATCGGTAAATTACACCGTTAGTCCCTATATTTTGCTCAGATTTCATACGACATTCAAAAATGTGAAAATATTCGTTTTTGATCCAAGATCGAGAATATATTACGCCGCTAGTCCAAAATCCTGACGGTCGTTAGATTTCCCAGTTAAGTCGGTCCTCACGTGCATCCCGCACGAGGGCAATTTCGTCCGATCACTTTTTCCTACTTTTCCTTTCACACCGCTTACATGAGTAGGTGGCTGTTCAGTTCCTTCCCATCCACACACGTGTACATGCTTTTACAAATCTCGATACATCTATTGTAAATCTCGATTGCATGCAAAGCGTATTCCACAATCTTTTCTTTTTTCAGTCAAATATTTCCATCACTCCCTCTCTATACTCAACTTTATTTATTTCTTCTTCCCCAAAAGCTCAAAAAAAGAAAAAGAAAAAGAAAAAAAAGGTCCAATGCTGGTGTGGACAAACTGCGGTAATTCGCAAATCATGGACCAATCGAAATCCAGGACGTAGGTTCTATGGTTGTTGTGATTTTATTGACTGGTACGACCCCCCTATGTGTGCAAGATCAGTTACAATCATTCTTGGTCTATTAAGGCCAATGAATGCTATCCAAGCTACACTAGATGATACAAGACGTGAAGCTGCTAAAATGAAGAAATACTTGATCATAAGCTGGGGTTTTTTTTTTTTATTTTTTTTTGTGTGTGTTATTTTACATGTGAAGTAGCAGTTGGGAAGAGAGTAGGTGATGGGTTATGATTTTATTTTGTTAATCAGATGTATTTCATCACCGGTGTAATTTTTTGCTGCTTATGAAATATTAGTTCAATGGTATCAAGCATTGATTCAGTTGTGAAATTGTCATTGTTATTGTTTCATGCCTTGGTTAAACTATAACGTTTACTTGTTAACTTTTAAATGGGTAAACATAAGTACTTAACCATTATCTCATTGGGTTAAGTTTGTGCATTATAATCCAACATAATGGTATTAAGCATATTCAGTTTGCTTTGGTTAAAAATTGGAAGTTGAGTTTTGCACTAAACTGAAAAACATTGGTTTTTGCATACTACAACCCAAGTGATTGGAACTTTTCAACCATGTTGACTTTGTTTTTGTCAAAATAGTCATAAGAATTTGTATTTTTTCAATTGCATTATGCAGATGCAAACAATGGTTTTTGTATACTACAACCCAATTGAATGAAACTTTTAGACCATGTTGACTTTGTTTTTGTCAAAATAGTCATAAGAATTTGCATGTTTTCAATTGCATTATGCAAGTGATTTGCACCAACAGAAAATTACCTAAACATGTAGAGTATTAGTCATAAAAGCCTTTAACTGCATATTGTCAATGCAACAAGTCGCAATGACTTGAAAATTGCAATGGCCTAGTACCAAGTCTTAAAGATATATCCACGTACATGAAAACAAATAAAAATAAGTCTTAAACATGTTCAAACAGCTGACATAAGTTGCTAACTCCAATGTAATCCTGCTCAAGTGTTGTTTGGTGCATCAGGTCCAACTCTCTTACTAAGTCCACCACCTCTATATATGTCATTCCTTATTGCATGTCTGTTCCAACTTGGTGATCCAGGACTTCTGCTTCCGCTCTAAATTCCACTTTGACAGCTTGGAGTTGCATTAGGATGCCTTTGGCTTTCTATTGTAGCAGTAGATGCACCTGACCTTTGACCACTTTGATTTGCAGAAGGAGGAGTGTCATTTCCAACAGTGTTGCTTCCACCTGCATTATCAACATTATCATTTACATTTGTAACAAATGATAAATAATTAAAACATAAAAAATACAACAACTTAATAAGACTAAATATTTATTACCTTCTCTTGCAACAAAGGATGGTGAACCTTCTATGTAATTATCTAAGCAAAACCTGACTTTCTTGCGGGGTCTTGGATTACCAGATGAACCACCAGAAGCTTCAACATTTTTCCCTTTTCTTGTGCATGTATTTTTTGACCCAGAAGTTGTTGCACCACCTTGACCCTTACATGATTGTTTATTGTGACATGGGTTTCCACAAGAAGAACATCTAACAGTTCTCCCTCTCCTACTCAACTTACCATTGCTAACACATAGTGTGTCCTCCAATTGTCCTCTGACTCTCTTCTTCTTAGGCCTACCAACTTGAGGGTGATAATGTGGATGAGTAGTGTTGTAAGACACGGAGATTTCTTCCAGTCTGACCTCTCACTACATGGTTTTATCTTGAAACTGTAAACTTCTTTCCAAGTTTCTAAGCAATAACACTTATCACCCCATGCCTCTGGTAGTGGTACAGGTTGTCCATTGACAGCCATATTCCAGTTTGCAGCAACTGCATGCCTACAAGGAACGCCTGAAATCTCCCATATCCTATACGTACATCTTTTTCTTTAAACATCAACTACACATTGTTCCCCAAAAGATCTATACTTTTGATCCCCATTCCACATAACCTTATAATTGCTAGCTACATTTTTGATTTTTGACATTATAAGTGTGGCTGTAGGAGTTAGAGGACCAGGATACTTTTCAATGGCTTTATGAACATTTACAATTCTTTTCATGTAGTACTCCCTGATGAACTCTAACAGAGTGATAATAGGTTTATCCCTACCAAGGACAAGCTTACCGTTCAACACTTTACACATGTTATTCAGCAACACATCTGAATGAGCTATTCCTACATACATAAATAATATAATCTTGTAAGGAATTAATTGATTACATCATGATAATTAATTCACAAAAGCTAATTGAATTTACCTGAAAAGTGAGATCTGGACCAATGTTCTGGTGGAATCTTTGCTAACCAGTCATGTGCAGCCACACTTAAGTCCTTAAGTTCTTTCATTACAGCTTCAAACTTAGTTAGTGTTTTAGCTGTAGCACACTTCCATAGCAGTTGCTTGTATACAAGTCCATTCCATTACTTTTTCATGTTTTTGTGGATATGCCTTAAGCAGAATGTATGTTCTGCACTTGGAAACACTTCATTCATTGCTTGAACAATACTCTGTAATAAAATTTGAACTATTATAATACAGATACAATAGTATAAAACAAACCAGCTCAATTTATACAAATGTATTATACCTTTTGTCTATCTGATATGAAGGTAAAATGGGAGTTTTGGTGTAGATCTAGGTCATCCCCCAACATGTTCAAAAACCACACCCATGAATCTTTGCATCAGCTTCAACAAGGGCATAAGCAACCGGATAGATGCCATTGTTAGCATCAAGTCCAACAGTTATTAACAATTGGCCAGGGAATGGGCCACTTATAAAAGCTCCATCCAACCCCAACAGTTCTCTTCTACTAGCTTTAAATCCTTTCTTTAATGCACCAAGACACACATATATTCTCCTGAATACTCTAGAAGGACATTTATGATCTTCAGGCATTTCTACTTTACATTTCACTGTGGTTCCTTGATTTTGAGTCATCAACTCTTGAGCATAATCTCTTAGCAAAGTATATTGACCCTTGTGATCACCCACTATCAATTTGTCAGCTGCAGCCTTGGCTCTGAATGCCCTCATTCTAGAAACATTTACTTCCCATTTCTTCTGAAGGGCATCTTGAACTGCTTTAGTAGGGATTGCTGGATCCATAGAAACTTCATCCATAATTTGAAATGATAGAAATTTGTAGTTGCAAGCTTTAATGTCCCTTATTTGTAGACATAAATGCTCACAGTGGCGAGTCTTGCAAATCCAAGTCTCCTTACCTAACTCTTTAGTGCAATAAAGTTCCCATGGATAGCTCTGATTACTTGTGTCTTCAAATATTCCCTTTCCTTTGTCTTTGTCTGCAGAACCAACTTTTGACTTAGACCTAGTTGTTGGACCAGTGGACTGACTTGGGCTTACCTTTGATCGGCCATCCACAGAAGGCCCATCATTAAATGGCCCATTATTAAGGTCGAAAATAGGCATGGGACCTTCACATTTGGCCCTAACTCTAACTTTGTCATTCCTTATCAGTTTGATTTTTCTTCTAGTTTCTATGGAACGCATGTAAACTCTATCTTTTATATCCCCACTAGTACCAAATCTTTGTCCTGCATAAAACCCATATTTCTTAACTATAAACTCATATTTCTCTTTCTCCTTCCTTAACCGCCTAAGTTTTTTTGTACATCAGTAGCTAATTCTTCATCAAATTCAGTATCAAATTCATCAGAATCAAAAACTTCTGCCTGAGTATCACCAATCATGGTATCTGTAACTTGATTGTTTAAATTTGCCAAAAGATCAGGGGTTTCCTTATCAGCTGAATTACCAAAACAAAAATGTGTATCAACATGAGGTTCATGGATAACGTTATTCTCATAAAAAAATACCTCATCCTCCTCCTCACTTTCAGTATCATCCTCACTGTCTTAATCATAAACATAACTCTCATCATCTTCATTATTCTCAAAAGGACCACTGGTGAATACACATCATCAACCATAATCGGTATACCATTATCATTAATAATGTTTTCAGGACTATGTTAGCATTCATATGATCACCACCTACATTGCCATTCATTTGATCATTACTTCTATCTAAACCCACATAATCATTACCTACATTATTAGCATTCACTTGCTCATTACTTTCCTCTAATGTAGCATGACCATCAACATCCATAGGATCCACATTATCTAGGTTTTCTTCATTTTGACCTACCCTAATGTTATCATTAACAACCATATCATGTAGCTCATAATCTTCTACCCTCAAAGAATCTTCAGCTACATGTTCCTGCCTAACATTATCTCCAAACTGACTTAAGTTTATACTACCAAATACCCCATCTATCTCATCTAGTTCTTCATTTAAAGCTAGAACGTAAGACTCTTTAACAGGTAATTGTGTAAACCTAGACTCTTGAGTTGGTATTTCATTCACCTTGGCTCTTCATTAGGTAACTCAGTAAACCTAGACTCTTGAGTTGGTATTTCATTCACCCTTGGTTCTTCATTAGGTAACTCAGTAAACCTATACTCTTCAGTTGGTATTTCATTCACCCTTGGCTCTTCATTAGGTAACTCAGTAAACCTACTAATTTCATCACTTACTTCAGCCTCGTCAGCAATAACATATTCCAATAATAGCCTCTTAGATCGAGTTCTTCTAGAAATACTACTACCAATAAGCCTACGGTTACTAGGACTAGCATCATTGCCCTCATCTATTTCATTAAGAACAAGACCCATTGCCTGATATGGCTTGAAGGAAGTTCCTACTTTAGACACTACATGTTCTATGTACACTTCAATGACCTTATGCTCAGCTATAAGCGTACTTAAATAACGTACATCATCATCACTACATAATGAATGCAAGCCAATATCAAGATTCTTACCAGGTTCAAGAAAGTTACAAAACATTATTTTTCTATCTGTCCAACCCAAATCTTGAACCATTTCATCTAAGTAGTGAATCGAGAATGTTTTAGTATCAACCATATCAACAATACTTTTCCTACCATTTACGGTATACCCTTCCATGAAAAAAGTCAAACTCACCTCCATGGTGTATCCTCATACAAAAGCATGTAGGAAGACCTTCTGCAAAAAGTCAAACAATAATTAGGAACTCATCAATATAGAATGTGAACCATTTTATACCTAAACGAACAAAATTAAAACTAAAACAAACAAAAAAATTATCCTACGTAGGACACTTACTATAATCATCCTTTGCATTCTGATATAACTCTTCATTGGAAAAATATTCTTGATCGTCGCCTATTATCTTCTATTTAATAGTACCCATTTTGTTAAACAACCATAAGAAATTTATGAACAAAAATTTTCGGAAAAAGATTGGGGTTTAACTGTGTGCAATTGAGAGAAGTTGAGAGATGAATTTTGTAAGAGAAATTGATGACGTCAAATAATCTGATACAATTTCCCATCTTTGTTGTCCATTTTAGCTTAATATTGTCTGTAGTATTGTCTTATTACTTCATACTTCGTTTCAGGACTGTTAATAGGGTATGAAGCGGCAAATGGACAAAGTTGGACTCAATATGGACAAAAGCACCTATTGCAAGAAGACTATGGCGTAACTAAGTGATGATGTTACGCCGTGGCTAAATTATGACGTGAAATTATTGTAGGATACTAATTAAGTCACAAACATGAAGATTATGGTGGTGTTGGTGGCGTTAAATGAGAAAGAGGAAGAAGAGAGAAAGAAAGTTGGAACCTTGAGAGAAAATAGAGAATATTAGATTATGTGAAAGAGAAGGTCCAACCCTCTCCCTTGGTGGGAGAGGGGTATTTATATAAGAAATAAAAATGCCCACACCCGGGCTGTGGATCAGGCATACAGTAGGTAAAGACCCGTCCTTCTTCCACGGTGTTACTTAAACTAATACTAACTAATAAATAAACTAACTACGAGCTAACTTAATGCTATTACAATATTTTGGTGACCGAGTCTTTTATAGGAATATTTGTATTCCTAACAATCTCCCCCTAAGCGTGGTCACCTTTGGAAATTAAGCTCTTTAGGAAGACTCTCCTTGACAGGAATTTCCAGCTTGTAGTAATGAATTTTCCAAAGAATCCACTATGGAAACTTCATACAAAGCATGTTCCCATACCGGAACGTCTCAAAGCAAACAACACGATAGAGTGAATCGATGAATTGATATTCACTGATTGATGAGAAATTGATTTATAGAAATCACTCACGTGTCATATAATAAACATTTTGAGACACGACGAGAGTTTTAGGCTTTGAATCAAATTTCCATAAAAAACACTTTTGTTTGAAAGATTATACACAATCAATGTGCTCGAAAAATGACATGGTGAGCACACTGAAAGGTTTTAGCAAAAGTATCCGTCAATCCATATCCTGGAACAAGTTTGATTCAATTTTGAATCGCACCATCGTTGCTTTCCAGTTGTCACTTGATCATTGATCCAAGATGGATCTCACATGTCACCTACCAAGAGCTTGAAAGATGTTCGCTCTAGAAGGATTTCCATTTTCATTGTGAATATTTGCATATCACTCGGATGTTCTGGCAATACCACAAGGATAATGCGTAGGACTCTAAATATTTTATCTTATTTTCCACATTGTGTGAAACAATAAGTATATTTGGGAGTGTGTCCTATTGAGATTTATGGATGATCTCTTTGGCTCTAGACTCAATAGTGCGTTTTGATCCGCTCCTGGAGACTGGGGAGGCGTCTCCTGTTTAGGTATCAACATAGCTCGCAATGAGCAGTCGATACATTGCACAGGGTTCCCCATGAGAATGAAACAAGCTCTTTTAAGAGAACTTGAGTGGTTAGGAAGTTTAGTGCAGTGCGTCACTGTGTCCATGACGTCTTGTCTTCAATACCGGTGTTACCTTAGTAACCGCCAGTAGCTTATGAATTGAACCCGGTTTCTGCTCTAAGGTTGAATATATGGAGGGCTATTTCTTTTCACCCTTTTCACATTTCATTGCTTTTTCATTCTTCAACCCCTTCAGTGCTTACCGAGACTTCATCACTAGAACCTTGTTGGGTTTGTTCCAGTCCTAGCTCTATCTCAGTCAGCACTCTTCCCTTTCTCACTTTTCTCCTTTTTTCAATCATTCCTAAGGACTTCTAATCTATCTAGAGGATTGTCCCTGGGAAGATCCTTCCAGTTTTGGTGGATCATGGGAACTCATACCTAACCTTAACCATCCTTATAACTCCATGCATAAAGATAAATGGTCGGTCTTTGGTATCATTCCACAAACGCCTTTTGCTCCCCCTCAATATGTGCATCGATATTCGAAAGAGTTTAGCACATATGTGAGTGCCTATTTATTGAGTCAAAAAGATCACATTTGATTATCAGAATTCATATTTAAATCACATTCTCTCCCACAATCAAAAATATCAAATCTTTCAAGATTTTGGATCTCAATTGATTTAAATAAGGTAGAAAACGTTTGGGAGAGAAATGCGGTCAGTTTTAATATTTTCTGATAAAAAGGAACCTTTTTCTGCTCCCCCTCAATCTGTGAGGGAGGTTGTTAAGTGTCAGAATTGATGAGTTTACAAAAGATTTGAGGTTTTAACGAAAAACTCTTTGAAATGTTCTCATACTGACACATAACCATCACACAATGCATTGTTGCTTAGTATGTACAAAGTGGAGAGTTTTGATGATACATAAATTTTGAGAAATCACTCTCCCCCTCAATCAATGACGGATGTTAAAATTTAAATAAGTGTTGTCATTGATTGAGTGAAAAATTTTATCAAAATTTGAGTTCAAATTGATTTCCAAACAAAATCTCATGGTACCACCAAGTTTTGCACAAATACTTTCCGGAAAAATCATAGAAGGGAAAGTATTGGCGATAAAAAGAAGATTTCTCTTCTTTATCAAGAAATAACGCACTGAAGCATAGATTAGATCGAGGAAACATGGATATAAAGTAATCCATGCCCAGGTGAACTTCACCCGGTAAAAGGAACAACCGTCTTTTTGGCGACGTGTTTTCCCCATTTTGAAAAACGGGTTGCTATCTGAAGTAATAGCAAGCCATAATTTTTAAGTCTGGGTTGCAGCCTGAAATGACTGCAAGCCATAGTTTTGAAGAATGTTTTGAGAAACGACATGTTTTAGAAAAAAAAATTTATTTGAAATCGAAAAACTCTTGCTCAAGCATATGTAAGATTCCGTGTCATTATTGAATGACATTTCTAGAAACGTACATAATATTGATTACACAAGAAACATGTCGTGAGAAGAATATTTTTGGATTTTAATGATTTTTCAGATTTTTATAGTTTTTATATGTTTTATAATTTTGATTTATGTTGTAAATAAGACTTTATACTAATAGGTATAATGTATAAGAAATATAAAAGGATATGAGAAAGATTCAAGCAGAAAGTTTATAATGTACAAGTTACATTACATCACAACACCCAAAATACAACACATGACGAGACACCACACAACGTCAGAGATCATTCAGTTCGTTTTAGAAGACGGTAGTCACCTTCTCGAACTCTACCACCCATGTAACATTCCAGACTACGAAAGATTCTCCTCAACTTCAATCTCTTACGAATACCGTCCAGGAATTTCTTGTTCAGTATCAGGTCTTGATCCGTCTAGTGGTTGGTATACCTTCTTGGTCTAGAGTGATACACATGGTATTCTTTCACTCTAAAGTCCAAAGCTTCATCGACCATTTGCAACGTACCATCACTGAACTTGTGTATTTTTGTGAAGCGCAAGACCATAGGAACGTTGTACCGATCTCGAAACATCACCGCCAAGGGAGATTCAATGACCGTAAAATCAGCAACTGGTTCCATGCTAGCAACATCCCATTGAGGTCGCGTGAGATTGAGCTGGGATTGAAAATTTTTGATGCCAAGTTGGAAGTCTTCCACACGTTTTCTGATGACAATGCCCCGGATCCAATGAAGAACAGCAAACACAAGAGTCTTCTTCTCACAAGATGGTAGGTGATGCAGTTTTCCCTGAAGATGATGTAACAGATACAAATCTTCAAAGTCATTGGGGCGAAGATGTTTGAAATCGCCTTCAGATATGGTATATTCTTTGAAATCAGCTCATCGGAGAACTATGCTCTTTAGATAGTCATATCCGTGGATAGGGTGTATTTGTATCTTGACGACACTGATGATTTGGAGCGGTGATCGAACAAACTTACGGTCACTTTGTGCTTGAAACCGATCTATATAAAATTGTTGCTTCTTGAGCCACCAGTGAGAGATTCCGAGAGAGGCAGCGACATCATAATCACATTCTTGAGAAATCTACATGCCATCAGGGACAAGTTGTTCCAACCCAATATCTAGATAATGAGCAGCTTTCATCTTGGTGATAGACAAGGCAGATTTGCATTGCCTGCTGCTGAGTCTGAGATACTCAAGATCCTTGTTGAAGAAGAACTCTGCTTGAATCGTGACATGACCTGGAGATCCACCCAGAGGAAGTGGATTGCTGTAGTTGTACTTCATGATCCCTTCATCTACATTATCATTGAACATCTTGTGGCATTCTTCCATTTGATATTGTAGATGAGTGACGTCCTGATGAAAGACCTTGACAATTTCGAAAGCTGGTCCTTCTAGATCATTTTGAGTTAGCTTTGATAATTCTCTCTTCTTACAAAACCATTTAATAAATGTCCCCATATCACCCGTTTGTGATAGCAGGGAGTCTTCTGAGGGAGGGACAAAGCTGGTGGTGATGGCATTAGCCCAGTTGTTGTCACTAGTCAACAGATCAGAGGAGGGAACAGTCCAGTTTGGCTCTGGAGAGAATGTCTGCATAGCATCTGGTTTCCACCAAGACTCTTTATCTTCCTTGGTCAAGTGGACCGGTGGTGTATTAGTAGAGTCACTTCTGGTGAATGATTTCCACCAGTGCTTCTTTTGCGGGATATGAGTCGTGGAAGCATCATCGTCATCATCATCAGAAGAAGCAGTAGGATGAGGTACAATGGACTCTTCATTAACGACAACATCCTCATTGGTTGGAGACGTGATAGAGGTCGTGCCAGTGTCAATAGAGGTCCATGCAGCATAAGTGACCTGCTTGGCATGTTTGGATGGTGCTGAGTTAGAAGATTTTTCAGGTTGTTGTTTCTTTGATGATGAAGTGGGATGTGGTGGCATAGTACGTGATAGAGAACCTCCAGGTAGAGCAGAAGTTCTCGTTGGTCCTGATGCTCCAGCAGGTGGAGGTGGTGGTAGAGGTTGTGGAGGTGATTCCGATGGAGGGCTGGGGTGACCCTGACGCCTTTTATCCTCTTCAACTCGATTTCCATGTCTTTGGCGTGCTGCTCAGCATTATCTTGTCTTATAGAAGCATCTAATGCTTCTTATAATTTGACATGTGCTTCATGTCCTTTGTGTTGGTCTTTCTCGTACATACTACGTTGCAAAATCACCTTCATGTCATTGATGGGCAAGTCTTTGAATCTGGATCTGAGAGGGGCTTCTAGAGCAATGCTGACAGCTTCAGCGACTTGTTCATTGATGGCTTGAGACAGTTGTTGCTCGAGGTTGAGATGCTCTAACTTGTATAGCCTGGTGATGTGATTCTTGATAGTTTGAGGCAAGTCGAGATTCACGATATTCCTTAACAACGAAGCATGCTTTTCCAACTTCTCATGAATGGTGAGATTGTCTTGAACGATGCCACCAGTAATACCAACCACATTGATACGTGGGAATCGCACCAGGCTTTACCTCTCGAGGGATCTCGAGAAGCTTACAACCCCCACCAGGCAGTGTACCTGATCGTTGTAGTATATTATAGTGACAAGTACCGGGGGATTGATCGTTCAACTCAGGAATAGTGTTGCTAGGATTAGAAAGCCTAAAAACTAGATCTAGAGGTGAGGGATGATTCTTTTTGTATTTTTTATATTTTTATAAAAGTAAATAAAATCTCGGGTTTTGGAAGAGTGGGCGGAATTAGTTGCTAATCAACTAACCCAATAACTAAGATGCAATCAATAACATAAATGAAAATGAAGCTAATTAAACTAGTGGTGTGAACAATAATGGGGAGAGTTGTGTTTACTTAGGTTTCATTACTCCCTAGATATCTTTTACAGGTTGATAGTTTGTTACAATTGCGTGGATGACGGGTTATATTCCTTAATACAATTCGTGGGGTAGCGTACGTACTTCCCCAACTCTATAAGCTCCTACTTCACTCCTATGTCGAGCCTGCAAGAAGCTCCTAAAATGGGATCATTAGAATTCGCTCATGCATTTAATACAACCATAATAACCTAGTACGCATTGGTTCATGTTTCTTAAGACGTTCAAGCATGTTACCCTATGGAAGTCTGCCAGTTTTCTTAAGCCTAACATCGAAATCATTCATCTGTAACAACTATAAACAAACAATCAACCCATAATCAACATCTAGGTTTCACTACATCTAAGAAAACACACAAGAGATCTAGCCTAGTATGTTAAATTCAAGACAAGAGTAAGATATATTCAAACAACACATAGACATATTGAATGAATTGAAAGGATGCTTATCACAATTGAACATGAAAGGTTTCAAAGGGTAAAAACCCTTGAAAGAACAGTAAAATTCGTGCTAGGGTTTCTCCAAAGTTACCCCCTCTAAAGTTACTTCTAATGAATGAAAATTGCAAAAATATATATAGATTTTACAAGGTGATGGCGTCAAGAAGGAATATCTGACGCCGTCAACTCGCCGCCCATAATGAGATCGGATTTCCTAGATCCAAGTTTGACGCCGTCATGTGTAATTTAGTTGTCGGCCGTCACCATATCATGAACCATGACGGCCAAGCTTGACGCCATCATGATTTCTCTGGATCATCACCACTTCCACCTCTTGTTTACTCTTGACGCCGTCACATGGAGACACTTGACGCCGTCAGGTACTGTTCCCAGCAATGAAAATTAAGACTTTGCCGTTTTCTTCACTTTTATGCTCCAAAAACGTCCAAAATGGTTCCTTTTCCAGAATTCACTCTAAAAGTACCTAAAATGACAAAAGGAACGATTTAGGGCAATATTTGATCAAATAAATTCAAATCCGGCTTTAAATGACCCCCTAAAAATGACTCATTTTTCGCCTCATCATATACCCTTACACATGAGATTTGCTTGTCCTCAAGCAAATGCGCTTTTATTTTAATCAAAATACAAGTTAGGGGTCATTTAAGACTAATATAAAAGTAATTACAACAAATAATCGTTCCAGTAAAGACCAAAGATAAGCATGGAGGTCATACACTAGCACCTCACAAATAGTGTTAGATACTCACATCTCTCGGCTGTAATAAAGTATATATAACAATATGGAAATGGAAAACATCTCTCACTACTTGTCATAGCAAAATAGATTACCATAGGCTTGGGAAAGGATCAAACCTCCACCACATGGCGTAAGCACCTAGGATAAACTATCAAAGAGGTCTTTTAAAGGGTTATAACGTTAGGTGTAGGGATATGGAATACACGGATTTGTTGGATATAGGCAATCTTTACTGGTGGCGAGTTAATCATCTTGGTTAATTACATGTACAATATGGCGTTGCTAAGCCAAGACTAGACTCGACTTAAGCTAATAAATCAAAAATAACAAAAACATAGAATAAACATAGAATGAAACGGGATGGTAGTCCGCATGTTTTTCTCTTTTCTTTTTCTATTTTTTTTATTTTATATATATATATATATATATATATATATATATATATTTTTTTTTTTTTTGCATACACTCTTACCCTACCATCTTAAATAATACATCATAGGGAATGAACATTCCCCTTACACTTGAATTTTTACATACTTTACAATAAATTAATCTAATGACTCGAATTAAGATAATCAAAACACTTGGAGTACTTTTTTAGATTGACGCACATATGGGGGTAATAAATGATGTTCTTCCCCATTACTCCATAACACAAGTACTTTACCCAATCGTCCCAAAACAATATGTACAAGGATATGACTCGACTTAGCAACCATGTAATCAATTAGATAATTAACTAAGAGTTTAAACATGTAACAATAATGCACTAAAGATGAGTGCATACACGGAAGACTAAGGCGATTTGGGTGTACATTTAAGTGGGTTGTAACAAATTCTTCCTTTAAGTAAGATGCTTAAAGTTAGAAACAAAAAGATAGGCTCGGAGGGGTGTACTAGGGGTTTCGTGTACTAAAAATGAGTACAACGCTAAGGGCGTGGGAAAAATTAATTGACTTTACTAGCCAAGTAATATGAATTAAATGGTCAAGTAATTATGATATGGGTTTAACACAAGGGTGATCCTAATGCCTCTTATCATGTAGTAAATCCTACTACACGAATGTAGTCTCACTAGCGGTCTCGGGATGCATCACTAACGCAAGTTCTAGAATCTAAATGCTACCGGCACACTCATAAGCACTAATAGTAAATGCTTTTCCTATCAAATCTAAAGGCGAACCTCACATATTTTGGTGGAAAATTTTTCTGAATAGTACGGTTTCGTGCTAGTCATACAACTCCTATCCATGAGACGCTTGCTAAGGCTAAAGTTTCACTCCTAAATGTTGTAAAAAATTTTAAATTTGGCGCTAAAATTACACTAACAAGTATTTCTCTTAGTTTTATTACACACCTACCATCAAACAAACAAACTCAAGTGAAAGTGTATCCTATAAGGTATCATCATTTACCCTCCCCTTACACTTAGGATGAACATTGTTGATCCCAGTTGAGCAAACGATCTTATATAGAAGTTGACTTAAAGTAAACACTTAAGCTTGAATGCGGAATGTAAAAGCTTAACTTAAGAAGAATAATTCTC
This sequence comes from Artemisia argyi, assembly GCA_030686995.1. Lineage (NCBI taxonomy): Eukaryota > Viridiplantae > Streptophyta > Magnoliopsida > Asterales > Asteraceae > Artemisia > Artemisia argyi. The sequence goes on from CM060704.1 coordinate 90,470,909, forward strand.
TATCAACACTTCAATATTATTAATACGAGCACTCAACAATGCTAGGGTTTTACAACCTTGAAGTGTAAACGAAAACTTAAACAATACGTACATAATCTAACCCTAGGATCCTCCTTTTATAGGCCAAGGAGTCCTACTAGGTTTACAATAACTTTCTAATCAAGATAAGAATATTCTAGACGTATAAGATATACATTCAATCTATTCTATAATTATCTACTACGAATACATGATTATCTCTTCAGCAGTAGTTTCCTTCAACAACATTTTCCTTAGCAGCACTTTGTCATTAGCTGCAGAATCATTTACTCTAGCAGCAGTTTCATCATAGCAGCAGTTTCACTCGGCAGCAGAACTCAAAACCCAACAATCCTCCCCTAAACTTAATATTTATTTCTAAATCATTAAGTTTCTTCAAAGCTCATCTAAACATCAGGAGGATGCTTCCAAACACTCAAGTCTTGAGATATCTGTTGATCAAGTATCTTCTTATACTTTGACAGCAAATTAAATGCTTGATCATCAGTATCATAGTCTTTCTGCAAGTTGAGTAATCCAGCACCATTAACCATCTGATTGACAGTATTCCAGTATCTTACCACTGGGTAATCCTTTTCAGCTAGCATATACAAAGTAATTGGTCCAATTTCTAGCATATGAACTCCAGAATCTTGAAAGAGTCTCCATTTTCTTACTTTATATTGTACTATCTCTGTCCACTCAGAATCATCCATTGAAGGTTCATACATAAGTTTTAGAGCTCTCCACAAAACATTATCAGACATAGTTATGATATGATCAATTTGATCTTTCTCATACTTTTTACCATCAAACTTCTCAGCTCCAAACTTTGCTTTGTACAACTTCCACAAGTCATCAACATCCTCTCTATCAAAGTAATGCAGCATCTGTTGAAATATAAGAAACCTGTGAGTCTTACCATCAGATCTCTTAACATCATGAAATGCTCCAATGTTAGTATCATATCCTGTAGTTACTTTGATAATAGGATATTTGATTCCTAATGGTTTGGCATCAACTACTTCAGGATCTTCCATCTTGCCAACCATAGTGTAAACCTTCAATTGTTCTTTTAAATGCTCAGGAGGAATATGATCACAATCATTCTTGAACTCATCTCCTTCTGGCATAGAACTGCTTTCTTCCCCTGTTTTCCTCTTCTTCTTTGCAAATGATTTTTGAACCACTCCTTTTCTTTTACCACTTTGCACAGAAGAAGTAGTCTTAACTGCATCATCAAGCTGCTTAACAACATTTGCTTCTTGAACATGCTCTGCTTCAACTACTTTTTTAGGTACCAACTTCTTATTCAACTGAGCAATATGTTCCAAGTCTTCAGCACAACCCATAAGATAAAAGGTATCTGTTTGTCTTTTAGCCTCTTGATACAAATCATAAACCTCTTGATCAGACTTAGGTTTTAACTGCACCAATTTCCATCCTTTCATATTCTTCAGATATCTTTCATACTCTTTTCTTTGTTGTAATGGAGTTGGACCTCTAAGTGCCTTTTTCTTCTTTCTAGCAGCAGCATCTTCTTTCTTTTTCTTAGCTGTGAACTTACTTAACCAAGATCTCATATAAAAAGTCTGATCTTCATTATCCTCAATCTTGATCATTTTGTTAAGTTCAATATCAGCCTCTATTCTCATCTTCTCATCCACCCATTCCTCATACCTCCTTAAATCTTCTGTCTCCTTTTCAATCTTTTCCTTTTCTTTCTGAACCAGCTGTAGTTCTTCTTGATCAATCATCTCTTGTTCTTTCAAAGCAGCAGCTGAGTCATATTTAAGTTGTAGTTCCTTAGGCCACAGATGAAAAGGTAGTACAGAGTAGTCAAACCCCTTATACATCCATTGAGGTTCTGCAACTTGCTTGCCCTTTCCTTTGTCAGTAGATGATGATACTATCTTCTATGGTTGAGCAGCAGGTTCTCTAAATACAACTCCTTTTAGAGGTAAACTTGGAGTTGATGATGTGGTTGTTATTGTAGGTTGTTGTGGTAGTGATAGTGTTGGTAGTGGTGTATGTTTTGAAGATGATTCACATGGAACTTCTGAATTTTTCTTACTTAACAAAACCATTGCTTCAGCAGCAGCATTATCACTAGACCCAGCAGCAGAGTCTTGTGCATCAGCAGAAGTCACTTTTCCACTAGCAGCAGGATCAGCAGGATCCTTAGCAGCAGAATCATGAGCAGCAGTAGAGTCATTAGTCTTGTCAGCAATAGCAGCATTTTCAAGCTCTTTCACCATTGAATCCCCCAAAGTCTTTAAGGCTTCACCCATTACCCCTGTTGCCTTCACTAATTGCTCAGGCTCCAAAGTCTTGAGTTTTTCCATCACCTTTTCTTGAGTAGCAATCACTTTTTCCATTACAACCTCATTCCCTGATTTATCAGCAACCACAAAATTCTCAGCATCCTCAGGACTTTCCACATCCATGTCTCCAATCACTGGAACCTCCCCTGAAGCCATAACCTGAGCACTTTCAACTCTTTTCAAATTTGCCTCCCCTGAACCCATTACATCTTCATTCCTCCCCTGTTTGGAAGCATCATCCTCTTCCAAATGTGTAGAGAGTTCAGGTGAACTAATAACTTGAGAAGTGCCCACCTTCTTTAGCCTTTTCAATGAGGTTGAAGTTCTTGATTTCTTCAATTTCTTAATCTGTTGCTTCAATGTTGTAATAAGCTTGCCTTGATTGGCAACAACTGTAGACAGAGTAAGAACCTTATCTTCCAAAGTAGTACACTTCAACCCCAAATTGGTACAAGTAACCGTCAATTCCTGAATGAGTTGCATAGTAGTCTCATCACTTCGACCTGTGTTACCTGGTCCGAGAGGTGAATCATGGACATTGTCATCATGTACAAGATTTTTCGTCAATTCATTGGTCACTGGCCTGTCCTCATCACTTCGACCTGTGTAACCTGGTCCGAGAGGTGAATCTTGGGACATAAACTCAGTATCAAACCTAGTTTGATCATCTTAGCCCCCTATATTTTCCATTTGGCTAGGGTTACCATCCTAAGAAGTAGATTCATTAGAATCCTTTTCTCTAGATGTTGCCTTGGATTGGGTCTTATTTATGTTATCACTATCCTGCTCTGCTGCTTAGCTAGAAGCAGTAGTGACAGCCCTCACCAACATGTCCCCTCCATCAACTAGGACAGCCTCATCTGGTACAGCCATACTAACACTATCCTGAGGTAGATCAGTGTCCTTTTTGGTTTTCCTACGGATATAGTGTATTTTAGGTTGTGTGGCAGATGCAGAAAAATTGGGTGTGTGATGGGAATCAGTGGGATTTCCTGATCCTTCACCTTGAATATTTTGCACAAGTTGCACCATATAAGGTGTAAGATTTGTATGTGTGCCAGAAAAACTTTTTCCATGCTTAACCAAGAAAGTGAAAGTTTTAGAAATCAATCTTGGAGCTTCATAATAACCAGCATGGGCTCTAAACTCAGTAAGTTGGTCAACAATAAAGAGCTGTAGAAATCTTGGATAAAGAAAATAAGAACCAGACTTTTTAACACTTTTAGCAATCCCCTCCAAAATCATATTTGAAAAATTAAATGGTTGACCTGTGCTTAAGCATACCATTGCAAAAGCAATAGTAGTACTAAACTCATGTCACCCAGAAGTTTTAGGACTCAAACAATGAAGGAGAAGGTGTACCAAAAACTTGTATTGAGGACAGAGGAGAGCTTTTTGAAATTTTAAATTGTTATGCTTGCCCTCATACCCCAAAGTTTTTTAAACCAGCAAAAATAGCAGAATTAGCAAGGCAAGTAGTCTTTGTTTCATCATTTAAGAGAAGAGATTCCCTTATAGATGATTCAGTGATACGAACCTTTTGCCTATCTACCAAAGCACTTACATATTTTTCCCCATTCATAGATTTGACTTTAGCAGTAAGCCAAAACTGTTTGATGTAGGAAACAAATATAGTAGGATTCACAGTGAGTGCATACCTAAGAGAAGTAGCATTCAAAAATTTAACCATATCTGTGAGCCCTTCAGGAACCAACTCTTCATCCAAAACAGCCACACTATTGTGTTGCTCTGCCCAGGTACGTGCACAATCCATGAATTAGGGTTTAGGGAAATTGGGGATAATTGATTTTGACAAGAATGGAATGTTAGGGTTTGTGATAACTTCAATTTGGAGCGGGTAGAAACCAATTATGAAGATTAATTAGGTTTTAAACTGATTGGTAGAAGTTACACATACCACCCTCTCACTTACAATCGTAGCAGCATAACCCAGTCATCCACAACTAGCAGCAGAATAAAACAACTAGCAGCAGAGTGAAAATAAGCCAGCAGCAGAGTTGACTATTCAAACTTGGTCAAAAAGTCAATAACCCGTAACAATTAATGTGCTTGATACTCCAAAATCCCTATAAATCCGAACGCAATCTTTTCCGTAAATCATCACAATCAAACCCTAATTACAATTTGAAACGCCAATCATATAATCAAATCTTCAAATCACCCAAATCAATTCGTCCAATCACAATGAAATCTTCACCCGAAATAATCAATATCTCATCCGATTCTTCTTCGGAAGATAAATCTCCTTTTGAAACATATGTCCCTCCATTCCGTCCTCCTCACAATGGTTGTAGAACCAAGGAGCAAGCCAGAAAGAGGAAGCATGACCTTCCAGTCTTCAAGGATCTCCTACATTTGAATCAAACCCCAAGTACATCAAGGGGCAAAGAGGTGATGTCTCCCAAGTCTCCATCGTCTTCAGAATCATTAGAAGACCCTGCTTGGATCCCAATCAGACCACCATCTCCCAAGGAGCTTGTTTCCCCCTTCATCTACACATCATCAGATGAGGATGAACCAGACTACAATCCACCATCCACTCCAGAAAGACCATCATCATCAAGGCCAAGATCCAAGACATCTACCAAGGCAAGAAAAGCAAATCCTCCACTTCCTAAGGAGAGGAAGATTGTACTTGGACTTCCATGCCCTAGAAAATGATGTATTAAGTCTTTTTATTTTAGGTTGTGATGTAGCAGTCTTTTGTTATATCAAAATATGATGTGGATGTTCTCTTTTGTTAAATGTACTCTTTGTGATTGATGAATGAAATCCTTTGAATTTCTGTTTAATATGCTTGCAAATCATCAATTCTCAACTTATCCTGCAAAATGTTAGTCCAAACACCACAAAGTACACAAGAATGTATACTAGCAGTAGAGTACATTGCAGCTTAATCACTTGCTTCTTAAGAAGCAGCAGAAACAGATGAACAATCAGCACAAGACCTTTACACTTTTTACAAAAACAATAAGAGATAAGGTTTTCAAAGATTAATCATACCAATGTTTGCAATTAAGAATTGAAATCTTCCTACATCAAAATGTTTAGTGAGAAGATCAGCAACATTGTTATCAGTATGAATTTTGACAATTTGAATTAACTTCTTTTCATAGCAATCCCTTATGAAATGATGTCTTATCTCAATATGTTTTGTTTTTGAATGAAAAACAGCATTTTTAATTATGCAAAGTGTGCTGTTGTTATCAATATGAATTTTTGTGTTCATGAAATTGTTCCCATAATCCAGTAGCTGGTTTTGCATCCATAGCACTTGACCACAACAACTTGAAGCGGCCACATACTCAGCTTCAGTTGTAGAATTTGTAACCACTGTTTGTTTCTTGCATTGCCATGACACCAATCTGTTTCCTAGAAATTGACAACCTCCAGTTGTAGACTTTCTATCCAAGCAAGCACCAGCATAGTCACTGTCTGAATATGCCACCAAATCAAAAGGTGAATCTTTAGGATACCATAGACCCAAGTTAGGTTGATGCCTTAGATACCTAAAAATCCTCTTCACTGCATTGAGATGTGATTCTTTGGGACAAACTTGGAATCTTGCACATGCACATACAACAAACATGATATCAGGCCTTGATGCTATAAGATACATCAATGAGCCAATCATAGACCTGTACAAGTGATCATCTACTTCTTTTCCATTCTCATCCTTCAACAAAGGTTTGTTGGTATCCATGGTTGTCTTAGCAGGCTTAGCATCTTCAAATCCAAACTTCTTTAAGATGTCATTCACATACTTATCCTGACTGATAAATATGCCATCTTTCTTTTGAACCACCTGTAGTCCCAAGAAAAAGTTGAGTTCTCCCATTGAACTCATTGCAAACTTATCCTTCATAAGCTTCTCAAAATCAACACACATTGCTCTGTTTGTAGAACCAAAGATGATGTCATCAACATAGATTTGTACCAGCAAAATATCATCTTTTTGTCTTTTGAGAAACAAAGTCTTGTCAATCTTTCCTCTACTGAACCCAGAGTCCAACAAATATGTTGACAAGGTATCATACCAAGCTCTGGGAGCTTGATGTAGTCCATACATTGCTCTATTCACCTTGTAAACTTTGTCAGGATAATCAGGGTCCTCAAAACCTGGTGGTTGAGACACATAAACTTCTTCTGTAATGGTCCCATAAAGGAAAGCACTCTTTATATCCATCTGATACACCACAAAATCTTTGAATGAAGCATAAGCCAAGAATAGTCTAATGGCTTCTATCCTTGCCACTGGTGCAAATACCTCATCATAGTCAAGTCCCTCTTGTTGTGTGTATCCTTGAGCTACTAATCTAGCTTTATTTCTGATGACTATTCCTCTTTCATCTCTTTTACATCTGAAAACCCATTTAGTACCAATAACTCTTTTTCCATTTGGCAAATCAACCAAAGTCCATACTTCTTGTAGCTTAAATTGCAGAAGCTCATCTTGCATTGCTTCCACCCAACTAGCTTCTTGTAGGGCTTTGTAAGTGTTCTTGGGTTCAATTTGAGATAGAAAGCAGGCAAACAAACAATTTTGTAGATCTTTATGACTGTTTCTTTGATGCAGAGATCTGGCAAAGAAACTTTGATGTTGAAGATCATGAAGTTCTTTAGTCATTTTTCTTGTTTGTACAGATGATTGAGGATCACTTAGAATTTGTTCTTTTGGATGATTCTTGTGAACTCTTGTAGTATTAGTGAGACTAACAGGAATATTGAGTTCCAAATTAGTATAGTCTACTTCAGCTCCAAATAATTTACCATCAAGAGCTTCATCATCTGTGTCATCATAGATATTCTCTAGAGGAGGCATATTAGGATCTTCAGGATAATCTGTATCATCAAAAGATTTATCCTGAGCATTCAAAGAAGGAAACTGTGATGTAGAAGCAGAGTGAGTAGGCTTGGCAGTAGAATAGATAGAAGTAGTAGTTGCTTGTTTTGGTCTAGCAGTAGAGTCTTCTGAGTCAGCAGTAGAGTCTTCTGGTCTAATAGGAGAGTCAGCAACAACGTCTTTTGGAGCTTCATTGGGTATCTTTTCTGTATCAATAGGAGTTACAACATCTGCTTGAGCTTCCTTAGGTTTCTCTGGAGGAACATCATCTTCTTGTGTATCTTGATTTTGCTGTAAAGGTATGAAAGTAGGACCAACCTTCAGTTTCTTAATCAAAACAATGTCTTCTTGTGGTTTGTTAGTGTCAATACTAGCAATAACAGGTACATAATTCATTGTCTTGGTTAGGATGTCAACATCAAACATCCATTCAGGTCCTTTTCCTGCAGCATTAGATGTGTTCTCACTAAACTTGATAAGCAAATTCTCCTCTACATGTTTGGTTCTCTTGTTATATACTCTGAAAGCTTTACTATGTACAGAGTAACCAACCAAATTCCCTTCATTAGCTTTCTCTTCAAACTTGCCTAACTGATCTTTAGTGTTTAAAATAGTAACAGGACATCCAAATGGCTTAAGAAAATCAATCATTGGTTTCTTTCCATGAAAGAGCTCATATGGAGTTTTGTTGTGAGGCTTCACTACCTTACTTCTGTTCTGCACAAAACATGCAGTGTTTACAGCTTCAGCCCAAAAAGGTATAGGTAGTTTAGAATCAGCTAACATTGTTCTTGCAGCCTCAATAAGTGTCCTATTTCTTCTCTCTGCAACACCATTCTGCTGTGGAGTTCTTGCAACACTATACTGTCTTAAAATGCCTTTTCCCACACAGAATTGGTTCATCACACTATTCTTGAACTCAGTACCATTGTCACATCTTATAATCTTCACTTTGTGGTTGTGCAGATTTTCAACTCTTGTAATAAATTCTTTAAGTACAACTGGGGTTTCATCTTTAGTGGCTAAGAAAAACACCCAGGTGAATCTGCTGTAATCATCTGTGACAACTAGGCAATATGACTTCTTATTCAAACTTTTCACAAAAACAGGCCCAAATAAATCCATGTATAGCAAATGCAAGGGCTCTGTATTTGTATTCACAGTCTTTGACTAGAATGAGACTCTATGTTGTTTTCCCTTCTGACAAGCAATACAAGTCTCATAGTTTTCAAACAGCTTTGTGGGCATTCCTCTTACCAAATTTCCTTTCACCAACTTATTCATTGTTTTGTAGTTCAGATGCCCAAGTCTTCTATGCCATAATTTGGACTCATCAACAGTGGCTTTTGCAATTAGACAAGTTAAAGCTCTTTTGGGAACTATGTTCTGAATATGGTCACTGTATATATTTTCATTTCTAGGGACCTTCAAAAGCACAAATTTATCATTTGGCAACTGAAAATCAGGAGAAAGGATCATACATTCAGTGTCTGTAAAAAGAACAAAATTCCTTTTGTCACACATTTGTGAAACACTAAAGAGATTAAACTTAAGCCCTTTCACAAGAAACACCTTCTCAAAGTCCAAATTCCCAGTCTTTAAAGTGCCTCTACCAATAATCTTTCCACCTTTTGGATCATTCCCAAAAGCAACATAGCCACCATCAAAAGCCTTAAAATCATCAAGCTGAGACTCATCCCCTGTCATATGTCCAGAGCATCCACTATCAACTATAACCATGTCTTTAAGCTCATCTAGTAGATTACCCTGCACATGAAAATAGAGAAATTAGTTTCTCTTGGGGACCCAAGCCATTACTGACTTGGATCTGCCTTGTGCATCAACATAGTTAAATTCTTTAAATCACTTGATGCACTGCTGGTTTTGGAAACATTGTTTGTAACATTTGATTTTGGTTTCCAAACCCAACAAGCTGAGGCCTTAACAGCATAAAAATGATTTCCAACAACTGTATTTGACAAAACTTTTGGCCTAGAAGTAGAAAGTTTTGTACTAGCAGCAGATTGCTTACTAGCAGCAGAGTGCTTACTAGCAGTAGAGCCAGCAACAGAACCAGTTGTGGTTTTAAAAGCACCATTTGATTTAGCAGCATAAATTGATCTAGTTGCACCAGATCTTAACAACACAGCCCTAGGAATCATGTTTCTATTTGGATGAGGGTGAGTATTCTGATTAACATATTTGTGATTCACCCTAGAGTATTGATTCCAAACAGGTTTCTTGTGGTTAGGACAGCTATTAATCAAATGTTCAAAACTACCACACTTATAACAAGCCTTTTTCCTTAATTGAAACTCACTACCTAATTTGTTTGAAACTAGGTTATTAAAGTTTCTCTGATTACCCCTAGGCTTATTATTGAAACCATTCATTCTTTCTCTAGAAACCTCTTTATACTTAACCATTCTTCTAGAGATACCTTGACCTAGCACAGGTTTCACAAACTTCACTTGTTCAATTTTAGGTTCAACTTTTTCAATTTTAGCAGGAATTTCTTCCTTTACTTTATTATGTTCTAGTTCAACCTGTTCTTGTTCCTCATCACTATCTGAGTACCAATCTTCAATAATGGGAGCATCAGGAAATTTTCTACCTTCTACCTTAGGTGTTTCTAAGACACTTGTACTAGACTCACCTAATGGTTTTTCTATGTTCAGCTCACTAATGAAGGACAATTCTTTTCCTGGTGGAGCATAGGCACTCTTAACAGGAGGAGCAACCTCATTGTAACCTATTCCACTTCCTTTCCTCATTATTGTACTCTCAATAGATTTATTAACCAAATCAGAAGCATATTGCTGTTTGTTTACTCTTACTATATGTTTTTCTTTTTTAGAAAGAGCTTCATCTATATCTTTTTCTGCTTCTTCTAATTTATTTTTAAGAAACTCAATTTCACTGTTTTTCTTAAAAATCTCAACATCTTGTTGGTTAATTCTATCTACATATTCCATCTCACACTCTTTTAAGTACTCAAGTCTTCTTTCAACATTTTGAATACCTACTTTATAACCTAAGTTATCAAGTTTTAGGTTTTCAACTTCTTTATTTAGACTCTCATTTCTAGACTTAAGTTCTTCTATAGTGTCAGCACAAGACTTAAAAGAACACACAGATAAATCAGAATCATTAGATACCTCAGAGTCAGATCCAGAAGATGATGATGAATAAGCCATAAGTGCAAAGTTATGTACTTCAGGCTTGACTTGAGCCACCAAGGAATAATTTGGTTCTTCATCAGCCAAATCACTCCAATCATACTCTCCCAATCCATCACAAGACACTAATGCAGTAGTAGTATTCTTTGTCTCTTCAGTCTTCTTTGATGCTTCACCATTCTTCTTTGGAGCTCTACATTCTCTGGAAAACTGACCTTTTCTGTTACAGTTGTAACAATCTATCTTTGACTTGTTAAAGCCAACATTTTCTTTAGGTATGTACTTGATCTCTTTTCCAGTTTTCTTCCAGAATTTTCTAGCCCTCAAAGTCAACATGGCCATCTGCCATTTAAGATCCATCTCTTCAAGATCATCTTCATCAAGGTGATCCAGATCTTGATTAAGTGCCTGTGACCTTATACTTGATGTTAGATCAGCCAAGAATGCACATAAAGCCATATCACTGGTGGAGTTATTATCATGAGAACTAGCAGCAGATCCATCAGCAGTAGATACTCCATAAGCAGCAGAGTGAGATTCTTTAGACCCCTTTGACTTTGAAGATACAAAGGAAAGATTTTGTGAACCAGAAGCAGAAGAAGTAGATAATTCTGGTTCATATACTCTTAAATTGTTATAGAGGCTTTCCAACTTCATGGTTTCAAAGTCAGGCTTATTCCTCCAAACAACAGTGTGCATACTCCATTCAGGTGAAAGACTTCTGAGAATCTTGAGATTCACATCTTCTTGTGGAACCACTTAGCCAACAAGATTTAGATGACTGACAAGTTGATTGAGCCTGTTGTAGGTGCCAATAATCTTCTCTCCACTTTCAGCAGTAAAGTTCTCAAACTGATGCTTCAACATGTTCTTCCTTGACTTCTTGGTAGCATCATTCCCTCCAAACCTGAATTCAATAGCATCCATTAATTCTTTAGCAGTCTCACAACTCTCAAAGTCCAACTGAAACTCATTAGGTATTCCCATCAAGAGAATACTGTGAGCCTTGATCTCCATCTTTCTTACAGAATTCTCTTCAGCAGACTTGATTGGTATATCTTTACCATCAGGGCCTTTCTTTGGTAAAGAGTCACCATTCATGATAACATTCCACATGTTAAAGTCAATCATGCGAATGTATTGTCTAATTCTCATCTTCCATAGCTCATATTTACCAGGGTTGAGCATTGGAACCTTTGAAGCAGTCACCATATGTGTGTCATCACCCATCTTCAGCAGTTGATTAGGAACAACAAACTTGCAAAGAACAGTTTCTTCTTGATTACAACTTCTAGATCACAAGCTCTGATACCACTTGTTGATCCCAGTTGAGCAAACGATCTTATATAGAAGTTGACTTAAAGTAAACACTTAAGCTTGAATGCGGAATGTAAAAGCTTAACTTAAGAAGAATAATTCTCTATCAACACTTCAATATTATTAATACGAGCACTCAACAATGCTAGGGTTTTACAACCTTGAAGTGTAAACGAAAACTTAAACAATACGTACATAATCTAACCCTAGGATCCTCCTTTTATAGGCCAGGGAGTCCTACTAGGTTTACAATAACTTTCTAATCAAGATAAGAATATTCTAGACGTATAAGATATACATTCAATCTATTCTATAATTATCTACTACGAATACATGATTATCTCTTCAGCAGTAGTTTCCTTCAGCAGCATTTTCCTGACCAGCACTTTGTCATCAGCAGCAGAATCATTTACTCTAGCAGCAGTTTCATCATAGCAGCAGTTTCACTCGGCAGCAGAACTCAAAACCCAACAAACATTGTCCCCAATGTTCAATTAAAGAATGTAAAAGTGAAACAGGTAAAAGAATGAAATCAAATACTCCCCTGATTCGTTCGGTGTGGATAGTGTGGTAACAAGGTTAGATCTTCCTCCAAGAAAATGAACAATCAAAGCTTCCCTTCCAGAAAAAATAAATCATCTTCTTGTCATACATAACCTGTTAAACCTGAGAAAACAAACAAGGCAACCTCGCGTAAAATCGGCGGCAATCTATATATACTAACAAGTCCTAGAAAACAAATTAAGATGTAATGCTTGTGGAATGAATGTTTGCAGATTTCCTGGAGTTTATAAAACTAAAGAATTAACAAAAACTTTAAGACTCCGTTAGAAAAACAAAACTAGCAAAATTTCCAGAATTTTACACATGACGCCGTCAGGAGTTAACTCATGACGCCATCAGAAGTGATCTGCAGAAATCTTTACGTTAAGTTTCCGAAAAATTTCTGGAAAATCTTATGTCCTACTTCCTGGAAAATCCTGCAAAACATCATTATGACTCGATACAAGCATTCGACTCTAACAAATACTAATACACATGTTCATTTATTATTGTGGAGAATCATGATCAAGTTCGTTCTTAAAACAAATTTGGGGTTTCCCCTTACACTTATCTTTTGTGAAATACCTTTGTATGAAGTTAGGATGAATTTAAACGACAAAATAATGTATTTTCACAATTTTATTTTGAAACATGATCTACCAACAATAAAATAAAGCATGCATACGGAAGCAAATAACAATCAAACAAATAAAAATTACACAAAACATAGGTTGCCTCCCAAGAAGCGCTTTTCTTTATTTTACGAGTCTTGTAGCTAGACTCAAGGTCATGGGCTATTACGTTATATAGGTGAGTTCCTCATTGAGGACGTCTTTGGGATCAAACTTGGGTTTCAACTTCCTATCGGTTTTCTTAGTACTGTATGACCTTTCAAACTTTTCTCCATCCGGATCATATAAAATCATCTTCATATGCCATGATCCGTCACCTACCTTAGGTGGCTTGTCCCACCTCCATTTACACTTATCCCCCTCTCTTTTCCACTTGTTCATCTCTATGTTAATAGGCATTACGCATAAGAACTCAATCATTTTCCTAAAGACTAGGGGCTCCTCAAAAGGGTCTATCTCCTCATCTCTAGCTATGAGTTGTTCCACCGAATGTGTTTTATTGATGAAATCTTTTTCTAGATAGAATAGGCGTTGAGGTCCTATAAAGTTTCTTTCTATCCAAGGTCCATATCTAGACGGTCTCCAATTCATCTCTACCCAATGTGGTGTCGGTTCGTCCACACAATCGTAGCTATGTTTCTTAACATCATATACCGACCAAGTATCGCGCTTACCTACCGCTATCTTAGACTCCTTACAATCTATCATGGCGCTAGCGGTTGCTAAAAATCCTCTTCCTACTAACGATGGGCATGTAGTGTCACTAACCATATCTAGGACGTGAAAATCCACTAAAATAGTTAACTTCCCAACGTGAACAACTATATCCTTGATCATCCCAACCGGGTGGGCAATACTACCATCCGCTAGACCAATTAGTACCTCCGTCTCCTCTAACTTTCCTAGCTTAAGAGTGGTGATGAGGCGAAAAATGAACCATTTTTAGAGGGTCATTTAAGCCGAAATTGGAATTTATTTGATCAAATATTGCCCTAAATCGTTCCTTTTGTGATTTTAGGTACTTTGGGAGTGAATTCTGGAAAAGGAAGCATTTTGGACGTTTTTGGAGTATAAAAGTGAAGAAAACGGCAAAGACTTAATTTTCCTTGCTGGGAACAGTACCTGACGGCGTCAAGAAGGATTTTTTGACGGCGTCAAGAGCAAAATGGATGACGACCCAGAGAAAACGTGACGGCGTCAGAAGTAGGGCGTCAAGAGTTAATTTGGTGATGGCCTGGAGCAGAATTACACATGACGGCGTCACCCATGGATCTAGGCAGTCCGAGAACTTTATTGGCGGCGAGATGACGGCGTCAGATTTTCCTCTTGACGCCGTCACCTCACAGAATCTATATGTACTTTTCTATTTTTCATTCATGAAGAGAGGAACTTGTGTGGAGAATTCTAGGGCCGAACCTAATAAACCCTAGGTCATTTGTAATAGTATTTTCAAGGGTTTTCACCCCTTGAAACCCTTCATGTTCAATTAAGATAAGTTTTCTTTCAATTCATTCAATATGTCTATGTGTTGTTTGAATATATCTTATGCTTGTCTTGATTATAAGATGCTAGGCTAGATCTCTTGTGTGTTTGCTTAGATGTAATGAAACCTAGATGTTAATTATAGGTTGATTGCTTGTTTATAGTTGTAATGGATGAATGATTTCAATGTTAGGCTTAAGAAAACTGGCAGATCTCCATTGTGTAACTTGCTTGAATGTCTTAAGAAACATGAACCGATGTGTACTAGGTTTTTATGATTGTATTTAATGCATGAGCGAATTCTAGTGATCCCATGTTAGGAGCTTCTTAGCCGGCTCGACATAGGAGTGAAGTAGGAGCTTATAGGATTGGGGAAGTAAGTACGCCACCCCAGGAATGGTATTAAGGAATACAATCCATCATCCACGCAAATGTAACAAGTAATTAACCTGTAAAAGATATCTAGGGAGTAGTGAAACCTAAGTAAACACAATTCTCCCATATATTGCTTACACCACTAGTTAAATTAGTTTATTTTCATTTTTATTATTTTATTTTGATTGCATCTTAGTAATTGGGTTAGTTGACTAGCAACTAATTCCGCCCACTCTTGCAAAAACCGAGATTTTTATTTGCTTTTATAAAACATAAAAAAATACAAAAAGAATCATCCTTCACCTCTAGACCTAGTTCTTAGGCTTTCTAATCCTAGCGACACTATTCCTGAGTTGAACGATCAATCCCCTGGTTTGTCACTATACTATACTACAACGATCAGGTACACTGCCTGGTGGGGGTTGAAAGCTTCTCGAGATCTCTCGAGAGGTAAAGCCAGGTGCAATTCCCACGCATCAAGTTTTTGGCGCCGCAGCCCAGGGAATAGTTATTGTCTAGGTTAGGATTTCTTTTTATTAGGTCTACTTGCTAGATTCCTTTCTAGTAAGATTTTATTTTTATTTTTAGGTTTTCTTTAGTCTATCTTATTTCTTTGTGTCTTTGTTCGTATTAGGTTGGTCTTTATGGATTTAGAGAATCACCGTTTAGAAGTTAGCAAGAGGCTTATAACGCATAAAAGAAGAAAGAGAGAAGTTAACACATTTAAGCAATTTACTAAGAGTAACACCCCCAAATTTAAGTTTGTAGCAGCGGAAAAGTAATTTGGGTGTTACGGGGAGGATCGAAGTTATAATCTCATAAAACGGATTAAAAGAAGCGTTTTGAAAGTTATTTGTCATTCAAATAATATTTTTGATAAAAGATGAACCATTTGATTTAGAATCTTATTAAAAGATATAAAGGCTTGAAAGAATGACATATTTGATTTTTACACCATTTTAATTTATCAGAGTAATAAATGCCCGCTCCGTGTCTTGTCCTGCTCCGTTAAATTACCTGAGATACACATGCTTAAAAGTGTCAACACAAAGGTTGGTGAGTTTTTAGACTTTAATGGGAAACCATTTATTTCAATAGATTTCAGGAATATTTGGTAATAATTGTAATAAGTATTAACAGTGATAAAACAAGTATCGAGTGATGTAGATTATAATCACAGATAAAACATATAAGTATTCAATCAAAATCAAGTATTAGATCAAAATCCTAACATGTGGTGGAAGCTCATGATACTAATGTAGTGAGATCTATCATTCAAATATGGTCAAAACCTATACTGCTGTATCTAAATATATGTTGAAAACATACATTTCCTTATGGATATTGCACCAAGCCTCATGACACGCAAAACATTAACAAAAGAGGTGATTTATCAAGTCAATGATAAATTTTGCCCACTTATAATAGGTGATTTTCCAATTCCTATTTTTATTCAAATATAGTGTATCACGACTAATACGACTAACCATATGCATATGGCATTCCGTCAAGTATTAGTGGGATAGGAGGTCAATCCTTAACAGGTTTTGAAGCTGTTCACTATATTCGCGCTCACATACAAGTGATTAATGACTCATGATTGAGGGACTTTGTGGCGATTAAGGTAACTTAGGCAATATCAAGGTAATAATGTAATTAGAGTATTTGTGCTATTCCTAGCAATTATTTCTGTTGAACATAGAAATATCATATAGAGATATTGGAATCATTCAGGATAGTATAGTATAGTCAAGTATCATGCCACAATAATCATTTTGGAAACATTTATCATCTGAGTATCAGTATTTCAGTTAAGTATTTCGCCAATAACATATATATATATATATATATATATATATATATATATATATATATATATATATATATATATATATATATATATATATATATATATATATATATATATATCACATACCACAATAATCAAATTGGAAACATTATCATCTGAGTATCAGTATTTCAGTTAAGTGTATATATATATATATATATATATATATATATATATATATATATATATATATATATATATATATATATATATATATATATATCACATCTTAATTCATAAACTTCATCAGGTAACTATTAATAAGGAATTTGATTTGAATCATGTAATTTATTGATATACTTATAAAATTATCAAAGTATATGTAAGCATGTATCTCCCCCAATGAGTTAAAAACAAGTATTGGAAATGGGGCTATGACTCACCTTGATTGATACTGGAAATGATGAAAAGTAAATTCAAGAGATTATGGGAACGATTATGAAAACGTCTTTAATACGAAACATGATAAATAAATTTATCTGAGAATTTAACCAAATACTATTTGGTAAATAATAACGATTAATCGTTATGATGAAAAGATGATATGCGAATGAAATTATTATGTTTATAATAATATGACTAAATATGTTATTATTTCCAAAGTTCTTTCTTTTTAATGATGATAAAAATAATATGTAATGAATATGAGTTTAAATATCGTTATATATATTATTAACGTAAAGTTAAATAATATATAAATAAAATGTAATGAAAATGCATATGACATGATGGGGTGACGTAAAATAGAAAATAATATAAGAATGTCAAATATAATATGTGGGTCCTTGTCCTTTTTCCAATTTTACACTTTTTACTCTAACGGCGTTAGCGTTACACCGTTAGTCCTTTTTAGAAAATAATTTTCATTTATAGTCCACTACATGTCCAATATTACAATCTGAGCTTGGAATATTAAATAATATCAATTTATATCCTAAAGATTCTATTTTTTACATTTTTAGTCCCTATTATACACAATTGACGGTTTTAGTCCCTCTAGTTGAAACTATTTGCAAATTTGGTCCAAAAATCACAAGGAAAGTGGGAAAAGATTTTTGAATGTTTCTATATTTTTATAAAGCTTATTTAAGTCTAATGGAACTGCTTATTAGGTCGGAGTGCTTATTTTTAAGCTATTGGGCTTAACCAGCCAAATTAAAGGCCCGTTAACGTTTTAAGATCGGGGCTTCGTGAGACGAGTTGGGCTCATTAAAATAGTCATTTTTCATGTTCTAAATTTATATCAAAAAGCTTTGAAAATCCAGCTTATTTGTAGAGCTTAAAATTAGCTTATTGGGCTTTATAGCCCAAACCGTATACTTGTTGGTTTTAAAAAAACGAATTCTGTCATTTACTTTGTGCCATTTTGAGTGTCGAGACGCGATTATTTTTACAAGTTGTCTAATCGAAAATGATAGTTAGCTAGGTGATCGATCACATGGTTTAAAAATATTGTATGCTTGTTATGTTAAATTTCGATATATATGATCATTTTCTAGGCTGTTGGAACGTGTTATATATGTAAAAGACTTAGAAAATATTTCTAAGTGTTTTGTTGTTTGTGTAAACGATTCAAACTAAGATCAAATTAGGTTTGTTTGATGCATGCCACGTGAAAATAAAGGTGAAACAAGTATGCTACGTGACTCCTAGGCCTTCCAAGATAGAGGCTAGTCACGCTCGTGATTCTATATGATTTTGCGTACGTAATAATAAACATGAAACTATACTACGTTCGACATAAATTTTACGTGATGCATGAACATGAAATAACGCTTGAAATGAAATCAAAAGAGTTGGAAACGACTTACTACACCTTCAAAGGTGGTAGAGGGTCGTGAGTGATGAAGGAAACACAAGAATTCACACGTTTGTTCGTAAACCCAAGTAACGATTTATATATATATAACTCGACACCACTTGTTTGCTTTCAAACGAACATACGATTCACTCCTGGTCTTTCAAAGGTATTTGGAGGTTAGAATAATAGTTAGTTATGAGTGTCTTGAATGGAGAAATAAGATGATGAAGAAGAGTACATATATAAAGATTTTTAGAACACGTACGATGCAAATATTTCAAGGAAACATGAATCACTATACATGTCAGGGAATGGATGACTTTGAATTGTACTTTGATTATAATATGACCAAATATGAATGTGTGAGAGCTTAAATTGAGGTGAATGTTTATTGTGATAGATATGCATGTCGACAACCATTTATATTCATACACGATTTGAGAAATCATGTATCACTTGATTATATCTGATCATACTTGACATTTAAACATGAAATCTTGTTAGAAATGTTACTAGGAACTCTTAGAAACAATCGGGAATTAAAATGGTCAAGTTTTGGATTTTATATATTTTCGAATGGGTTTGAGTTGGACCGAATACTTTGCCTCTTAAAAACAAAGTAAACGTCAACCTTTTAATCTGAAAATTGGCATGTCGAGAGTTGGCTTGGTGAGCAAATAGGTGGTACGAAAATATTCATGTGTCGTGTATAAAATTTAAGAGATCGAGGTGTGTTTTGGAGCTGATTAGTCGATCACTAAGGAAATAAAATAACTAAGATGGGTTGAGTTTTGGGCCGAAGAAACTTGGCTGATGAATAGTATTCGTGTAAGAAAATTTGGGCTGAGATTTTTAGGCGTGGGTTTGGGCTGAGAAGATATTAAGGGCCCGTTTGGTTGTAATTATTGTTAAGTAGGATTAGTGAAGTTTTATATTTTGTTAAACGTGTCGATAACTTGTTTCGTCATTTGGTGAATTTTGCAATATCGTAATCATGACCATTTAATATGATAAGAAAAATTTCAAATTTTTATGTAAAAATGGTGATTAAAATAATGACAGAGATATTTATATAATTAACCGATTGTTAACTATATCGATTTTTGCGAGGTTTTACAGTACTCACTCCTCATTCTGAATTTCGTCCCAAAATTCAAGTTTGAAATGATTACTAGGGTAAAGGATTATGAACATAGGGTTGTCGAGAGATTTTTATCCGAAATTCAAAGAAACGAAATCTAGTTCTCTTTCGAAAATTTGTCTTATAGAACTCTATGGTTTTAGCCTAGTTACGGTAGGTATAAGGAATCATAATAATCATAGGTATTATCAAGGTAAGTTTGAATATATTCACTATAATCAACATTATATTAATAACTTGATTGATTGTTTTTGCAAAACAAACGATACAAGATCTTTTATTAATACTCCATTGATATGAGGGGAGTCATTTGTCTACCAAAGAGAGTAACAAACAGTGAGATTCTTCATGAAGGTAAGAGGAATCATTACGTGCATGCATAGCATCATGATGGAAAGAATTTATTAACAACAGAGGGTTATAACGAAAGGAGATTTTTATTAAAGGTCGGTTACAAGTTTTGAGAGTTTCGGAATTATTAGGAAATCTGTCATCACTAACCAAAAACTTTTTGGTTTAGTGGGTACAACTTTCTGTTCAGGGGAATTGGGTGAAGATACACCGTTTGAGATGTATTGTATTGAGAAATTTGGAGCGTCAGGAAGTAGAGAAATTGGAAATATCTGGTATTGAGGAATCTGAAGTATAAGGTAACGGAGAATTTGGCTCAACATTCTTCCACGGCATCTCTTGGCTTGAACTTTGTCCAACTTCGAATGTTGCCTGACCACCAATCAAATCTTCATATGATTCAGTAGCTCTTCTGAGTTTTTGACGTAAAGGTGAAAAAAATAGGTGACGATGGAAGTGATCTCTGAGTGAGTTTTATATCAGGCTGGGGTTGTGATATTTGTACGTAAGGGCCTTAATTATTCGGAGAATTTTGATTGATAGGGGATGTATTAGTATTACGGAGAGTAGTTTTGACATTCGCGGGAGTTTCCGGAGACATGTTACTGTAGTAACCGAAAATAATATTTTATGAGGATTTTGTATGTTAAAGATGTAACAGTACAGATGAAATAAAAATTGTATAAGAGTAACTATTAAGCATGTAAAATAATCTTAACAGATAATGTATTGAGCGTGGCAGTCTGCAGACATGGAGGGCATAAAATGGTATGGTGTAAAAATCATTATTTTGAAAGTGTAGTTATAGTTTAATGTTTGAAAAACATTTAATTCTCTATAACTCTAGCTCTGATGCCAATCTGTAACACCCCCAAATTTAAGTTTGTAGCAGCGGAAAAGTAATTTGGGTGTTACGGGGAGGATCGAAGTTATAATCTCATAAAACGGCTTAAAAGAAGCGTTCTGAAAGTTATTTGTCATTCAAATAATATTTTTGATAAAAGATGAACCACTTGATTTAGAATCTTATTAAAAGATATAAAGGCTTGAAAGAATGACATATTTGATTTTTACACCATTTTAATTTATCAGAGTAATAAATGCCCGCTCCGTGTCTTGTCCTGCTCCGTTAAATTACCTGAGATACACATGCTTAAAAGTGTCAACACAAAGGTTGGTGAGTTCATAGATTTTAATTGGAAACCATTTATTTCAATAGATTTCAGGAATATTTGGTAATAATTGTAATAAGTATTAACAGTGATAAAACAAGTGTCGAGTGATGTAGATTATAATCACAGATAAATCATATAAGTATTCAATCAAAATCAAGTATTGGATCAAAATCCTAACATGAGATGGAAGCTCATGATACTAATGTAGTGAGATCTATCATTCAAATATGGTCAAAACCTATACAGCTGTATCTAAATATATGTTGAAAACATACATTTCCTTATGGATATTGCACCAAGCCTCATGACACGCAAAACATTAACAAAAGAGGTGATTTATCAAGTCAATGATAAATTTTGCCCACTTATAATAGGTGATTTGCCAATTCCTATTTTTAGTCAAATATAGTGTATCACGACTAATACGACTAACCATATGCATATGGCATTCCGTCAAGTATTAGTGGGATAGGAGGTCAATCCTTAACAGGTTTCGAAGCTGTTCACTATATTCGCACTCACATACAAGTGATTAATGGCTCATGATTGAGGGACTTTATGGCGATTAAGGTAACTTAGGCAATATCAAGGTAATAATGTAATTAGAGTATTTGTGCTATTCCTAGCAATTATTTCTGTTGAACATAGAAATATCATATAGAGATATTGGAATCATTCAGGATAGTATAGTATAGTCAAGTATCATGCCACAATAATCATTTTGGAAACATTTATTATCTGAGTATCAGTATTTCAGTTAAGTATTTCGCCAGTAACATATATATATATATATATATATATATATATATATATATATATATATATATATATATATATATATATATATATATATATATATATATATATATATCACATACCACAATAATCAAATTGGAAACATTATCATCTGAGTATCAGTATTTCAGTTAAGTATTTCGCCAATAACATATATATATCATCTTAATTCATAAACTTCATCAGGTAACTATTAATAAGGAATTTGATTTGAATCATGTAATTTATTGATATACTTATAAAATTATCAAAGTATATGTAAGCATGTATCTCCCCAATGAGTTAAAAACAAGTATTGGAAATGGGGCTATGACTCACCTTGATTGATACTAGAAATGATGAAAAGTAAATTCGAGAGATTATGGGAACGATTATGAAAACGTCTTTAATACGAAACATGATAAATAAATTTATCTGAGAATTTAACCAAATACTATTTGGTAAATAATAACGATTAATCGTTATGATGAAAAGATGATATGCGAATGAAATTATTATGTTTATAATAATATGACTAAATATGTTATTATTTCCAAAGTTCTTTCTTTTTAATGATGATAAAAATAATATGTAATGAATATGAGTTTAAATATCGTTATATATATTATTAACGTAAAGTTAAATAATATATAAATAAAATGTAATGAAAATGCATATGACATGATGGGGTGACGTAAAATAGAAAATAATATAAGAATGTCAAATATAATATGTGGGTCCTTGTCCTTTTTCCAATTTTACACTTTTTACTCTAACGGCGTTAGCGTTACACCGTTAGTCCTTTTTAGACAATAATTTTCATTTATAGTCCACTACATGTCCAATATTACAATCTGAGCTTGGAATATTAAATAATATCAATTTATATCCTAAAGATTCTATTTTTTACATTTTTAGTCCCTATTATACACAATTGACGGTTTTAGTCCCTCTAGTTGAAACTATTTGCAAATTTGGTCCAAAAATCACAAGGAAAGTGGGAAAAGATTTTTGAATGTTTCTATATTTTTATAAAGCTTATTTAAGTCTAATGGAACTGCTTATTAGGTCGGAGTGCTTATTTTTAAGCTATTGGGCTTAACCAGCCAAATTAAAGGCCCGTTAACGTTTTAAGATCGGGGCTTCGTGAGACGAGTTGGGCTCATTAAAATAGTCATTTTTCATGTTCTAAATTTATATCAAAAAGCTTTGAAAATCCAGCTTATTTGTAGAGCTTAAAATTAGCTTATTGGGCTTTATAGCCCAAACCGTATACTTGTTGGTTTTAAAAAAACGAATTCTGTCATTTACTTTGTGCCATTTTGAGTGTCGAGACGCGATTATTTTTACAAGTTGTCTAATCGAAAATGATAGTTAGCTAGGTGATCGATCACATGGTTTAAAAATATTGTATGCTTGTTATGTTAAATTTCGATATATATGATCATTTTCTAGGCTGTTGGAACGTGTTATATATGTAAAAGACTTAGAAAATATTTCTAAGTGTTTTGTTGTTTGTGTAAACGATTCAAACTAAGATCAAATTAGGTTTGTTTGATGCATGCCACGTGAAAATAAAGGTGAAACAAGTATGCTACGTGACTCCTAGGCCTTCCAAGATAGAGGCTAGTCACGCTCGTGATTCTATATGATTTTGCGTACGTAATAATAAACATGAAACTATACTACGTTCGACATAAATTTTACGTGATGCATGAACATGAAATAATGCTTGAAATGAAATCAAAAGAGTTGGAAACGACTTACTACACCTTCAAAGGTGGTAGAGGGTCGTGAGTGATGAAGGAAACACAAGAATTCACACGTTTGTTCGTAAACCCAAGTAACGATTTATATATATATAACTCGACACCACTTGTTTGCTTTCAAACGAACATACGATTCACTCCTGGTCTTTCAAAGGTATTTGGAGGTTAGAATAATAGTTAGTTATGAGTGTCTTGAATGGAGAAATAAGATGATGAAGAAGAGTACATATATAAAGAATTTTAGAACACGTACGATGCAAATATTTCAAGGAAACATGAATCACTATACATGTCAGGGAATGGATGACTTTGAATTGTACTTTGATTATAATATGACCAAATATGAATGTGTGAGAGCTTAAATTGAGGTGAATGTTTATTGTGATAGATATGCATGTCGACAACCATTTATATTCATACACGATTTGAGAAATCGTGTATCACTTGATTATATCTGATCATACTTGACATTTAAACATGAAATCTTGTTAGAAATGTTACTAGGAACTCTTAGAAACAATCGGGAATTAAAATGGTCAAGTTTTGGATTTTATATATTTTCGAATGGGTTTGAGTTGGACCGAATACTTTGCCTCTTAAAAACAAAGTAAACGTCAACCTTTTAATCTGAAAATTGGCATGTCGAGAGTTGGCTTGGTGAGCAAATAGGTGGTACGAAAATATTCATGTGTCGTGTATAAAATTTAAGAGATCGAGGTGTGTTTTGGAGCTGATTAGTCGATCACTAAGGAAATAAAATAACTAAGATGGGTTGAGTTTTGGGCCGAAGAAACTTGGCTGATGAATAGTATTCGTGTAAGAAAATTTGGGCTGAGATTTTTAGGCGTGGGTTTGGGCTGAGAAGATATTAAGGGCCCGTTTGGTTGTAATTATTGTTAAGTAGGATTAGTGATGTTTTATATTTTGTTAAACGTGTCGATAACTTGTTTCGTCATTTGGTGAATTTTGCAATATCGTAATCATGACCATTTAATATGATAAGAAAAATTTCAAATTTTTATGTAAAAATGGTGATTAAAATAATGACAGAGATATTTATATAATTAACCGATTGTTAACTATATCGATTTTTGCGAGGTTTTACAGTACTCACTCCTCATTCTGAATTTCGTCCCAAAATTCAAGTTTGAAATGATTACTAGGGTAAAGGATTATGAACATAGGGTTGTCGAGAGATTTTTATCCGAAATTCAAAGAAACGAAATCTAGTTCTCTTTCGAAAATTTGTCTTATAGAACTCTATGGTTTTAGCCTAGTTACGGTAGGTATAAGGAATCATAATAATCATAGGTATTATCAAGGTAAGTTTGAATATATTCACTATAATCAACATTATATTAATAACTTGATTGATTGTTTTTGCAAAACAAACGATACAAGATCTTTTATTAATACTCCATTGATATGAGGGGAGTCATTTGTCTACCAAAGGGAGTAACAAACAGTGAGATTCTTCATGAAGGTAAGAGGAATCATTACGTGCATGCATAGCATCATGATGGAAAGAATTTATTAACAACAGAGGGTTATAACGAAAGGAGATTTTTATTAAAGGTCGGTTACAAGTTTTGAGAGTTTCGGAATTATTAGGAAATCTGTCATCACTAACCAAAAACTTTTTGGTTTAGTGGGTACAACTTTCTGTTCAGGGGAATTGGGTGAAGATACACCGTTTGAGATGTATTGTATTGAGAAATTTGGAGCGTCAGGAAGTAGAGAAATTGGAAATATCTGGTATTGAGGAATCTGAAGTATAAGGTAACGGAGAATTTGGCTCAACATTCTTCCACGGCATCTCTTGGCTTGAACTTTGTCCAACTTCGAATGTTGCCTGACCACCAATCAAATCTTCATATGATTCAGTAGCTCTTCTGAGTTTTTGACGTAAAGGTGAAAAAAATAGGTGACGATGGAAGTGATCTCTGAGTGAGTTTTATATCAGGCTGGGGTTGTGATATTTGTACGTAAGGGCCTTAATTATTCGGAGAATTTTGATTGATAGGGGATGTATTAGTATTACGGAGAGTAGTTTTGACATTCGCGGGAGTTTCCGGAGACATGTTACTGTAGTAACCGAAAATAATATTTTATGAGGATTTTGTATGTTAAAGATGTAACAGTACAGATGAAATAAAAATTGTATAAGAGTAACTATTAAGCATGTAAAATAATCTTAACAGATAATGTATTGAGCGTGGCAGTCTGCAGATATGGAGGGCATAAAATGGTATGGTGTAAAAATCATTATTTTGAAAGTGTAGTTATAGTTTAATGTTTGTAAAACATTTAATTCTCTATAACTCTAGCTCTGATGCCAATCTGTAACACCCCCAAATTTAAGTTTGTAGCAGCGGAAAAGTAATTTGGGTGTTACGGGGAGGATCGAAGTTATAATCTCATAAAACGGCTTAAAAGAAGCGTTCTGAAAGTTATTTGTCATTCAAATAATATTTTTGATAAAAGATGAACCACTTGATTTAGAATCTTATTAAAAGATATAAAGGCTTGAAAGAATGACATATTTGATTTTTACACCATTTTAATTTATCAGAGTAATAAATGCCCGCTCCGTGTCTTGTCCTGCTCCGTTAAATTACCTGAGATACACATGCTTAAAAGTGTCAACACAAAGGTTGGTTAGTTCATAGATTTTAATTGGAAACCACTTATTTCAATAGATTTCAGGAATATTTGGTAATAATTGTAATAAGTATTAACAGTGATAAAACAAGTGTCGAGTGATGTAGATTATAATCACAGATAAATTATATAAGTATTCAATCAAAATCAAGTATTGGATCAAAATCCTAACATGAGATGGAAGCTCATGATACTAATGTAGTGAGATCTATCATTCAAATATGGTCAAAACCTATACAGCTGTATCTAAATATATGTTGAAAACATACATTTCCTTATGGATATTGCACCAAGCTTCATGACACGCAAAACGTTAACAAAAGAGGTGATTTATCAAGTCAATGATAAATTTTGCTCACTTATAATAGGTGATTTGCCAATTCCTATTTTTAGTCAAATATAGTGTATCACGACTAATACGACTAACCATATGCATATGGCATTCCGTCAAGTATTAGTGGGATAGGAGGTCAATCCTTAACAGGTTTCGAAGCTGTTCACTATATTCGCACTCACATACAAGTGATTAATGGCTCATGATTGAGGGACTTTATGGCGATTAAGGTAACTTAGGCAATATCAAGGTAATAATGTAATTAGAGTATTTGTGCTATTCCTAGCAATTATTTCTGTTGAACATAGAAATATCATATAGAGATATTGGAATCATTCAGGATAGTATAGTATAGTCAAGTATCATGCCACAATAATCATTTTGGAAACATTTATTATCTGAGTATCAGTATTTCAGTTAAGTATTTCGCCAGTAACATATATATATATATATATATATATATATATATATATATATATATATATATATATATATATATATATATATATCACATACCACAATAATCAAATTGGAAACATTATCATCTGAGTATCAGTATTTCAGTTAAGTATTTCACCAATAACATATATATATCATCTTAATTCATAAACTTCATCAGGTAACTATTAATAAGGAATTTGATTTGAATCATGTAATTTATTGATATACTTATAAAATTATCAAAGTATATGTAAGCATGTATCTCCCCCAATGAGTTAAAAACAAGTATTGGAAATGGGGCTATGACTCACCTTGATTGATACTGGAAATGATGAAAAGTAAATTCGAGAGATTATGGGAACGATTATGAAAACGTCTTTAATACGAAACATGATAAATAAATTTATCTGAGAATTTAACCAAATACTATTTGGTAAATAATAACGATTAATCGTTATGATGAAAAGATGATATGCGAATGAAATTATTATGTTTATAATAATATGACTAAATATGTTATTATTTCCAAAGTTCTTTCTTTTTAATGATGATAAAAATAATATGTAATGAATATGAGTTTAAATATCGTTATATATATTATTAACGTAAAGTTAAATAATATATAAATAAAATGTAATGAAAATGCATATGACATGATGGGGTGACGTAAAATAGAAAATAATATAAGAATGTCAAATATAATATGTGGGTCCTTGTCCTTTTTCCAATTTTACACTTTTTACTCTAACGGCGTTAGCGTTACACCGTTAGTCCTTTTTAGACAATAATTTTCATTTATAGTCCACTACATGTCCAATATTACAATCTGAGCTTGGAATATTAAATAATATCAATTTATATCCTAAAGATTCTATTTTTTACATTTTTAGTCCCTATTATACACAATTGACGGTTTTAGTCCCTCTAGTTGAAACTATTTGCAAATTTGGTCCAAAAATCACAAGGAAAGTGGGAAAAGATTTTTGAATGTTTCTATATTTTTATAAAGCTTATTTAAGTGTAATGGAACTGCTTATTAGGTCGGAGTGCTTATTTTTAGGCTATTGGGCTTAACCAGCCAAATTAAAGGCCCGTTAACGTTTTAAGATCGGGGCTTCGTGAGACGAGTTGGGCTCATTAAAATAGTCATTTTTCATGTTCTAAATTTATATCAAAAAGCTTTGAAAATCCAGCTTATTTGTAGAGCTTAAAATTAGCTTATTGGGCTTTATAGCCCAAACCGTATACTTGTTGGTTTTAAAAAAACGAATTCTGTCATTTACTTTGTGCCATTTTGAGTGTCGAGACGCGATTATTTTTACAAGTTGTCTAATCGAAAATGATAGTTAGCTAGGTGATCGATCACATGGTTTAAAAATATTGTATGCTTGTTATGTTAAATTTCGATATATATGATCATTTTCTAGGCTGTTGGAACGTGTTATATATGTAAAAGACTTAGAAAATATTTCTAAGTGTTTTGTTGTTTGTGTAAACGATTCAAACTAAGATCAAATTAGGTTTGTTTGATGCATGCCACGTGAAAATAAAGGTGAAACAAGTATGCTACGTGACTCCTAGGCCTTCCAAGATAGAGGCTAGTCACGCTCGTGATTCTATATGATTTTGCGTACGTAATAATAAACATGAAACTATACTACGTTCGACATAAATTTTACGTGATGCATGAACATGAAATAACGCTTGAAATGAAATCAAAAGAGTTGGAAACGACTTACTACACCTTCAAAGGTGGTAGAGGGTCGTGAGTGATGAAGGAAACACAAGAATTCACACGTTTGTTCGTAAACCCAAGTAACGATTTATATATATATAACTCGACACCACTTGTTTGCTTTCAAACGAACATACGATTCACTCCTGGTCTTTCAAAGGTATTTGGAGGTTAGAATAATAGTTAGTTATGAGTGTCTTGAATGGAGAAATAAGATGATGAAGAAGAGTACATATATAAAGATTTTTAGAACACGTACGATGCAAATATTTCAAGGAAACATGAATCACTATACATGTCAGGGAATGGATGACTTTGAATTGTACTTTGATTATAATATGACCAAATATGAATGTGTGAGAGCTTAAATTGAGGTGAATGTTTATTGTGATAGATATGCATGTCGACAACCATTTATATTCATACACGATTTGAGAAATCGTGTATCACTTGATTATATCTGATCATACTTGACATTTAAACATGAAATCTTGTTAGAAATGTTACTAGGAACTCTTAGAAACAATCGGGAATTAAAATGGTCAAGTTTTGGATTTTATATATTTTCGAATGGGTTTGAGTTGGACCGAATACTTTGCCTCTTAAAAACAAAGTAAACGTCAACCTTTTAATCTGAAAATTGGCATGTCGAGAGTTGGCTTGGTGAGCAAATAGGTGGTACGAAAATATTCATGTGTCGTGTATAAAATTTAAGAGATCGAGGTGTGTTTTGGAGCTGATTAGTCGATCACTAAGGAAATAAAATAACTAAGATGGGTTGAGTTTTGGGCCGAAGAAACTTGGCTGATGAATAGTATTCGTGTAAGAAAATTTGGGCTGAGATTTTTAGGCGTGGGTTTGGGCTGAGAAGATATTAAGGGCCCGTTTGGTTGTAATTATTGTTAAGTAGGATTAGTGAAGTTTTATATTTTGTTAAACGTGTCGATAACTTGTTTCGTCATTTGGTGAATTTTGCAATATCGTAATCATGACCATTTAATATGATAAGAAAATTTTCAAATTTTTATGTAAAAATGGTGATTAAAATAATGACAGAGATATTTATATAATTAACCGATTGTTAACTATATCGATTTTTGCGAGGTTTTACAGTACTCACTCCTCATTCTGAATTTCGTCCCAAAATTCAAGTTTGAAATGATTACTAGGGTAAAGGATTATGAACATAGGGTTGTCGAGAGATTTTTATCCGAAATTCAAAGAAACGAAATCTAGTTCTCTTTCGAAAATTTGTCTTATAGAACTCTATGGTTTTAGCCTAGTTACGGTAGGTATAAGGAATCATAATAATCATAGGTATTATCAAGGTAAGTTTGAATATATTCACTATAATCAACATTATATTAATAACTTGATTGATTGTTTTTGCAAAACAAACGATACAAGATCTTTTATTAATACTCCATTGATATGAGGGGAGTTATTTGTCTACCAAAGAGAGTAACAAACAGTGAGATTCTTCATGAAGGTAAGAGGAATCATTACGTGCATGCATAGCATCATGATGGAAAGAATTTATTAACAACAGAGGGTTATAACGAAAGGAGATTTTTATTAAAGGTCGGTTACAAGTTTTGAGAGTTTCGGAATTATTAGGAAATCTGTCATCACTAACCAAAAACTTTTTGGTTTAGTGGGTACAACTTTCTGTTCAGGGGAATTGGGTGAAGATACATCGTTTGAGATGTATTGTATTGAGAAATTTGGAGCGTCAGGAAGTAGAGAAATTGGAAATATCTGGTATTGAGGAATCTGAAGTATAAGGTAACGGAGAATTTGGCTCAACATTCTTCCACGGCATCTCTTGGCTTGAACTTTGTCCAACTTCGAATGTTGCCTGACCACCAATCAAATCTTCATATGATTCAGTAGCTCTTCTGAGTTTTTGACGTAAAGGTGAAAAAAATAGGTGACGATGGAAGTGATCTCTGAGTGAGTTTTATATCAGGCTGGGGTTGTGATATTTGTACGTAAGGGCCTTAATTATTCGGAGAATTTTGATTGATAAGGGATGTATTAGTATTACGGAGAGTAGTTTTGACATTCGCGGGAGTTTCAGGAGACATGTTACTGTAGTAACCGAAAATAATATTTTATGAGGATTTTGTATGTTAAAGATGTAACAGTACAGATGAAATAAAAATTGTATAAGAGTAACTATTAAGCATGTAAAATAATCTTAACAGATAATGTATTGAGCGTGGCAGTCTGCAAACATGGAGGGCATAAAATGGTATGGTGTAAAAATCATTATTTTGAAAGTGTAGTTATAGTTTAATGTTTGAAAAACATTTAATTCTCTATAACTCTAGCTCTGATGCCAATCTGTAACACCCCCAAATTTAAGTTTGTAGCAGCGGAAAAGTAATTTGGGTGTTACGGGGAGGATCGAAGTTATAATCTCATAAAACGGCTTAAAAGAAGCGTTCTGAAAGTTATTTGTCATTCAAATAATATTTTTGATAAAAGATGAACCACTTGATTTAGAATCTTATTGAAAGATATAAAGGCTTGAAAGAATGACATATTTGATTTTTACACCATTTTAATTTATCAGAGTAATAAATGTCCGCTCCGTGTCTTGTCCTGCTCCGTTAAATTACCTGAGATACACATGCTTAAAAGTGTCAACACAAAGGTTGGTTAGTTCATAGATTTTAATTGGAAACCATTTATTTCAATAGATTTCAGGAATATTTGGTAATAATTGTAATAAGTATTAACAGTGATAAAACAAGTGTCGAGTGATGTAGATTATAATCACAGATAAATCATATAAGTATTCAATCAAAATCAAGTATTGGATCAAAATCCTAACATGAGATGGAAGCTCATGATACTAATGTAGTGAGATCTATCATTCAAATATGGTCAAAACCTATACAGCTGTATCTAAATATATGTTGAAAACATACATTTCCTTATGGATATTGCACCAAGCCTCATGACACGTAAAACGTTAACAAAAGAGGTGATTTATCAAGTCAATGATAAGTTTTGCCCACTTATAATAGGTGATTTGCCAATTCCTATTTTTAGTCAAATATAGTGTATCACGACTAATACGACTAACCATATGCATATGGCATTCCGTCAAGTATTAGTGGGATAGGAGGTCAATCCTTAACAGGTTTTGAAGCTGTTCACTATATTCGCACTCACATACAAGTGATTAATGGCTCATGATTGAGGGACTTTATGGCGATGAAGGTAACTTAGGCAATATCAAGGTAATAATGTAATTAGAGTATTTGTGCTATTCCTAGCAATTATTTCTGTTGAACATAGAAATATCATATAGAGATATTGGAATCATTCAGGATAGTATAGTATAGTCAAGTATCATGCCACAATAATCATTTTGGAAACATTTATTATCTGAGTATCAGTATTTCAGTTAAGTATTTCGCCAGTAACATATATATATATATATATATATATATATATATATATATATATATATATATATATATATATATATATATATATATATATATATATATATATATATATATATATATATATATATATCACATACCACAATAATCAAATTGGAAACATTATCATCTGAGTATCAGTATTTCAGTTAAGTATTTCGCCAATAACATATATATATCATCTTAATTCATAAACTTTATCAGGTAACTATTAATAAGGAATTTGATTTGAATCATGTAATTTATTCATATACTTATAAAATTATCAAAGTATATGTAAGCATGTATCTCCCCCAATGAGTTAAAAACAAGTATTGGAAATGGGGCTATGACTCACCTTGATTGATACTGGAAATGATGAAAAGTAAATTCGAGAGATTATGGGAACGATTATGAAAACGTCTTTAATACGAAACCTGATAAATAAATTTATCTGAGAATTTAACCAAATACTATTTGGTAAATGAATAACGATTAATCGTTATGATGAAAAGATGATATGCGAATGAAATTATTATGTTTATAATAATAAGACAAAATATGTTATTATTTCCAAAGTTCTTTCTTTTTAATGATGATAAAAATAATATGTAATGAATATGAGTTTAAATATCGTTATATATATTATTAACGTAAAGTTAAATAATGTATAAATAAAATGTAATGAAAACGCATATGACGTGATGGGGTGACGTAAAATAGAAAATAAAATAAGAATGTCAAATATAATATGTGGGTCCTTGTCCTTTTTCCAATTTTACACTTTTTACTCTAACGGCGTTAGCGTTACACCGTTAGTCCTTTTTACATAATAATTTTCATTTATAGTCCACTACATGTCCAATATTACAATCTGAGCTTGG
Organism: Artemisia argyi; assembly: GCA_030686995.1. Lineage (NCBI taxonomy): Eukaryota > Viridiplantae > Streptophyta > Magnoliopsida > Asterales > Asteraceae > Artemisia > Artemisia argyi. The sequence continues at coordinate 90,503,995 of CM060704.1, forward strand.
AATATTAAATAATATCAATTTATATCTTTAAGATTCTATTTTTTTACATTTTTAGTCCCTATTATACACAATTGATGGTTTTAGTCCCTCTAGTTGAAACTATTTGCAAATTTGGTCCAAAAATCACAAGGAAAGTTGGAAAAGATTTCTGAAAGTTTCTATATTTTTATAAAGCTTATTTAAGTCTAATGGAACTGCTTATTAGGTCGGAGTGCTTATTTTTAAGCTATTGGGCTTAACGAGCCAAATTAAAGGCCCGTTAACGTTTAAAGATCCGGGCTTTGTGAGACGAGTTGGGCTCATCAAAATAGTTATTTTTCATGTTCTAATTTTATATCAAAAAGCTTTGAAAATCCAGCTTATTTGTAGAGCTTAAAATTAGCTTATTGGGCTTTATAGCCCAAACCGTATACTTGTTGGTTTAAAAAAAACGAATTCTGTCATTTACTTTGTACCATTTAGAGTGTCGTGACGCGATTATTTTTACAAGTTGTCTAAATGAAAATGATAGTTAGCTAGGTGATCTATCACATGGTTTAAAAATATTGTATGCTTGTTACGTTAAATTTCGATATATATGATCATTTTCTAGGCTGTTGTAACGTGTTATATATGTAAAAGACTTAGAAAATATTTCTAAGTGTTTTGTTGTTTGTGTAAACGATTCAAACTAAGATCAAATTAGGTTTGTTTGATGCATGCCACGTGAAAATAAAGGTGAAACAAGTATGCTACGTGACTCCTAGGCCTTCCAAGATAGAGGCTAGTCACGCTCGTGTTTCTATATGATTTTGCGCACGTAATAATAAACATGAAACTATACTACGTTCGACATAAATTTTACGTGATGCATGAACATGAAATAACGCTTGAAATGAAATCAAAAGAGTTGGAAACGACTTACTACACCTTCAAAGGTGGTAGAGGGTCGTGAGTGATGAAGGAAACACAGGAATTCACACGTTCGTTCATAAACCCAAGTAACGATTTATATATATATAACTCGACACCACTTGTTTGCTTTCAAACGAACATACGATTCACTCCTGGTCTTTCAAAGGTATTTGGAGGATAGAATAATAGTTAGTTATGAGTGTTTTGAATGGAGAAATAAGATGAAGAAGAAGAGTACATATATAAAGATTTTTAGAACACGTACGATGCAAATATTTCAAGGAAACATGAATCACTATACATGTCAGGGAATGGATGACTTTGGATTGTACTTTGATTATAATATGACCAAATATGAATGTGTGAGAGCTTAAATTGAGGTGAATGTTTATTGTGATAGATATGCATGTCGACAACCATTTATATTCATACATGATTTGAGAAATCGTGTATCACTTGATTATATTTGATCATACTTGACATTTAAACAAGAAATCATGTTAGAAATGTTACTAGGAACTCTTAGAAACAATCGGGAATTGAAATGGTCAAGTTTTGGATTTTATATATTTTCGAATGGGTTTGAGTTGGACCGAATACTTTGCCTCTTAAAAGCAAAGTAAACGTCAACCTTTTAATCTGAAAATTGGCATGTCGAGAGTTGGCTTGGTGAGCAAATAGGTGGTACGAAAATATTCATGTGTCGTGTATAAAATTTAAGAGATCGAGGTGTGTTTTGGAGCAGATTAGTCGATCAATAAGGAAATAAAATAACTAAGATGGGTTGAGTTTTGGGCCGAAGAAACTGGGCTGATGAATAGTATTCGTGTAAGAAAATTTGGGCTGAGATTTTTAGGCGTGGATTTGGGCTGAGAAGATATTAAGGGCCCGTTTGGTTGTAATTATTGTTAAGTAGGATTAGTGAAGTTTTATATTTTGTTAAACGTGTCGAGAACTTGTTTCGTCATTTGGTGAATTTTGCAATATCGTAATCATGACCATTTAATATGATAAGAAAAATTTCAAATTTTTCCGTAAAAATGGTGATTAAAATAATGACAGAGATATTTATATAATTAACCGATTGTTAACTATATGGATTTTTGCGAGGTTTTACACTAAGCCCCTTCAAATAAAAATCGAGTTTACAGACTTCGCTCCAACCCCTGATGAATTGAGTTACCATAGATTTCTTTTACAACACCCCTGCCCCTCAAAATATAGAAAAGCACCATGGATTAGGAGGCATAACTTTAGGAACATAAAAATTCGTTGCATGATTGGGTACATGTCTAGAGAGCATACATACATTGACTTAAAAGCACTCATGAATATTATGTCTAGGCTCTACTACAACTAGATAATGAACGAAAGGTTAAGCCCTAGAAAAGACCCTTACAACTCTAATAGGCTATGTAATTTCGTCAGGAGAGTTAAAGGGGTACACATCTTTATAGGAAATTTTACTTATCAATGCGACTTCGTAATCCTAGAAGATGTTAGAGGCATTATAGATCCACACCTAGGAGAGATGGTTCTTGGACGACCTTTTGTTGAGAAGACTAAGATGTCTTGTGATCATGAGAAGGGGATAGTTCAGTTTACTGATGGGATGGAGAAGATTACTTTTATGATGCCTCACATGAAGGAAGAATTAAAAGGCATCAAGAATCTACAAATTGATGAGATTCAACCTTATGAGGTTAAGGAAGATGGAATTGATGATGATGCTTATTATGAGAGGAGGTGAACATACTATTCAGGTTGCATGGATCTAGGCCCTGAATACAAGCGTGATGAGAATTGGGTTAGATGTTTTGAGTCGGCACAAAAGTGGGAAAGGAAAACGTAACCCATGACCTTGAGTCTAGCTACAAGACTCGTAAATAAAGAAAAGCGCTTCTTGGGAGGCAACCCATGTTTTGTGTGATTTTTATTTTGTTTGATTGTTATTTGTTTCCGTATGCATGCTTTATTTTTATTGTTGGTAGATCATGTTTCAAACTAAAATGGTGAAAATACTTTATCTTGTTGTTTGGCTTAGTCTTAACTACATCCAAAGGTATTTCGCAAAAGATAAGTGTAAGGGGAAACCCCAAATGTGTTTTGAGAAACAAACTCGATCATGATTCTTCACAATATTAAATGAACATGTGTATTCGTATTTATTAGAGTCAAATGCTTATATCGAGTCATAATGATGTTTTGCAGGATTTTCCAGGAAGTAGGACAAAGTTTTTCCAGAAATTTTCTGGAAACTTAACATAAGAATTTCTACAGGTCACTTCTGATGGCGTCAGGAAGAAAATCCTGAAGGCGTCACGTGTAAAATTCTGGAAATTTTACCAGTTTTGTTTTTCTAACGGAGTCTTAAAGTTGTTGTTAAATCTTTAGTTTTATAATCTCCAGGAAATCTGCAAACATCATTCCACAAGCATTATATCTTACTTTGTTTTCTAGGATTTGTTAGCATATATAGATTGCCGCCGATTTTACGCGAGGTTGCCTTGTTTGTTTTCTCAGGTTTAACAGGTTATGTATGACAAGAAGATGATTTATATTATGGAAGGGAAGCTTTGATCGTTCATTTTCTTGGAGGAAGATCTAACCTTGTTGTCACACTATCCATACCGAGCGAATCAGGGGAGTATTTGATTTCATTCTTTTTACCTGTTTTACTTTTACATTCTTTACTTGAGCATTGGGGACAATGTTCATCCTAAGTGTAAGGGGAGGGTAAAATGATGATACCTTATAGTATACACTTTCGCTTGAGTTTGTTTGTTTGATAGTAGATGTGTAATAAAACTATGAGAAATACTTGTTAGTGTAATTTTAGCACCAAATTTAAATTTTTTTACAACATTTAGGAGTGAAACTTTAGCCTTAGCAAGCGTCTCATGGATAGGAGATTATATGACTAGCACAAAACCGTACCATTCAGAAAAATTTTCTACCCAAATATGTGAGGTTCGCCTTTAGATTTGATAAGAAAAGCATTTACTATTAGTGCTTATGAGTATACCGGTAGCATTTAGATTCTAGAACTTGCGTTACTGATGCATCCCGAGACCGCTAGTGAGACTACATTCGTGTAGTAGGATTTACTACATGATAAGAGGCATTAGGATCACCCTTGTGTTAAACCCGTATCATAATTACTTGACCATTTAAGTCATATTACTTGGTTAGTAAAGTCAACTAATTTTTCCCACACCTTAGCGTTGTACTCATTTTTAGTACACGAAACCCCTAGTACACCCCTCCGAGCCTATCTTTTCATTTCTAACTTTAAGCATCTTACTTAAAGGAAGAATTTGTTACACCCCACTTAAATGTACACCCAAATCGCCTTAGCCTTCCGTGTATGCACTCATCTTTAGTGCATTATTGTTACATGTTTAAACACTTAGTTAATTATCTAATTGATTACATGGTTGCTAAGTCGAGTCATATCCTTGTACATATTGTTTTGGGACGATTGGGACTCATGGGTAAAGTACTAATGTTATGTAGTAATGGGGAAGAACATCATATTTTATTACCCCCCATATGTGCATTAATCTAAAAAGTACTCCAAGTGTTTTGATTATCTTGATTCGAGTCATTAGATTAGTTTATTGTAAAGTATGTAAAAATTCAAGTGTAAGGGGAATGTTCATTCCCTATGATGTATTATTTTGGATGGTAGGGTAAGAGTGTATGCAAAAAAAAAAAAAAAAAAAAAAAAAAAAAAAAAAAAAAAAAAAAAAAAAAAAAGTCGAAAAAATTAAGAAAAAAAAAAGAAAAAGAAAAAACATACGGACTACCATCCCGTTTCATTCTATGTTTATTTTATGTTTTTGTTATTTTTCATTTATTAGCTTAAGTCGAGTCTAGTCTTGGCTTAGCAACGCCATATTGTACATGTAATTAACCAAGATGATTAACTCGCCACCAGTAAAGATTACCTATATCCAACAAAACCGTGTATTCCATATCCCTACACCTAACGTTACAACCCTTTAAAAAGACCTCTTTGATAGTTTATCCTAGGTGCTTACGCCATGTGGTGGAGGTTTGATCCTTTCCCAAGCCTATGATAATCTATTTTGCTATGACAGGTAGTGAGAGATGTTTTCCATTTCCATATTGTGATATATACTTTATTACACCCGAGAGATGTGAGTATCTAAACACTATTTGTGAGGTGCTAGTATATGACCTCCGTGCTTGTCTTTGGTCTTTAGTGGAACGATTATTTGTTGTAATTACTTTTATATAAGTGTTAAATGACCCCTAACTTGTATTTTGACTAGAATAAAAGCGCATTTGCTTGAGGACAAGCAAATCTCAAGTGTAAGGGTATATGATGAGGCGAAAAATGAACCGTTTTTAGGGGGTCATTTAAGCCGGAATTGGAATTTATTTGATCAAATATTGCCCTAAATCGTTCCGTTTGTGATTTTAGGTACTTTGGGAGTGAATTCTGGAAAAGGAAGCATTTTGGACGTTTTTGGAGCATAAAAGTGATGAAAACGGCAAAGACTTAATTTTCCTTGCTGGGAACAGTACCTGACGGCGTCAAGAAGGATTTTTTGACGGCGTCAAGAGCAAAATGGATGACGACCCAGAGAAAATGTGACGACGTCAGAAGTAGGGCGTCAAGAGTTAATTTGGTAATGGCCTGGAGCAGAATTACACATGACGGCGTCACCCATGGATCTAGGCAGTCCGAGAACTTTATTGGCGGCGAGATGACGGCGTCAGATTTTTCCTCTTGACGCCGTCACCTCACAGAATCTATATATACTTTTCTATTTTTCATTCATGAAGAGAGGAACTTGTGTGGAGAATTCTAGGGCCGATCCTAATAAACCCTAGGTCGTTTGTAACAGTACTTTCAAGGGTTTTCACCCCTTGAAACCCTTCATGTTCAATTAAGATAAGTTTTCTTTCAATTCATTCAATATGTCTATGTGTTGTTTGAATATATCTTATGCTTGTCTTGATTATAACATGCTAGGCTAGATCTCTTGTGTGTTTGCTTAGATGTAATGAAACCTAGATGTTAATTATAGGTTGATTGCTTGTTTATAGTTGTAATGGATGAATGATTTCAATGTTAGGCTTAAGAAAACTTCCAGATCTCCATTGTGTAACTTGCTTGAACGTCTTAAGAAACATGAACCGATGTGTACTAGGTTTTTATGATTGTATTTAATGCATGAGCGAATTCTAGTGATCCCATGTTAGGAGCTTCTTAGCCGGCTCGACATAGGAGTGAAGTAGGAGCTTATAGGATTAGGGAAGTAAGTACGCCACCCCATGAATGGTATTAAGGAATACAATCCGTCATCCACGCAACTGTAACAAGTAATTAACCTGTAAAAGATATCTAGGGAGTAGTGAAATCTAAGTAAACACAATTCTCCCATATATTGCTCACACCACTAGTTAAATTAGTTTATTTTCATTTTTATTATTTTATTTTGATTGCATCTTAGTAATTGGGTTAGTTGACTAGCAACTAATTCCGCCCACTCTTCCAAAAACCGAGATTTTTATTTGCTTTTATAAAACATAAAAAAAATACAAAAAGAATCATCCCTCACCTCTAGACCTAGTTCTTAGGCTTTCTAATCCTAGCGACACTATTCCTGAGTTGAACAATCAATCCCCTGGTACTTGTCACTATACTATACTACAACGATCAGGTACACTGCCTGGTGGGGGTTGTAAGCTTGTCGAGATCCCTCGAGAGGTAAAGCCTGGTGCAATTCCCACGCATCAAGTGGTGAAAAGGGATAAGGGAATCAAGTTGAGGCTTGATCCTAAATTGGCTAGTGTGTCGAAAGCTTCGAATTTTCCTATCTTACAAGGCAAAACAAATATACTCGGATCATCAAGCTTTTTAGGCAACTTGTTTTGAACAAAGGCGGTCCCATTTTTACCCAATTTAAACTTCTCATATTTTTCTAGGAGGGCACTATAGTAGGGAGCACGGGCTACGACATCAATGACGGGGCGTTCAAGGTGGAGTTCCTTGAATTCATCGTCAAGGTCTTGTGTAGGAGGTGTTTCAACTATGCTTTTGACCGGTTTGATATTGGGTGTTTCATTTGATCGGCCCTTTTGAAGAATTTGGTTTTGCTTGAAACACGTGCTCATTGATTTAACCGAGTAATATTGCGGACAAGAAGTAGGTGACGAAACCGATGATATGGAATTAACGTTTAGTTTTGGGTTCTTGACCGTGTCGCTTGGGAGTGCTCCCATTTCTCGGTCATTGAGAACTTTCAACAATGTGTCAATTTTGTTGGTCATCTCGATTTGCTTTTGTTTGAAATCGGCTTCAAACCTAGATATGCGAGCTTCTTGAGATGCCATGAACTTGGACATCAATCCTTCAAGATTATTGGTACTACCATAGTTATTAGAGGGATTGTTGTTGAAAGTATGGTTAGCGGGTGGACCGTTTGGTTGGTAACGATTAGGCGGATTGGAAGAATTGTTTTGGCTTTGTTTCCACCTAAGGTTCGGGTGATTTTTTCAAGAAGGGTTGTAGGAATCACCGTAAGGGTTTGGCTCGGGTTTGAAAGTGTACCACTTGTCTCCCGCTTCGTCGGTACACGAGGATGCGTAGTCCGAAAAAGCTGTTCCGGGGAGTTCCACGCAATCACGAGTGTCATGGGGACCACTACATAATTCGCATAAAGAAGTGATTTTGTTCACTTGGCTTGAAGGCTTAGGAGCTTCGTAAGATTTCATGAGAAACTTGACTTGGTCCTCAAGTTCCATGATCCTACGGTCGGGAGTGCTAGAGTTGTTCGAAGGCAAAGATATTGCCTTGACCGTTTTGTTCAAATCACGGGGATCATTCCAACTTTCGTTGTCATAGAGAGCAAGATCTTCTATGAGTTCCCATGATTCTTCCACACTTAGATCACGTAGCTTACCGCCGGCCGATTGGTCAATGGTTCGCCTTGTGGAGAGATCGATATGGTCATAGAAGATTTGGACTTGGAGCCAAAGATCTACACCATGATGAGGGACTTTTTGGAGTAAGTCCTTGAAACGAGTCCATGCTTCGTATAGATTTTCACCTTGACGTTGTTGGAACATCAAGATATCATTTTTAAGCTTGGTAGTTCTCCCCGGTGGGAAAAATTGAGCAAGGAAACGAGTGGTGAAATCATCCCATGAGGTGATGGATCCCGCGGGTAAACGTTCAAGCCATTGACTAGCTTGATCACGTAGAGAGAATTGGAATAGGCGTAATCGGGTCAACTCTCTAATTGTAACTTCAAGGTCTATAGAATCTACGATTTTAAGGAAATCCTTGAGATGTTGATTAGGATCTTCAGAACGAAGTCCATGGAATGCACATCCACTTTGCACCAACCGGATGGTGTCGGATCGCAAGGGGGACACATTGGCTCCTTGAGTGAGCTCAATAGTGTTTTGATAGCCTTGGTGGCTAGGTCGGGAATACTCTCCTAGGGTTCGGGGCCTAAGAGGTTGGTTTGCTAGTGGTGTGTTTTGTGGGTGGTTTTGTTGTGGTGGGTTGATGGGTTCAAAGATGTTACCACCTTCCATGATGTCGGATGGTAAAGGTTACGAACAAAGACACAAAGAAATAAGATAGACTAAAGAGAAACCTAAAAATAAAAATAAAATCTTACTAGAAAGAAATCTAGCAAGTAGACCTAATAAAAAGAAATCCTAAGCTAGACATAACTATTCCCCGGGCTGCGGCGCCAAAAACTTGATACGAGGGAATCGCACCAGGCTTTACCTCTCGAGGGATCTCAAGAAGCTTACAACCCCCACCAGGCAGTGTACCTGATCGTTGTAGTATAGTATAGTGACAAGTACTAGGGGATTGATCGTTCAACTCAGTAATAGTGTCGCTAGGATTAGAAAGCCTAAAAACTAGATCTAGAGGTGAGGGATGATTCGTTTTGTATTTTTTATATTTTTATAAAAGCAAATAAAATCTCGGGTTTTGGAAGAGTGGGCGGAATTAGTTGTTAATCAACTAACCCAATAACTAAGATGCAATCAAAATAAAATAACAGAAATGGAAATAAAGCTAATTAAACTAGTGGTGTGAACAATAATGGGGAGAGTTGTGTTTACTTAGGTTTCATTACTCCCTAGATATCTTTTATAGGTTGATAGTTTGTTACAATTGCGTGGATGACGGGTTATATTCCTTAATACCATTCGTGTGGTGGCGTACATACTTCCCCAACTCTATAAGCTCCTACTTCACTCCTATGTCGAGCCTGCAAGAAGCTCCTAACATGGGATCATTAGAATTCGCTCATGCATTAAATACAACCATAATAACCTAGTACGCATTGGTTCATGTTTCTTAAGACGTTCAAGCATGTTACCCTATGGAAGTCTGCCAGTTTTCTTAAGCTTAATATCGAAATCATTCATCCTTAACAACTATAAACAAACAATCAACCCATAATCAACATCTAGGTTTCACTACATCTAAGCAAACACACAAGAGATCTAGCCTAGCATGTTAAATTCAAGACAAGCGTAAGATATATTCAAACAACACATGGACATATTGAATGAATTGAAAGGATATTATCTCAATTGAACATGAAAGGTTTCAAAGGGTAAAAACCCTTGAAAGAACAGTAAAATTCGTGCTAGGGTTTCTCCAAAGTTACCCCCTCTAAAGTTACATCTAATGAATGAAAATTGCAAAACTATATATAGATTTTACAAGGTGACGGCGTCAAGAAGGAATATCTGACGCCGTCAACTCGCTGCCCATAATGAGATCGGATTGCCTAGATCCAAGTTTGACGCCGTCATGTGTAATTTAGTTGTAGGCCGTCACCATATCATGAACCATGACGGCCAAGCTTGACGCCGTCACAATTTCTCTGGATCGTCACCACTTCCACCTCTTGTTTACTCTTGACGCCGTCACATGGAGACACTTGACGCCGTCAGGTACTGTTCCCAGCAAGGAAAATTAAGACTTTGCCGTTTTCTTCACTTTTATGCTCCAAAAACGTCCAAAATGCTTCCTTTTCCAGAATTCACTCCAAAAGTACCTAAAATGACAAAAGGAACGATTTAGGGCAATATTTGATCAAATAAATTCAAATCCGGGCTTAAATGACCCCCTAAAAATGGCTCATTTTTTGCCTCATCATACATCATCCAGTCCGAGGTCCGATTTCTTCTCAGAGGTGGGAGGAGTTGAGATCTTTGTGGTATCGGAGGATTTCTCTTGTGTGGCAGTAGCCTGAGTGGTACCAGTGGTGGCTGTTGCAGCAGTAGGAGTTGGTGTAAACAGGTAGGAATAGTAGAAGTGTCCTGCTGGATAGTGACATCTACCATTGAGACAACTTCTTCACGTTCATCACCTGATTTGTCACCTTCTGCTTCATCAGGATTATCTACTAAGAATTGATCTCCAAAAGTGTCAAGGTTCTTGAAAGAAGCCAGAGTTCCTATTGAGCTGTCAGGTTCCACTGCGAGCTTAGGATCATCAGTCTTGAGCTTGAGATTACCTTGTATGTTAGGATAAGCAGTGGACACAAACTCGTCATGAAGTGGGTCTAGTGGTGTTTCAGTATCGACTACTTTATCCCGTGCAAGTTTGTTGCTGGTGACTTCTTGTGTAGCTAAGATGGAGTCATCACCTTTGAGTGTTGAGCTGGTACCAGTTTCAGACCCACTTGAGCTAGCATGTTGCACCAGACTAGGTGAGTGTGACAGTGTTTTTGTTCGGAGACACTTTGGCAGATGATGATGAAGGAGAATGTCTTTTGAAGATATACTTAGTGCTTATTGATTTGGAGGCAGGAGATGAGATTTTCAACAATGTTTGTGCAACCTGTTCTTCTATAGTGACATCCTTACCTTTACCCTCTACATGCTGCAGCTGTTGACCTTTATCCGATTCAGGTTCTTTGATGCTGACACCACTGACTGGAGGTACCGGTGGCATGTATGCATCTTTCAGACTTTCTGCAGTTGCCATTTGAATCATTTCTTCTTCTGATAGTGGCATTTGTATGGTGCTAGGTGTTTCTTCTGGATCACTTATCTTAGACATGGGTTTCTTGGAGCTGGGTTTCTTGCTCCCAGTGATGTGTTTAAGCTTTTTGGTACCTTTAGAAGAAGCAGCTGAAGTAGTCATTCCCTTGCGTTTCTTTGATGAAGTTTTCTCAGACTTGGTGGACTGAGATGGTTCAATAGTGGATGCTTCATGACTTGCACTCAGAAGTTTTATATACTCCTCGTAGTATGGTGCAGTGAGTATGTCACGAGTGAGTAGAGCATCGGGAATAGCCATACCAAAGATTATTTGGCCTGTACTTTTAGCTGTATACTTGAGATATCCCACTGGATTTTCATCAGAGGTTTGATGGAGAGCCGATCCTTCTCTAGGGTGAAAGTGAAGGGATCGTTGGAGGCTTAAGATGATTAGTTTAGTGAATCGAATGCTTGGAATGAGAAGTTTGGCGGATCTCTTCTTTCCGTCTTTGTTCCCCTCAACATTAGCTTTGTCTTCGAGAAATGAGTGGATAGAGTGAGTGAATTCCTCCCAGATTCTTTCAACAAAATCGACATTCTTCCCATTGACTACCCCCCAAAGAATATGTAGTGAAGGAGCTCTAATTCTTTCATAGCCCGAAGTTTTACCAGTCAAGCACAAGTTAATGAAACTCGCGATGGCTCTCCATGGTTGGTACATATCGTGAGTGATGACAGAGGACAATGTGGAGACATGAGTGGGATATCCCAGTTCATTGACAAAGCTTAGTAAGGTGGCTGGATTAGGCGGGGGGGGGGGGGGGGGGGGGTGTACTCCACATTATCACCAGTCGGCAAGATTTGAAGTGCACTACCAAGAGTGTCTTTAGTGATGTTCACCCACTGTTCATCAAGCTGGCATTTTTTTGTGTCTGTGGCCCTGTCGTAGCAAATGGTGTTCTAGAACTGTTGGATGTAAATGGATGGGATTGTTGCAGATGCAGTGAAAGCACTGAAGAATGTGGTGTGTTTAAGTACGTCCAAAGCCAGTTGAAAAATAGGATGGTTATGAGGTTTGTCAGCCTTCACATAGCAATTACTTTTCCCGATAGACACCCACTTGTTGAAAGGAAGGATATCATTATCAGAACGAACAGGTGGAGCTGATGATGCTTCAATAATAGATTCTGTCATTGTATCTGCAATTATGACAAATCACAACAGAAAACAAACACACACAGAATTTGAACTTGTCGGTTATAAGTGAATCCCTGATATCACTACACAAAGATGACATCATCAGACACACATGAGAACCGTGATAGATGGAGACAAGATAATCACATATGTGCACCTAGAATTGGCAATATCATCTAACAAGTAAGTCAATGGTAGGCCACATACACCACAACTGACCAACGGCATGAAGTATACAATTTGCATAACATATATAGACCTTATGAGGTAAACCTAAGAGGATCTAAATGGAGTTACACAAATAATCGAAGAGAGTAAGGTAAATGTGAGTAATCAAACTACTACCATACTAATTAATGTACAGAGTATCACTTGCAAACTAGGTAGCCACTAATAGAGTTAATTGCTCATAGGAAATTATGCTAACCAGGGATAACCGCAAGTCAGGATAAACCACAATCTGAGATAATGGCTAAAATGATATCCACTAAATTAGAAAATCGCTATAAGACTAACCGCAAACACGCAACTCGCTAAGATGGATTAAACGCAATCAAAGTTAACCGCTAGACGAGTTAACCGCTAGATGAGTTAACCGCTGGACGAGTTAACCGCTAGACGAGTTAACCGCTAGTCGAGTTAACCGCTAAATGAGTTAACCGCTAGACGAGTTAATCGCTAGTTGAGGTAACTGCTAGGCGAGTTAACCGCTAGACGTGTTAACCGCTAGATGAGTTAACCGCTAAATGAGTTAATCGCTAGAAGAGTTAACCACAATACAAGTTAATCGTTAGAAGAGTTAACCGCAATACATGTTAATCGCTGATAAGAACAATCGAGGAAACCGCAATCAAGAATGTGCACAAACCGCAATCAAGAATAGCACAACACAAGCAGCCAATAACTCAAGTAAACAACACAACATCAACCAGGAATGATAGAAACAAAACGAACAAGCCCTAGTACAAACGCAACATCCCAAATCACTACATCTTATACCACCAACCTACTCGCTACAAATCAATACCTCGAATTTCCCATTTTGAAATCAACAAAAATAATAGAATTGTAATCGTGAACAGACAATCACACTCATAAATAATCACAAGCTAACCTATTAGTGATTAACAATCAAGTGTGACCCGATCGATGAAGCCCTCCACCTAAATAAAATCCATTGCAAAACATGTGACTAGGCATATAACACTTTGGTATAAGAGAAGTCACAAAGAAAGCAATCAAACCAACCTAGGCGATTTACAAATGATGACAATTAACGAGGCAGTGATTGAGAGTCTTAGAGATTAGGTCGAGTGATTAGAGAGTAGTGGAAGTGTATTTGCAACAATTGAGACTAAACCGCAAGATAAAAAATATATATATGAAGAAAACATTTAAAAAGTGGCAGAACTAGTCCTTGTACTAACACACCTCCTAGTTGACAATATACAAAACTTATGAAACAGTCCCTAGAGTTACAAAAGTGATAAATATCACAAAGCAATCAATAGGAAGCACACATTACATTCGACCAGGCAATAATTGGGACCAGATAAAAATCGGAAAGCATCATCACAACGATAGCAACATATTACAAAGAAAACACACAAGAGAGATACCAAGACAAGTAATACCTATACATGAGTGGTGGAACAGAACAGACAAAGAAAAATGTATGCAAAACAAACAAATTATATACAAGAAATATGGAAAGAATAAACACCGGGTTTCATTCAATTTGTGACAAGTGAAGAAAGAGTCCTGAGTAGAAGTAAACAGGAGTCTAGAAGATCATACATCACTTGAGAGTGAACATGTCTCCTTCCATGGGAGATTTCAGTGCCTTTGGTCGCCACACTTGGACTTTCTTAAAGCTGTCATTCAAGCCATTTGAAAATTCTACGTCTTTCGTTTTAATAGATGTGAGCTTACACACATGTGACCATTTGTTACCATTCATCATGAATATTCCTCCCGTTGGTACCCATATAAATGAGGATCTAAACCTGTATGGTATTTCATGCATTGTGACATTCTTATGGTGAATGGTTCCGTTATCTGTTCTCCTTTGTCTATGTCTTAAAGGCATTACAGGTTTGTAAGCATTTTGGATCCTAGTAGACAGGGAATTTCCAGCATATGAAGTGACACTTTTCCCATTTGATTTATGATTCAGAAACTTAACCTGAGTGTTGACCAATTGATCATGAGATTTAAGTTTTGAAATCACAGATTTAATCAAAACACGTTTCTCATCTACTTGGGAGACAAACCGAGCTTTTGAGAATTTTGGTCTTTCAGAAATAAAAACATTTGGTTGTCTAATGGTAGAGCGATTGCCAACTGTTTTTAAAACTGGTTTTCCCAAGATAGATGGTTTTGAAAGATTAGGGATCATACGATTCCTTGTCACATTACTTGGCACATTATTTACTCGAGAAATTGTGGGACTTTTAGTCAGACTTTGAGCAATGAGATCATTGTATTTAGTTAACTGAGAGGTTGTCAGATTGACATTCTTAGCTTTTATTTCTTTGATTGAGTCATACAGTTCTTTACATTGCATTTTCAAAGTCTCATTTTCCTTACGTGATTTAGTCATTTTGCATTCGGTTTCATTAATGTCATGTATTCGTTTGGCTTCATTACTTTGCTCATACATCTTAATTCGATCTTTCAGGCTGTTGATCGTTAAGTCCTTGTCTTGTAGCTGAGTTTTCAAATCGTTTATCAAAAAATATTCACTAAGTTCAGGCAATTCCGGTTGATTCATACAAGGTTTGCAACTTTGAAGACTTTCTTCTTTTTGTTGTATTTCAATTTCAAGTGAAATACAATGTTTTTCAAGTTGTGAAAATCTTTTTAAAAGTTGATTAAAAATTTCTTTTTCAACCATGTCCTTTTCCTTTTTTTAAAAAACTCAGCCTTAAGCATAGAACTTGAAGCATCACTATATTCATCATACAGATCACTTTCTCCCCCTTTATGACACCTATTTGTTGAATTAGAGGTGGTTGAACTGTCAGTCTTTTCCAACAGATTTATGTCATAAATAGGTTTAATTTGATCTGTATGGTGATATTCATTGGAGAGCATATTATGTTGATCAATTAAGGGTACCTCATCATTTGAACCATGTACATACATAGGTCTGAACTCTGCATCAATGGCACGTGTCACTAAATTGCCAGTAGTGTCAATCTTATCAGCTTCCGAATCCATGCATTCAGTGATGACTGACTCAGCATCCGATGCTTTACCCAAATAAGCAATACCATCAATTGATTGTACTCGATGTGTCTTCACCCGGTCTTCATACTCCCGTTTGTGCTTTGCCTTTTCCTCAATGTACTCCTTGACCTTATCCATGTGTTGGAGTAATATGTCTCTGAATGTGTCAACATCAATTTCCGTGTGATCAACAAAACACTTCATAGTCATCTGACTCTCATAGTCATATATCATAGCAGATTTTGAATCGATGAACCTCTGCAGTTGTTTGTTGAGCACACAGAGGGCTGCCAAAGGTCCAGTATTGGAAGATCCTTCTTGGTCCAGTTGTTGTTGTAATTGATCCAGATTAAGAATCATTAAGTCCGTGAAAGTTTGAACATCTTAACCGAAGAGAGTTGTAAATGCACGTTCGAATCCCATTTTGAATCCATTTCCCTCTAATAGTATAGAAAGGTGTGAGTGAAGCAGCCGAAAGCATTCAATGTGGCATTCCCTTGCATAATCAAGTAATTTACTTGACTGACGAGTCACATTCTCCTGGGAATCTGAGCCAGAAGGTACCATTGAAGCATTGTCAGGTACAAGGCCGTTGATTTGTAGAACAAGCTTAGAAGTCAAAGGTTCATCAACCGTGTCATATAATTTAAGAATTTTGGGTATTA
Organism: Artemisia argyi; assembly: GCA_030686995.1. Classification (NCBI taxonomy): domain Eukaryota; kingdom Viridiplantae; phylum Streptophyta; class Magnoliopsida; order Asterales; family Asteraceae; genus Artemisia; species Artemisia argyi. Next base: position 90,519,981 of record CM060704.1, read on the forward strand.
CTGAATCTAAAGAAGTTGACATGATGAAGCAGATGGGTCACAGTTTGCACTAAATGTCAAGTTGCGACAAGTCAAGTTACAATATATCCAATTGAGATTAGTCAAGTCATCAGAATTAACTCACAACGTCAGATCACAATTAGATTAATCGAAAAGACTTAAGTTACAACAATTCACCATATACAAATGATTACCCTATCACAAGTGCTTCACCACTTGCTCAATTGCCAACAAAGTTGAGAAAATAGCTACCAAGGAGAGCAAACCGCTAAGTGCAAATCGCAAACTTCAGGTAATCACAATGAAGAAGTAATTGCAGGATTAGGCCAGGTAACCGCAAGAAGCAAACCGCAATAAGGTGCAAATCGCAGGATGATGTAAACGCTGGGAGCAAACCGCAATAAGGAGCAAACCACAGGATGAGTTAAACGCTAGTGAAGTAAACGCAGAAAAGCTTAAACCGCAGGAGTAAACCGCAGAAACTTAACCGCTAACCCAAAACGCTAACTCAAACCGCAAGATTTAACCGCAATTCACAGAAGTCCAAAACAGTCACTGTCCTTGCGTTTTGTCCTTATACCCAAAATAGTAATCGCTATCTAGCAAACCACAGAATCCTTTAGCAAATAGCAGCCACGAAATGAAGCAGTGGAGCAAACCGCAATTAAGAACAACGACCCAAAATCAATCCAATCTTCAAATAAACGTTAGATGTAGCAAAACCAACTGAAAAACTATGTCGTACTAACACCAATGATCACGAAAGTACACCCATAACATATCAAATAACACTAGAATGATCAAACTAAGATGTTTTCACTAAAAACACTTCTAACTCACAAACACTATACAAAACCACACCAAATATGATTCACCAAGGCCCAAAGATGAAACCTTGGCTCTTGATACCAATTGTAGGATACTAATTAAGTCACAAACATGAAGATTATGGTGGCGTTTTTGGCGTTAAATGAGAAAGAGGAAGAAGAGAGAAAGAAAGTTGGAACCTTGAGAGAAAATAGAGAATATTAGATTAAGTGAATGAGAAGGTCCAACCCTCTCCCTTGGTGGGAGAGGGGTATTTATACAAGAAATAAAAACGCCCACACCCGAGCTGTGGATCAGGCATACAGTAGGTAAAGACCCGTCCTTCTTCCACGGTGTTACTTAAACTAATACTAAATAATAAATAAACTAACTACAAGCTAACTTAATGCTATTACAATATTTAGGTGACCGAGTCTTTTATAGGAATATTTGTATTCCTAACAATTATCCACAAATTAAAGACTACGCCGTAACTAGTAATAATGTTACGGCGTAATGAAGACTCCGTGGCAACTTTATGGAACTTGTGAAGATTACGACGTAGCACCTCAAGTCAACTACAATGTAGCACAGTTACGGCGGAACAGTTCTATCCAACTACGCCGTAACCAGCTCCACAGATAAGATCAAGTGAAGATAACACTAGCTACGGCATAACTAGTTATAGCGTTACGCCGTATCAAAATTTTTGCCTATAAATACCGGAATAAAATTCACTATTAAGAACATCTCCCCTTTCCCAAACTTTCTAGGGTTTGGGGAGAGCTACCACAGAAGAAGATGATAGTGTTAGGAGTCAGAAAATGGAAGTTCTCGTCTACATTAATCATTTGTATTCGAGTTTGGATTCTCTTATGCTTTTCCATAATCATTTGATGAATTCTTATTATTAATTCAAGTATCATTTAGTTAATTGTTCTCTTTTATTACTTCATATAGATATCTTTTTTGTCCATTCATTTACACTAGTTTCTGTAGTATTATAATATTGTTTATATCTATTATGCTAGATGTGATTGACCTGAAACCCAGTCCATTTAGTAGGCTAGAAGAATTGACCATAGGACACTAGCCTAATAGATTGCGAGGAAATGGTTGGGATGACAACTGACCATATTGTCTTGTGTGAGAATTGACCATATGACCATCTTACTAGTGGAGGTACCTAAAAAGTTAGAGAGATCTAAGATCCAAGAGGTCGGATCTCTACCGATTGTGATCTATTAGATTTGGTGCTTAATGACTCAACCGAGTATCCAATCTCCGCTTACTAGCATGGGGTAGTGCCTGTGGTTCAGGGGACGATATTAGGGAAGATAGATTAGGATGACTTTACCCTACGATTTCTAGTGATATTTATGCCACTGTACGTTGTTTATGAACTTCTACAATTGCTTGAATAACTTCGATTAGTGCTTTATCTTTACACTTCCTATCCCTTAAATCAATTCTGTGAATTGCAAACCAACATTCACTACTTAATTCATCATTTCTATCAACATTTACCTATCGTTATCACATAACATACTTTGATCTCTTTCACGACAGCTCTTAGGGACGACACTCAGATTTACCTAGGCTTTGCTGCATGCGATCGGGTTCTCTGCCCGTCAGTACGTGTTTATCCTAGTATTTCTAAGTCTATAAATTTAAAGCAGGATGAAAATATGCATCAAGTTTTTGGCGCCGTTGCTGAGGAGCAATTTAGTTGAAAGAAATTGAGGTATGTTTATTTAACCTATTTTATGAGGCGGATATGCCTGACCAGTGACAACCCAGGTACGTAATTCGTTCTCTCGTATTGCAATTTCTAAATTTGTTCAAAACTTTTAAAATTACGAATTACGGCGTAGCTACTCATACAACTACACCGTAGCTACTTATCTAATAAAACATTTACTCGGATCTTGAAAATAGGTTACGGCGTAACCACTTTCCTAGCTACGCCGTAACCCTTCTCCTATATATACGCAAATGATTATCATTATTAGGTTTTTACCACAACTTATAACCACCATCACCACTGTTAAAATTTTTCGAAAATTTTTCTAATCGATTCTACTATCTCTTCTACTCTACATATGGCAGGTAATGATCTTTGATTATATTATTTTCAATTTTGATTAATTAGGGATTCTTATTAAAATTTTGGGGATCCCTAGTTTTTCGCTATGTTTTATATTATTGACCTCGCAATTTAGGGTTGTTGAACAATTTGATCATGTTCTCATTTAGCTAATTTAGATTCCCATTTGATTATAATTATAAGTTGGTTATTCTGGTAGGGTATCATGCGACGTTTATATAATAATCTAGACTTTGACATGGGCATTATATTAGTAATTTCCGTGGTCACTTTTGTGGGTCTGGGTAAATTTTATGGTCACAACGTAGTTAATCGATCGTTGGCCATAACCATTTTTGGTGATTACTGCTGCAGTAAGACAACTACGACGTAGGTAGGATATCAAGCTACGCTGTAGCTTGTGTTTGGAAAACTGGGTAAAATTAGGTTACGACGTAGCTAGTAATTGAACTACGGCATAATAATAGGAATTACAACGTAGCTGGTAATGAAACTACGCCATAGTACTTCAGCAGCCGACTCACATACTTAATTTTTGCAGGCAATGATGACAACAACCCCACTGCTTGGATTCAGTTTAATACTTATGGTGACCATGCCAGATTCGAGTGTCTTAGGGATTATGCATTTCTCATCAAAAGGAAATCGATACGCCTAAGGCACTTGACTTTGATACTTTCAAAGAGGTTAGCAGTCGTAAGGCAATTAAGGAGCCGAGGAATTTTGCAGTGTTAAGTACTCCGGGGTTGTTTGGGGTACTAAAAAGAGTTTTACTTGCAATGCTTTGTTAAGGTTGTTCGAAATTGCTGAACCAGTAATCCCGGAGTATGTTAGAGAGTTCTTGGCTAGTGTCTACTTGGATGAGAGTATCACCACTGTTCACCAAAAATGCTTATGGTTTCAAATTGGTGGAGAAAGGTATCAGATGAATATGAAGGAGTTTATTGTGGTGATGGGATTGTACACAGAGGAGGAAGTCGGGTTAAAGGAGTTTGGGGCATTCTATGAAGAATGTTGGAGACACCGCCTCGAAGACTACAACCCGGCAGCCTATATTGCTAGAATATCAGATGTCGTTGGATACAACTCAAAGAAACCACCTTCTTACAATTCGATTAGAAGCCCTATCCGAAGGTTGGTTCACAGACTCATTTCCTTATCAATCAAGGCGAGACACTCAGCCCGGGAGAAAGTCATAGTGGATGACTTGTTCTTGTTAGAAGGTATGGATGGTGGTAAATTCATTGATGTCCCTTGGTACTTGGCCAAGTTTTTGTCTGATGGAGCAAAGGGGGCACAGACTAAGAGCAAGATTCAAGGTGCTCATTTCATTGGTAGGTTGGCTAGGAACTTAGGATTGATGACTCTGGAAAAGTTGACATTAGTGACCATTTCCATGAGCACAACAATGAACGAGGTGAGCAAATTGATTGAGTATAACATTTGCAAGCCTAATTGATTGGGTGGTGCTGATTTAATGCCCGAGGGGGCGACTACTGCTAGCGCTGGAACTAATGGTAGTGGTGGTGCTAGTAGTAGCCAGGCTGGTGGGAGCCAGGCTCAGGAGGAGGAGGGTGTTAGGATTCGTCCGACTATGACAACGTTGGATAGGTTTAGGGTGATCGAGGGATGCTTAGGACATATCGATACCGGGATGACAGAGATTAGGGATTATATGGATGATATGGCGTCAGGTATCTTCGGTATGAGTGACCAGTTTGATGGGTTCCACGGTGATCTGAGGAGGATGCAGGCTGAGCAGCAGCGTTTTTATCAATGGAATGCTAACCGTATGAGCGAGATGATGGCTAGCATGCACCTTAACCACGAGCGATGGAACGGGGCTCCCTATGTACTTCCCCGACATTGGAATCCAGAAGGGAGTGACCCTCATGGACCCTAAGCAGCATCCTGGCAGCACCTCCAGTACTTCGTTCCACTCCATCGATCCCCAATCCATGGACCACGACCATTTCCAGGGGTGAAATCCCCAGTCGTTGTTGAACAATCATTTCGGTTACTTCATAACAATTTCTGTAGCTCTCGTTAAACAATTTACATTTATCTATGTCTGTAATAGTTGAACTATTAGGATTTTTATTCCTGTGCTTAATCCAAGTGCCTCTAGGTACAATTTTCCTTATGATTTTGTGCAGGATGTTATGCTGATTTAGGTAACTATGGCGTAACTACTTTATCGTGTTATGCCGTAGCTACACGTACGAGAGGTCATTGGTTTTCTGGAATTAAAGTTATGTCGTAGCTAGTTATTGAACTACGCCGTAACTCTCAAATCGAGAGTTTGCTTGATGGACGATTCAAGTTACGACGTCATTACCTTTTGTAACTACGACGTAATTCCCACATCGAGAGTTGAACATGTTGAGGACGTTAGTTATGGCGTAACAACTTATTTAGTTATGATGTAACTATCTTTGGAAACCTTTGGCCAACATACACATGAGAGAAAAGAGAGGGGAGTTATTTTTCTTTCTTTCTATGTATATTTTCATTTCTATTTTTTCTTTCGTCTTTTTCATTTGTACAAATGGGACTTTGTAAAACTTACGTAGGGGATGGGAAATAAAAATGACCTAAAATTTTACTTGAACCTATTTTGCCCTCGTTTTCTAGTTTATTTTGAAAAATTATGCCATTATGAAAATTTTTGACATGTTTTTATTAACCGAACTAGAATGGACCTTAGCCGAGCACATTTAACCCTTGAATTCCCTTGGTGAGATTTAGCCTATCCGTTTCCATTAATTTACCCCAAATCCACCTAAATATTGAGTGTACCGGTAGTTTGTAGACTTTAGAACTTGGATTTCACCTAAATAGCCTTATATGTGTGTGTTTATCAATTAACCTCCCCGACTTCTCAACCCCCGTGTAAACCCTTTTGTTTCACTCATCTTTAGTGCAAGATACCCCTAGTACACCCTTTTGAGCCTTTCCTTTCATTTCATACCCCTATATATATTGTTTCGATACACCCTTACACCTTAGCCTACCGTGTAGTTTTAGTTTATGATTAAAAAGTCATTGCTTGCCCAAGTTCGTGGTCCAAAGTGGAAGAATTCGAGAATCACGCCTACATCAAAGACTTATTATTGAAGATCATTATAGTCTTGTCATTTCTGCAATAAGTTTTAATTTTTGGTCAAATCGGGAAAGGGGTTCTTCACCTATTGCGCCCATAGTTCATGTCATATATAATCATGATATAGTACATGTTTTGGTTATTACATCTCATGTTTATAGTTATATATGTTTCATTTACTCACTAAGCTTTTGCTTATGTTACCATATGACATGTTTTGTAGGTGAGCCAAGTGGCATAAATAAGATCAAAAGAAAGGGACCTATGGGATAGCTAACGGTGTAGCTTGTGGTTGGTAACGAATGCTTTTTTATCCTTCTTTGATACAACTAGTTACTTCCTAAAGTCATTTGAAGTCAAGTGAACGATTCGGGAAATGTAATATATCTAAGTGTCAAAGTTAAATATGTAGTGCATGAAAAAGGGGTGTTTGGAAACAAGTTTAACATACCCATTTTTTGTTTTAATGGGTCAAAAGTACATGTACATATGTTGTGACGCTTATTCCAGGTTTAATATGAAGTATAATACTTGTATGTTTTTAAGTTTCGAAAAATTGTTTAAGACACTTTTACGGAAAATGAAAAAATATAGGTCAGTAGCCTATACAACATATAGCAGGTCTGATAAAAAAATGGGCATTTCAAGATGGTATCAAAGCGATGGTTTGGTTATAGAAGCATTATGCGTATTTTGATGCTAGTTTATGTTTGATTTTGGAATAGTTTAGTTCTTGAATAATGGTGATAATGAGGACGTGATCAAATGATGCATTTTGATGATATCAAATAACAACATATTATTAGCATCATTTATCCTACGTGTATTGCTTGGTTTATATTATTTTATATGAGAATTGATACTTAATCGCTTACTTTTATAAATCTCAGTTATAAACAAGCAATTGGTTAAAGTTAGCTATTTTAGACGTAAATTGGAGCAAAATGGATCAAGTTGGAAAAGTCAACTGAACTGAAGAAAGATACGCTGTATTATTCTAGAAGGATACGCCGTACACCAAGACTTATACGAATATGAAGACCATTACCTAACTTTGAAGCAAACGCCGTATGGATTTCTCCCATACGCCGTATATGAAACTTTGGTCAACGAGAAGATCTGACTTGCTTTGCCCATGATACGCCGCATGACACCATATCATGCGCCTTATCTACCTTAAAGACTTCACCAGATTTCCAAGATTAGAAGACAAGATGCGCAGTATGAAGCTCAGTGATGCGCCGTATCATATGGCGGTGCACGAATATTCCAGAATATAATAATCTTGGCCCCAACGCTAGGTTACCGAGATACAGCGTATCGAACACTTGGATACGCCATATCGACTCTGTTCTCAGAATGTATAAATACCCCATTCACAGCCGAATTTCAGAGACACAATACTTAGAAGAGGGGACGTCTGACCACACAAAGACACAACCAAAAGGACGAATTCAGAGCAATAATAAGGTCATACTAGTGCATAATTACATAGGAAGATTCGATTAATGGTATTAGTACTCTTTAATCATTTGGTTAGCGTGCTCTTTCTTTCATTAGATTCGTACTTAATATTCTTTCACTCATTAAAGATTATATGATGTTTTATTGGTCTACAATGCTTATGCGTATGTTTTGATTACTTTATTAGCTTATCGTGCCCTGTCGGCTATTAGGCTCGCACAATTACTTCATTCACATCATTTACATGATTAATGTAATCCCTCAAGGGTTAATTAATACATAAATTAAGTAATCATTAATGTGGACTTTAAGTGGATTTCTGATTAGTCGTTACAGGACCTTTGCGTTGAGAAGACTTAATACCCGAAATCTAGACGTTTTGGCTGGATCTAGACACTGGCATGAGATACGCATACACGTAAGCAACCATAGAGAAAGAACATAATTAGTACTCATCATATATAACTAAACAAATCTTGAGCACATCTTCCTTACTATTGGTTTGACCTCTTATCTATTATTTGCTTTCTATCAGTGTGTGTGTGTGTGTGTGTGTGTGTGTGTGTGTCATTAGCCTCGTTACTTTTATTTACAGTTTTACTTAATCTACACATCGTGCCAGTCTCTCAGGCTGAAAATTCCCATTGCATTAGATTAGGTCTAATTAGAACTAACTTTAGGATTAAAATACTTATAGATATTTATGTGTTAACGTTCCACTTTTAGTGATCAACAGTCTACTTACCAACTAGGCTACATTGATCGGGTACACTGCCCATTAGTGTTTCTTATAGGTTAAGTCGGCTAAATAAAAATTTAAAACTTGATAACATAATCTATGCCTACAACGAGAACACATCACATTTATTATGACGTCTAACCAACGTGATAATAATCACATCATATGACGTGGACTTATTGCAATCGTATCATTTCTTAAGGATTGAGCTTAGATGGTTTATAGATGAATATAAATGATTATAGCAATAGAATATCATGTTAGCCTTGCTATTTTATAAAAGATAACGTCACACATAAGGAAATGGACTAGATATCATACAAATAGTACTTTAGGGACTATTATTGTAATATAGGCAAACATGTGATGTAATGAGCCTATAAATACCCCTCATGACTCTCCATGAGGGGTGTGGGAAAATAGTGTGTGTAACCAAACCTTTGTCATTTTAATAAACCACCTTTTCTTCACCTTCTCTCTCTACTTTCTCTCTCTAAAACAATGATGTATTTCGATCAACCGCGACCTCCGGAACGTGTTTCTTGGTCATTAACAAGTGGTATCAGAGCTAACCAGGGGCGAATCGTGGTGTTTTTGGGTGAAAAATCGTGTTTTTGGGTGAAATAAGACGAATCGGTATTGTTCATCGCCATTCTATCGAGTTTGAAATTTTTTTCGAGTTTGGAAAATTCTGATCGAGTTTGAGTGGTATACCGAGTTTGGATGCTTATCGAGTTAGGTATCTTATCGAGTTAGGGTAAGCATTACCGAGTTTGAGTATTGTTTATCGAGTTAGGCCTGTTTTTTTGGCGAGTTAGCCTTGATCCCTTATCGTTCATCGAGTAAGGTTTTTCATGTTTGCTACTTAGGCGAAACTCTGCCAAATTCTTCTGAGGTTACCGAGTTAGGGAATGGTTATCGAGTTAGAAGAAGCTATCGAGTTAGGGAATGGTTATCGAGTTAGAAGAAGCTATCGAGTTAGGGAATGGTTATCGAGTTAGAACAAGCTATCGAGTTTGGGAAGTGGTTACCGAGTTAGGTACTTTACCAAGGTTACCGAGTTAGGGGCATTTCCGAGTTAGGAGCTTTATCGAGTTAGAGGAGATTATCGAGTTAGCAAAAAAAAAAAAAAAGTATTTTGGCGGGAAAATTTGAGTAAAATTTATTTTTGAGAGGAGACTAAACGTTCAATTTTTACGCGAGATTTTAATTTTGGTATAACGTTGAAAATTTTGGCCCGAAATTCAAATTTTTAGGCCAAAATTCAAATTTTTTTCGGTGAAATTTGGAGTAAAAATTTTCAAAACTCAAATTTTTTCTGGTAACCTTAGAATTGCATTTCATAGTGATTTCCAAATTATGGGCGAGAAAGTTTTCCAATTTTATTTTTGGAGGGAAAATACGAAATCACTACGAATCACCCGAAATAGAATTTCAAGCTTCACCAAAACACACCACGGATTGCTTAAACGATCCTGATCAAGAATCACAATCAAATGACAACGGCTAGTATCGGATTTTTATGATTATGGGGATAATTCTTTATCACTTTTCTGGGTTTAAAGTACATTTCAAGGGCATGTGCACTTATTTATCTCAAAGTCTAGGGGTGGATGGATGCATGACTTTCGAAGATACTTGTTTGGGCAAACACTAAAGATAGTGATTAAGACTTGGATTATCTAGTTATACCCGATGTAAGGAGTTACATTGTAGTGCTCACGGGTTATAACTATCACTTAAAGGAGTTACGTTGTAGTGCTCAGTGTCACACGAAGTTGTGGATAATCAAGAGGTGATGTACGTCTTATACTTGATGGTTGGTTGGTTGAAGAGTATAGAGTACTCAGAGATTCGATGGAGTACGAACTCTCTACACCGTTCTTTGTCACACCATAGTACAAGATTAAGTAACATATCTACGGGATGTTTACTTTATTGTCAGATTTGTTATATTGGATTGTTTCTATAGTCATTGGTCATTTACTAGCTGGTTGGAATTTGAAGAGGTCGCTTAAAGGTTGAAGAGAAGAGCAGAGATTGTAGAATAAAGAGAGTCATATCCTATCAGCATATTCTCACAAATTATGCTTTCATGGTCTATCTACATTGCATCAGAAGTGTTAAGTACGGGTAATTTTGGCATGTACACACAATAGTATGATGATTTTGATACATCGCAACCATCAGGAGGGAGAAGAACATGCCAAAAGAAGTAGTGTTTCATCTCTAGTACGTCGGTTGTTCGAGGGAATTGTGCTTACACTAGAACCGAAGAAGTACTAATGATGTGTACATCGGAGCGTATTACCAACCTTCTATGCAATACTATGTGAGTTATGCTATGATGCTCCCAGAACGACAACCATGGTGCAAACTCATTAGTATCTACCTTATCCGCTGCGAGATGAGAAGAGAGTTGTCTGTTCAGGAGGGAGCAGAAGAAAAAGAATAAAGGCTCACTAGTTAGGAGGGAGTAATAACCTAACTAGACCATTACAGTTGAAGTTCAGAGCTACAAAGACCTTTGCCGTCAGTGTCAAAGATCATACGCCGAGATCGTCAGAAGAGAGAACTTCAAGTCTGCCTCAGTATCTAGACTACAGAGACTCTGCGCTTCAACAACGTCAACATAGTTTACTATTGTTGTAATTTACATGTTTATGTGTTTATAGGTCTCATTGTATCCATTCATGTGTGACGATATCTTGGAGGGAGATTGTTAGCCTTGCTATTTTATAAAAGATAACGTCACACATAAGGAAATGGACTAGATATCATACAAATAGTACTTTAGGGACTATTATTGTAATATAGGCAAACATGTGATGTAATGAGCCTATAAATACCCCTCATGACTCTCCATGAGGGGTGTGGGAAAATAGTGTATGTAACCAAACCTTTGTCATTTTAATAAACCACCTTTTCTTCACCTTCTCTCTCTACTTTCTCTCTCTAAAACAATGATGTATTTCGATCAACCGCGACCTCCGGAACGTGTTTCTTGGTCATTAACATATCATGAAATTTAAAGTTGATAGTTGATGACGTATAGTACTGATAGCAGGATTACTAGGCATGGACTATCCCGAATGAACTGGGCTTCGGCCCTACAAGCAAAACGGTCTCCGGCCCAACGAGCAAACTAGGCTCCGGCCCAACAAGCCAATAAAGCCGTACATAGCTAAAGCCCATGCTACAAGCATGGCACGTATACAAGCGGCACTTTCGAAGTACGCTCGCGGATCGGCCCCTAGTCTGGAAAACTATTCATGTCCGCAACAATCGATTAAGTTGTGGACCCTTGCCCGACAAGGGTCCCACCCCGACCACTACACCAATATGCGAAATATTAGGTAACCCTAATATTTTCACTGTCTATAAAAGGAAACCTCAATTCACACTTTTGGGGTATGATTTTCTCACTCATCCTAATGCACTCGTATTTCTCTGACTACATGCGTTCTTATTCTCACGCCGGAGCTTAATCTTGGGGTCCGTCCCCACGGTAAGGCTAATGTGTGCTTTCACTTGTGCAGGGATTCATCCTTCTACTTGGATTAGTGCATAAGCTATACAACGAACGATCATCATCAAGATTGGCCCAGCACGGGCTCAGCCCAATCTTAAACCAACCACACTTTTTGCACTAACAAGTTGGCGCCATCCGTGGGACCAGTGTACAACTGCGTTCTCAAAAAATACTCGCCATGATCCAGCAAGCAAACACCAACACGTCCGTACCCATGTCCGCCATGCGAAATACAGGCGCAAAAGATAAAGAAACGGTACTAGGAGGCAATGGCATCCCTATACCTAGCATAGATCTCCAAGACTACTGTGAGAGGAACTACGATCGGATAATGCCAATCAAGGCTGAGAAGTATCATCAAATACAGAAGCAACAAAAGCTCAACGAGGTGAAAGCTCGCCTTGCCTTTGAAGAAACATCACAACAATCTGAATCCAGGACACATAACCAAAAGAAAGACCTCAGGAAGAAAAATCGAATCCAATCGCCCCCGAAGCGCGTCCGTGACTCCTGATTCACGTAGTCGCAGGTCGAGATCCCTAACGGGAAGGGGTTCAGGAAGGAAAAATGTGTTCAAAAGATTTGAAAACAGAGTATTCTACAAACTCGAAAGCAAAGAGGGAAGTATGTCCGCATACTCGCAACACTCCTGACACCAGTCTCACCGTGATGACGAAGGAGGGGAAGACAGTCACTACCAGAGTTTCTGCTCCCGTGATTCTGAGAGGCATCATAGTTGTGGATCATCCCTCGAGGCAAGGACGACCTAGAATTCTGAGGTCGCCGTAGGAGGAGGTAGAGGTCAAGAAGGCATAGGATGGTGAGGATGGCGACCTGGCGCAGCCCTGGTCATGCCTGGACTCTGATCCGTTCACCCCCGCATCCGCCACTTCGACATGCCAAAAAGGACCCGCATGACAGCTCAGGTCAAAACATTTGACAGAAGCGAAGATCCGGAGGATAAAGATCTTCTAGTCTGCGGAAATAGTGGAACGTTGGGCCATGCCGTTCTTGTGCCATATGTTCAATTCTACGCTAACTGGCTCTACCAGAGTATGGTTCGACGATCTCCCACATGATACAATAGATAGCTATGACGAACTGAAGGAAGCGTTCCTAGCAAACTTCCTCCAACAGAAGAAGTGCATTAAGGACCCCGTGGAATTACATAACATAAAGCAAGGGGAAGGTGAATCCACGGAAGACTTCATGCAGAGGTTCAAGAGGGAATGTAGAAATGTAAAGGGAGCCCCGGAAGTACTAAAAATATCGGGATTCATGCACGGGATAAATAACCCAGAGTTAATAAAACGCCTGCATGACAACATCCCAAAATCTGTCGATGAGATGATGAAAGCAACCATGTCCTTCCTCAGGGGAGAAGTGCCGACTGGAAACCAAGAACGAAGAAAACCATCCTCATCATTGGGGAACCTGATGGAAGCCAAAAGCAAAATTTTTGAAAAGGGGGATTTAAGAGCTTACAAAGATCTGACAAGAGACAACACCGGTTCACCCTTCTCTCTAAATCTCCAAAGGAAATTTTGGCCCTAGAAAAGGCAAAATTCAAACCCCCACCCCGATGATGACCCCGGTTGAAAAAAGGAACGTTAGCAAATTCTGTGACTTTTACGGAGAGGTAGGGCACGGAACGGATGAATGTATACAACTAAAAAGATAGATAGAGGAGCTGATCAGAAGCGGGAAGCTGTCGTACCTGATTAAACAGCTAAAGCAAAATAGTGGAAAAGATCAGCAGAAGACAGCAAAGAAAGGAGAAACATCATCAAAGGATAAAGCACAGACAATCCTGTTGATACAAACATGGCAGAAATTAGCCAAACAAAAAATAACACAAAGTTTCTCTCCTGATCCGGAAATATCCTTCTTACCATTAGGAGAGGACGAGGGGAATGAAAGCCCAATGATCATAGAGGCAGAATTTGGAGGCCACTGCGTACATCGCATATATGTCGACGGGGGCTCAGCTTCCTAAATACTGTACAAACACTGCTTCAATAGGCTCCGACCTGAGATAAGACGTATGATGGTCCCGGCCACCGTACCTCTTATCGGATTCGGTGGTAACGTCATATGGCCAATAGGGCAGATAACACTCTAGGTAAAAATAGGTGATGAAGAGCACGCCGCTTCCGCATGGATGAAATTCTTTGTGGTGAGATCACACTCGCCCTACAACAGAATTATAGGATGACCGAGGGTTCGAAAAATACAAGCGGTGCCATCAACGGCGCACGGCATGCAGAAATTCCCAGTTGAGGGAGGAGTACTCACATTGCGGAGCAGCAAAATCATTCTGCTCGGATGTGCTATGGTTTCTGAACCAACAAAAGAGACCCCCGGGTCCGATCCCCCATCGAAAGAAAGAATCAAAGTTGCAATCCACCCGGAACACGCGGACCAAACAGTAGCGATAGGCTCTACCGTCATAGAGGAAGGCCGAGCAAAACTATGTGAATTGCACTCTAAAAAAACCTGGATGTGTTTTCCTGGTGTCCGGCTGACATGACAGGGATCCCGCGACGTATAGCATAGCATCGCCTCAATATCCGCGAAGGATATACCCCAGTAAGGCAAAAGAAGCGAGGCCAGGCCCCAGAAAGGAATAAAGCTATATGGGAAGAAGTAGAAAAACTAGTTGAAGTAGGCATTATGAAGGAAGTTCACTACCACAATTGGCTAGCAAATCCAGTGATGGTTAAGAAACATGATGATAGCTGGAGAATGTGCGTGGACTTTAAAGACCTAAACAAAGCATGCCCATATGACTGTTATCCGCTTCCAGAAATAGACTGAAAAGTAGAGTCCCTTTGCGGATATTGCTTCAAATGCTTCCTAGATGCATACAAAGGCTACCATCAAATAAAAATAGCCGAGGAGGATGAGGAAAAAACAGCATTCATAACCAAGGAAGGCATATTCTGCTACTCCAAAATGCCGTTTGGCTTAAAGAACGCTAGAGCAACATACCAACGGTTGGCAGACAAAGCCTTTTACAAACAAATCGGGAAAAATCTAGAGGTATATGTGGACGATTTGGTGGGGTAAAAAGCCGTACGGAAGATGACATCATCAAGAACGTGGAAGAAATGTTCCGGACATTAAGAAGCATAAATATGAAATTAAACCCCAAGAAATGTACTTTCGGAGTAGAATAAGGAATATTTTTCGGCTATATCAACAGTACTAAAGGAATACAGGCCTACCCGGACAAGGCGAAAGCGGTTACTAGTCTCCCGTCTCCCAAGTGTCTAAAAGAGGTACAAAAACTAAACAGGAAGCTAGCCAGCCTGAACCGGTTCCTCTCTAAATCAGCGGAGAAATAGCTACCTTTCTTCAAGACACTCAAAAAGTGCACAAAGAAAAGTGACTTCCACTAGACGAAAGAGGCGGAGGAGGCGGAGGAGGCTTTCTAGCAAATGAAAAGAGTAATAGTCAACCTTCCGACATTAACAGCACTAATGCAAGGAGAAGAATTAATCGCTTACCTAGCAGCCGTGAAGGAAGCGGTGAGCACGGTGCTAATGACAGAAAGGGGGGAAAAACAAATGCCAATCTACTTTATAATCCGCGCCTTGAGAGGTCCGGAGATCAACTACACACTAATGGAAAAACTGGTGTTAGCTCTGGTGCATGCCACCAGGCACTTAAAAAGATACTTCCAGGCATATATCGTGGTGGTTATTACGGACCAGCCAATAAAGCGGATTCTATCCAAACCAGAGGTGGTAGTAAGATTACAAAAGTGGAGCATCGAACTGGGAGGTTATGACATACACTACCAGCCACGAGTCTCGGTCAAAGGACAAATCTTAGCAGATTTCATAGTAGAAAGACCAGAAGATGATTCCGTAAGTGAACTAATGGAAGAAGAAAAGCTGTCGGAGCCCTGGAAACTGTTCACGGATGGGTCGTCATGCGAGGATGGTTTCGGGGCAAGGTTGGTACTCATCAGCCCAGAAGGAGCGGAATTCACCTATGCCCTAAGGTTCACATTCAAAGCAAGTAACAACGCATCAGAATATGAAGCTCTCCTAGCCGGAATAAGAATAGCGAAACAAATGGCCGTTGAAAATTTGCAAGCATACGTCGACTCTTGACTCGTAGCAAACCAAATCAACAGGTCCTATGTCACAAAAGAAACTAAAATGATTCAATACTTAGAAAAGGCAAGGGAACTTATAAGTAGCTTCAGGATGTTTTCAATTCAACAAATACCGAGAAGTGAAAACAAGAAAGCTGATGCCTTGAGTAAAATGGCATCCACCACCTTCGCACACCTAAGTAAGTAAGTGCTGGTGGAGGAGCTAGACAAAAAATCTATAGAGGAAATGCAAGTGTTAGCCATAGTCGAAGAAGAAGGAGATACCTGGATGACTCCGATCTATAATTATCTAACAAAAGACTTGCTACCAGTGGAGCAAAAGAAAGCTAACGCGGTCAAAAGAAAATCACAGCGCTTCGTTGTTATAAAAGAAATCCTATAAAAAAAAGTCTTTCCTCGGACCATGGTTGCATTGTGTCGGACCACGACAGGCAGAATATGTGTTCCAAGAAATCCACGAGGGATCCTGCGGCATCCACATTGGAACAAGATCGCGTACCAATATTGTCAAGTTTACAAACCTATTCTGTGACACCCGTAGTAAAACCTAACGCCGATTACATCCCCATGGCCATTCTATAAATGGGGCATTGACATAGCCAGACCTTTTCCGGAGGGACCGGGCAAGGTCAAATTCCTAATAGTAGCAATCGACTACTTCACGAAATGGATAGAAGCAAAATTTGTCGCAACCATAACAGGGCAACAGATAAAGAAATTCATATAGGAAAACATTGTTTGCAGATTCGGACTCCCCAGAGTAATCATATGTAACACCCCCATTTTTAACACAGATCACAGCGGAATTTGATCTGGGGTATTACTTCATGGATACAAAGACATGATATAGAAAATGACTTGAAAAGAGACATTTTTGAAAAAGGAGTTATCATTCATTTATTTATCAGAGTTTTTACAGTAAAAGATATACTTTTACCAAAACAGAGGTCCCTAAGATACATTTTTAAAGCAAAAGTAGGTGAATGATAACTAGTCTGGACGTCCTTATGTCCAGTGCCACACCATGCCAGTGTTCCTAAAAGGCTCAATTACCTAGGATAACATGCTTAAAAGGTCAGCACTAAGGTTGAGTGAGAGTCATAGGTTTAAGTAGATATAGAGTGAATACAAGTACCACAGGGTTCAGCTTAAACCCTAATTGTGGAAAAAGTTAAGAAAAAGAATTATTGCACTAAGCTCATGAGACCGCACGTCAACATGTCCAGGTCATGGGGCACTGCAGACCCTTACATGACGGGACGAAGATAAGGTTAACTTGCCAAAGTTAAACTTAGAGGGGGTGTTTTCAAATATAGTACTTATTGGTACCCAGACGGGGTATACCAACGGGAGTTGTCAAACTCCAATAGATCTATTAACTATATTCGCGTTCACTCGCAAGTGATTATGGTTCATGAATTTTAGTTATGTAATGGTGGCAGAAAGTAACACTCGTGTAATAACTAAAGAAAAAGACTTGTATTCGGTTTAAAGCATGTATCCTCCTCAAAGGGTTTGTAAAGCATTTAAAGTGACAAGGAGATATATGAGGTTAGCGCATGTTCGTAGTGATTGCCTCAGATAGAGGAGAATACATTAGAAAGTTTTCCCTGAGATTTGACCCACCAATGACTACCTATTCTCGCCCTATCAACTATATTCGCGTTCACTCGCAAGTGATTATGGTTCACGAATTTTAGTTATGTAATGGTGGCAGAAAGTAACACTCATGCAATAACCAAAGAAAAAGACTTGTATTCGGTTTAAAGCATGTATCCCCCTCACAGGGTTTGTAAAGCATTTAAAAGTGAGGCTATGAAAACTCACCTGGGTCTAAGGCAAGTGGGATAGGGTTTTAGATAGCTTACTCACGTATATTGGTCGTGAGAGGTCCTAAAGAGGGTATTAGGGTTTGTCGGTGGGAAAACAACTCGACAAGGGCTCTAGGCTTGCTTTGTTCGACTCCTAGGCCTACTATAGCTCAAGTACTACTACTACTTACAAAAAGTTTGAGGTAAAGAAGAGAGGAGGTGTGCTTTTGAAATGGAATGGGAGTCGAGCTATTTGTAGGGCACGATTAGACTGGAGAGCAAGCAAGGGGTAGCTAGGTGGCGAGAGGGGGGAGTGACTAGGTACATCTGCTAGGTGACTAATGAAAGCTATAAGGGTGACTAATGGTGTCTAGGGGTAGGTAGGGGGCGGAGTAGGGGTGTTTGTGGTGGTGGTGAAGCCGCCGCTCAAGGTGGTGACAAGTAGGTGATGCACCTACTTGTGTGCTACCTTGGGAGGTGCTAGGGAGGGTGCTTAGGGTGACTAAGATGCTAGGGTGCTTGGTTGAGGAGCTTGAGGTGCTTAAGTTTAGGTTTGTACTAGTTTAGGTTTAGTTTAGGCCTAATCTTACTTAGTGAGAGATTAGGTTTTAGCTTAGGATTTAGTGCTTAGATTAGGGTCCTATGAGTGTTTAGTGACTAAGGTTAGGTCTTAGGAAGCTTATACTAAGTGGTGGTAACTTATACTAAAGATTTAGGATAGTTTAAACCTAGTTCTGGGGCTTTAGTGACCTATTTAGGGTTTTGTGCTTAAGGGACTTGTACCTAAGTTCTAGAGAGTTGTACTATGGTCTAGGAAGTCTAAGATATCCTAAAGTTGCTAATGTAATGCATACCTAAGCCTTGAACACTTTCAAACTAGTTTAGATAAGTAATTAGGGTTTTAAAGATAACCGTAAATACATAGGGTTCTATTAGGGTTTGATTAGGGTTTCTAATAGATATAGTATACTAGAGTGATAGATTACTTAGTGTAATGGTGTTTAGAACCTAGACTTGACATACTGGGATGTTTACATGATTTAAACATAGTAGGGTTGGGCATAGGTGGATTCGTAAGGATGTCTAAGAGTCATATAGATAATAAAGATATAATAAAGCAAAAATTTTACTCGAGAAAATGATATAGGCATAGCTAATCCTAGATAATGCTTAGTGAGGGCCTAAGTTAAGTTAGTAGGGCTTAGCTAACCTAGGGGAGGCTTAGTGGGGAAGTTAGTGGGTTACTACATCATATCTGACAATGGAAAGCAATTCTGCGATAACCCATTCAAAGACTGGTGTGAAAGACTACACATTCAGCAACGCTTTGCTTCAGTAAAACACCCACAAGAAAACGGCCAAGTCGAAAGAGCCAACAGGAGCCTGGGGGAAGGAATTAAGGCACGTTTAGAGATAACAAAAGTTAGATAGAAGACCTACCACATGTCCTATGGGCGCACCGAACAACGATCAAATCCAGCAACGGGGACACTCCGTTCACTCTAACCTACGGAACAGAGGCAGTCATCCCGACTGAGATAGGAGTGCCCACATGGAGGATAGCAAAACAGACACAGCTCAAAATGATGAAGACCTGGAAATCAATCTTGACATGCTCGAAGAAAGAAGAGAACAGACAGCAATCCGCGAAGCAAAAAGCAAAACGAAGATGAAAAAATACTACAACTCCAGAGTCCGCAACAATAGCTTAAAACTAGGGGACCTAGTGTACCGGAACAATGATGCAAGCCACGCAAAGAATACCGGGGAACTAGGAGCCAAATGGGAAGGACCATATGTGGTCACGGAAGCATTAGGAAAAGGAGCATACAGGTTGAAAGACAAAAACGGAACTACACTGCCATGAACGTGGAACATATGTAACCTCAAAAGGTGCTATATAAACTATCTGTAGAAGCACCACCCACGCGGATCCCGCAATGGTCATATATCCTTTTTAAGTATTGTCTTACCTATTGTACTCTTGTCTTTTTAACTTTAATGTAAGGTAGGGATTAGCTACCCTCACCAGTTTGCTTTAATAAAACAAACATTTTTATTTTTTTACTCGTAAACCTAATAATAAATGTGAATAAGACGCGCACACATCTGGGTACGTCCCACAAATGTTATTCCGTATAACAAAGGGTGAGTAACCTCATAATTAACTCAAAGTACATAAGAGGCATTGCAAGCCCAGTACGAGAGAATAACCCACAAATATTCATAAAGACTATCAAACAAGCTTATCCGTACAACTTCAAACATAGCAAAAATATCATGATAAGTATGATCGTAATTACGACAAATACAAAGACGTGCAAAGCAACATACACATTGTTCAAAAAGTACGCATAAAAAACAGCCAAACATGGTTATAACACAAACTAAAAAAGACTTCTTCGCTAAAACAGTAGCAACTTCTCCCTCCGTGGAAGAAGAAACAGGAGCATCAGAGGGACCACCCCCATGAACGGCATTAGCATCCGTGCTAACTGCATCAAGAGTCTCCGACAACACAGGAATAGGGGAACCAAGAGACACGGAAGTCGTGGCCTGAAGAATGCCAGAGCCACCGCCCAAAATAACAGCCGCATCAACAGACATAGGAATAGTGTTGTTTCAAGGAAAGGGGCTACATGGCAAAAGAGTGCATCTTCAGCAGTGGCAATACTCTTCTTGATATTAGCAATGTCCCTCTCACATTTGTCCAAGGCATTCGATAAAGGCTCAGCGCCTACGGGTGCACTGTCATCAGGATGCCATATGGGAATGGAGAGCTGTTCCAAGTCAGGTTGTGATCGTATAAAAAGATGTACATACCATGCCCTTAATGGTGATTAATGGAATTAGGGGTGATGGTGGTGATGCCGAGTGCAAGATAACCTGAAAATAAGAAATAGAAGATACTACGCTAAGTGATTGCGCAGGGGTTGGACCCTGCGAACCACCTCCGGCGTGTGAATAAGTATTTGCTATGATGAGTTTAAGTGAGAATGTAGTAAAGTGGAGTAGTAAAGACTGCATACCAAAATTATGACTCGTCCAAGACTATTTATAAGTGAAGAAACAGCCTTGGAGAGTGTTTGAACGTTTTTAGGAGATCATGGGGGCGTCCCATGATTTGTGGTAACCGCTAGGTCTTAGTGCCCCACTCTTCCTGGATTAGAGGGAAAGCTAAAGAGAAAGAGGGGACGTGGGTAAGACCAGGTCATGAATTAAGACTAGGTCATGAATTAGGCTCCGAACAATGATGGAGGCCCCTCCAAATAGTGATGGAGGCCCCTCCAAATTGTGACGGAGGCCCTCCAAACAGTGACGGAGGCCCCTCTGAACCGTGACAGAGGTTAAACACTATGAGCGCTTTGGGTGAAGGTTGGCGGATTCCCTTGCGGTATCCATTATGAATGACTTTACGCCACCATTATGTGTAGGACGAAGGCTTAGGCTTCGTCCTTTAGGAGGGTACATCATTACCCTTTGTACAAATGGTAAGCTAAGTACCAAAGTGACGGTAATGCTTGTTAGTAGAGCGGAGGGTACGTTATTAAGCCCCCCCCCCCCCAGTCTAATATGCATGCGAAGAGTGCATGGCTTTAGACTTATCATTGCTTTGTTAAAAAGACTTGGTAACAATTTCTAATATTTTTGTTTTGTCAAATCCAATTTAAAAGTAGCTATACTTGTTTTTAGTAGTCCATATTTGACTTTATCATGGTGGATACCCCATTTAGCCCCCAGTCTAATGTTACAACTTCGTAGAAGGCGTGAGATTAGACTTAAGCTGTCCTGAAACCCCTTTATATAAGGAGCGTGTGTATTAGGTTTTTCCATATAACTTTCGCTTTTAGTACTAACCGAGTTTTATCAGAACCTATTTGTACATAAGCTGAGTTGTCAAAAGGTATCAAGGTTTGTGTATAAACTTGGATTTGTTTTATAATGCTTACACCATAATGGCATATTATCACATATATTAGCCTCTGTCAGGCTCCTGCACCTGATCCGAGAATCATGGGGGTGTCCCATGATTTTAGGTAACCACTTGGTTAATGTCCCAAGATCCCTATCTTGTCGAGAAAGCCTCGATAGGGTTGTGAACGTGGGTTTGACTAGGTTTTAGTAGTATCCCATCCTAATATCATCAGAGGCCATACCCTGAAGGCTTAAGGCTTCGATTGGCGAATTCCCAATTGGTAACTAGATCAAAGATGATTAGTTTTACGCCATTGAAGATTTTAGGAGGTTTGCCAAGTGTCAGAATGTAGTATCCGAAGTGAGTTTGAAGGGGAGACCTTTTAAACTGAACGAAGGGTATATCATCAAGCCCTTCTATCGACAGTGATGCGTACACTTCCAATATATTGCTTTTGACTTAAGTAATATAAACCTCAAAGGTTGTATATTTTGTATTTGCACGAAGCCTATGGCTTTAGTTGAGCAAGGTAGTAATCCTTGGACAATTTACTTACTTTCTTTTGCTAGGCTATGGCCTTTATGCATGTTAAAATAATATCCCTTGTTTAGGATTTTAAGTGTCATAGGTGGGGAGTGATTTCCCTCACCTTTTATGTTTATGCTCTTTGGGCTTCGGCCTGTCTTTGAACATTTTTTGTTAATGTCTTTTGGGCTTCGGCCCTATGCTACGTGTGAAAAGCTTATTTAAATATCCTAAACAATAAGCTTTTGCTGAGACCGTTTATGAGCTCTAGGATGTTAAGCCTTTGATCTAGGAATTTGGCTAAGACGTGCACAATGATAATATTGACGGAATATTCTATTAAAGAAACAATATTATCACAACAAGGTTTTTCTAACTTCTCCGTTTGTTATTCCAACTAGCCCCAATGCTATGTGATCAAGTATAGCACGGTTTACAATCTAACGGGGATCAAAGATCCTTGAGGCTAAACAAACCTAACAATAACAGACCCCTTGTCTGATGTTCCCACACACACTCTTCTAAGTGCTTTACATTTTAACACACTTGGTTTTGTTGTAATTTGTAAGTACGAAGCACTTTGGTGATGTTCACTTTGTTTCACTGTGAAGCATTCTTTTATCTAAAGGGGTGTGATCTCCTTTTTATAAAACAAAGGAGATCATTACAAAGTTGATAAGCTTTGTCATCTACTATCTAGCTTATGACTAGGATGTCAGTCATTAAGATACAACACGTATCTATGTTTACAACTCATTTTGAGTGTTCAATTTGATGACTGATGAAAGATATTATCTAGAGGATATACTTTGACTTTTATGCAAATAATATCTTCTTCATCCTTATCCATTCAGTAGTATGACTCATTGATCAGCAGCAGTTTCATTTGTACTAGCAGCAGAATTCATCAGCAGAATCCATCGGCAGAATTGCACTAGCAGCATTCATCAGCAGAAATGCATCATCAACAGAATCCATCAGCAGAATTGCATCATTAGCAGAAACACACTTAGCGTACTTTGCTTATCATTTCAGTATTCTTCATGTTTCATTCTTCTTGTTTTCTGATCATCAAATCTATGGAATATTTAATTCCTAACAATCTTCCCTTATTTGATGATTACAAAACAAAAACATTCTTGTACGAATTTCCCTAGACGAAGTAGAGAAATTGAGATAACTAAATCCCACCATGAATGAAACTATACTGTCCTCCCCTTAATTTATGCTATCCACCACATCTCTTCCCCTTTTTGTTATCAACAAATAGAGAATATTACAAATATGATTTTTGCAGCTACGAACTAATACTACACATCCAATCTATCCTTCTATTATCTCAAATTACCCTCCATTAAGTTTTCCGCACTAAAAATGAACTTGAGATAGTAAAAATCTAAACCATCAGTAGCAATAATAATTAATAATAGTAAGAATCAATAACTTTCCCTGTGGTGATGCACATATATAATAAATGGTTGAACACTTGAACATTTAAGCTTCCCCTGAAACCCATATGTTAACCATTTGAATCTCCATTTCTGTAGGCTTTTATGACTTGATGAAGAAAAACCAATCATTACTAACTTGATGCTAAAGTGAAAGAAACCAACCTTGTGTCTTATATCTTGTACTAAATCTGACTTCGAACGTATACCCATCCTTGATGTATAGGGAGACCTCAATCTCATGACAATAAACTCATCTTCTATGAGACACTGAGCACTACAATGTAACTCCTTTAAGTGTTTGTCATTTCGTAGTCACTTGAACGAACGAACAAGTTATCTTTAAAGTGTACACATCACCTTAAGATATGATAAGAACACAAGCTTGAAAAATTTCACTTCATCTTCAAATAAAGAATAAATAACTTTCTTCACTAATAATACCTTGAAAAACAAGCCTTTTTATCTTTTAAGAACCAACTCTCTTCTGTGTGTGATTCTTCCCCTTTGTATGTGTAAACCAAGAAAGAAAACAAAAAAAATTCGACCATACCTCAACTGTTTCTGCAGCAGTTTTCAACGATGCATATCTTGCCATCTGAAGCTTAGATTGAAGATCCCTCAAGTGAGAATCTACCTTGATATGCCAAGAACCTTCAACAAAAATTTTAGCCCAATCCAACGGTTAACGAAGGAGCTATAGCCTTTGTAAAACTGCTCTTCAGAAAGTTGCAAAAAATTAAGCAAAAACGAATTTTTCTTCTTTCTTCTTTTCTCTTTAACAAAAACCTTTTCTTTTCTAGATCCAGAGCCCCCTCGCTCTGATACCAACTGTGAAAAGCTTATTTAAATATCCTAAACAATAAGCTTTTGCTGAGACCGTTTATGAGCTCTAGGATGTTAAGCCTTTGATCTAGGAATTTGGCTAAGACGAGCACAATGATAATATTGACGGAATATTCTATTAAAGAAACAATATTATCACAACAAGGTTTTTCTAACTTCTCCGTTTGTTATTCCAACTAGCCCCAATGCTATGTGATCAAGTATAGCACGGTTTACAATCTAACAGGGATCAAAGATCCTTGAGGCTAAACAAACCTAACAACAACAGACCCCTTGTCTGATGTTCCCACACACACTCTTCTAAGTGCTTTACATTTTAACACACTTGGTGTTGTTGTAATTTGTTAGTACGAAGCACTTTGGTGATGTTCACTTTGTTTCACTGTGATGCATTCTTTTATCTAAAGGGGTGTGATCTCCTCTTCTAAGTGCTTTACATTTTAACACACTTGGTGTTGTTGTAATTTGTTAGTACGAAGCACTTTGGTGATGTTCACTTTGTTTCACTGTGAAGCATTCTTTTATCTAAAGGGGTGTGATCTCCATTTTATAGAACAAAGGAGATCATTACAAAGTTGATAAGCTTTGTCATCTACTATCTAGCTTATGACTAGGATGTCAGTCATTAAGATACAACACGTATCTCTGTTTACAACTCATTTAGAGTGTTCAATTTGATGACTGATGAAAGATATTATCTAGAGGATATACTTTGACTTTTATGCAAATAATATCTTCTTCATCCTTATCCATTCAGTAGTATGACTCATTGATCAGCAGCAGTTTCATTTGTACTAGCAGCAGAATTCATCAGCAGAATCCATCGGCAGAATTGCACTAGCAGCATTCATCAGCAGAAATGCATCATCAGCAGAATCCATCAGCAGAAACACACTTAGCGTATTTTGCTTATCATTTCAGTATTCTTCATGTTTCATTCTTCTTGTTTTCTGATCATCAAATCTATAGAATATTTAATTCCTAACACTACGTATGCTAGCATAATTTATATCTACTAATGACGGGTGGTGTCCGGCTTTTGTTATCATGCTTCTCTTCTCAAACATTGTTTATTAATGTTAATATACAACCTAAGGCTATAGTAGATAGATAATCTTATTGTGTGTACTTTGAACCAAGATTTTTAGCAAGCGTAAAATTTGACTGCTGATAGAGGGTCGCGACCCACTCCGTCTTTGTCCTTTCGGTACAAAGGGCTTGGAATACCCTAAGGCTCTTAGGAAAGTTGATGTGAATTATAATGGATGTTGTTTGTATACAAGATATAAGTATCGTGAATCATCCTTCGAACATTGAAACTTGAATTACTTGGCTGAGTAAATCTTTGTTGTATAAAACAAAACAAGAGATTTGAGGGAAATACGTTATATCATTAATTGGGTGGGGAGGATTACATCATTTGAAGAAATGAAAACTAGGACGCCTACCATTAATGCTTCTTTCCTAAAATGAGAAGAATGCGATACATGAATTGAAAACAAACAAAGTGTTTTGAAAGTGGTAAGTCTTATATGCAGATGGAATGAGGTTATGTAATTTTACTAGCAGAGTCGAGGCTCTGTAATTTTTTCTACATACACACATATACATTATGTGAACAGAGGCTATGCTCTGTAATTGTGTCGACAGAGACACTTATGAATTATGTGAGCAGAGGCTATGCTCTGCAGTCGTCTCGATAGAGACTTATGGAATGTGTGAACAGAGGCTATGCTCTGTAATTGTCTCGACTTAGATACCTATTAGTCAGAGGCTACGCTCGGTAGTTGTGTAGACAGAGGCTTATGTCAGCATATGCGATGCTCCGTAGTCATATCAAAGTATATAATAATAGTATATAAGTTCCATGAGAAAGTTTGTTACTATCTAGTACGCGAATATGAGTCTCATCTTAACAGAGCTTGTGTGAAATGCCTTGTTAAAAGAGGCTTTGTCTATAATGGACTTATCGTCACAGGTGACATGGTAAAGCTTGGTAGAAAGTTACTTAAGGCTTATTAAAGCTCTAACAGAGATTCTAGGAACATAAAGTATCCTCTGCCAATGTTGTACGATCTCTAATAATCATTGTGTCATATGCAGAGATTTATTAAAAGATGGTTTTATAGCGTTCTTAATAAACATCAAAAGTTTCATATGTAGGTAATATGCTTTGTAGTGAAACAGAGGCAATATAGCATATTAGTTTCGTAGAAAACATACCAGATTGACGAAGGGTATCCTATGTCATTGTTGCACGGTCCTACCTTGTGATAGGTGATGAGGCGAAAAATGATCCGTTTTTAGGGGGTCATTTAAGCCCGAATCCGACTTTATTTGATCAAATATTGCCTTAAATCGTTCCTTTTGTGATTTTAGGTACTTGGAGAGTGAATTCTGGAAAAGAAGCCATTTTGGACGTTTTTGGAGCATAAAAGTGAAGAAAACGGCAAAGTATCAATTTTCCATGCTGGAAACACTAGGTGACGGCGTCAAGAGTAATGCCTTGACGGCGTCAGACATCAAGAATAAAATACCGTAGTTGATGACGGCGTCAAAAGTCATCCTGACGGCGTCAAAAGGGCAAGAATAAAATACCGTGGTTGGTGACGGCGTCACATAGGCCGTCATAAGTAGATCAAGGCCGTCCGAGGAAGTATTTGGCGGCGAGGTGACGGCGTCACAATGTTGTCTTGACGCCGTCAGCCCAGTTTTCCTATATATAATTTTCTAGTTTTTTACATAAGAGAGGGAAGTTTTGGTGAAACCCTAAAGACGAATTTGGTGCATCTTTTACAGGTTTTTCAAGGGTTCCAAACCCTTGATACCTTGCATTGTAATTGAGATAAGTGTTCTTCTAATTCAATCAATATGTCTATGTGTTGGTTGTCTATATCTTGTTCTTGTCTCAATTCAATTATGCTAGGCTAGATCTCCTTTGTGTTTGCTTAGATCTAATGAAACCTAGATGTTGATTATGTGTTGATTACTTGTTTATTCTTGTCTTGGATGAATGATTTTATATGTTAGGCTTAAGAAAACTGGCAGATCTCCAAATGGTAACATGCTTGAACGTCTTAAGAAACATGAACCGAGGCGTACTAGGTCTTTATTGGTTGTATTTAATGCATGAGCCACTGTTTACAATCCCTATAGTTGTGCTGGGTCATGGTGTAGGAGGAGATAAGAGCTCATAGAATTTGGGAGTTATGTATGCCACCCCATGAATGGTATTAAGGAATACGATCCGTCATCCATGCAATTATAACAAGTAATTAACGTGTAAAAGATATCTAGGGAGTAGTGAAGTCTAAGTAAACACAATTTTCTCCATTACTGCTCACAACTTTGTAATAATTAGTTTATTTTCATTTTTATTATTTTATTTTGATTGCATCTTAGCTTTGGGTTAGTTGAATAGCAACTAATTCCGCCCACTCTTTCAAAACCCGAGATTTTACTTGCTTTCATAAAAATATAAAAATACAAAAATAATCATCCCTCACCTTTAGAACTAGTAATTTAGGCTTTCTAATCCTAGCGACACTATTCCTAAGATGAACGATCAATCCCCCGGTACTTGTCACTATACTATACTACAACGATCAGGTACACTGCCTGGTGGGGGTTGTAAGCTTCTCGAGAACCCGTCATCCCACCACAACAAAACCCACCATTAGAACCCCTTAGGCCCCGAACCTTAGGAGAGTACTCCCGACCTAGCCATCAAGGCTACCGAAACACCATTGAGCTCACCGGAGCCAATGTGACCCCCTTGCGATCCGACATCATCCGGTTGGTGCAAAGCAGATGTGCATTCCATGGACTTCGTTCCGAAGATCCAAACCAACATCTTAAGGACTTTCTCAAAATCGTAGATTCCATAGACCTAGGTGTTGAAACTAGAGAGACTACCCGTTTACGCCTATTCCAATTCTCTCTACGGGATCAAGCTAGTCAATGGCTTGAGCGTTTACCCGCGGGATCCATCACCACATGGGATGATCTCACCACTCGTTTCCTTGCTCAATTTTTCCCACCGGGAAGAACTATCAAGCTTAGGAATGACATCTTGATGTTCCAACAACGTCAAAATGAATCTCTTTATGAAGCATGGACTCGTTTCAAGGACTTACTCCAAAAAGTCCCTCATCATGGCATAGATCTTTGGCTCCAAGTCCAAATCTTCTATGACCATATCGATCTCTCCACGAGGCGAACCATTGACCAATCGGCCGGTGGTAAGCTACGTGATCTTAGTGCGGAACAATCATGGGAACTCATAGAAGATCTTGCTCTCTATGACAACGAAAGTTGGAATGATCCCCGTGAATTGAACAAAACAGTCAAGGTAATATCTTTGCCTTCGAACAATTCTAGCACTCCCGACCGTAGGATCATGGAACTTGAGGACCAAGTCAAGTTTCTCATGAAATCCTACGATGCTCCTAAGCCTTCAAGCCAAGTGAACAAAATCACTTCTTCATGCGAATTATGTAGTGGTCCCCATGACACTCGTGATTGTGTGGAACTCCCCGGAACAGCTTTTGCAGATTACGCATCCACGCGTACCGACGAAGCGGGAGATAAGTGGTACACTTTCAAGCCCGAGCCAAACACATACGGTGATTCATACAACCCCTCATGGAAAAATCACCCAAACCTTAGGTGGAGACAAAACCAACCCAATTCTTCCAATCCGCCTAATCGTTATCAACCAAACGGTCCACCATCCAACCGTACCTTCAACAACAATCCTTCTAACAATTATGGTAGTACCAAAAATCTTGAAGGATTGATGTCAAAATTCATGGCATCTCAAGAAGCCCGCATAGCTAGGTTCGAAACCGAATTCAACCAACAACAAACGGAGATGACCAACAAGATTGACAACTTGTTGAAAGCCCTCAACAACCAAACATTAATCACACCTAGGAAGGACACTAGAGACACCAATAGTGGAATCCAAATTAAGGACCCCTCATCATCCAAACATGTCCACTTTGTCAATGTTGTCACTATTAAGCCGATAGATAAGGAGATAGAGGAGAGTGACAAGGATGAAGTTAGAATAGATGCCGATAGTAAGGATGAGAGTAGGGAAGTTGAGGTTAATAAGGATGAGGAATTAGAGGAGGTAGAGCCTATAGAGGAATACTTTGATAAGTTGCCAACCAAGGAAGAACGGGAATACCATAAGGATTTATTCGATAGTCCCGAGAAAACATATATCTTTGGTGACCCCCTTATCAAAATGGGAGACCCCTCTAACATTAACATCCCATGTAATATCGGGCACATGCATATATGGAAAGCTTACATCGACCTTAGATCACCCGTGAACATCATGACTAGGACTTTTTACAATTGGGTGATGAAGAAACAACTCAATTTTAGGATGATGCCCGGTAAAAATTGGATAAGTAATTTTGTAGGGAGAGTTAAGGGATTACATGTGATTATAGGGAATCTTACCTATGAGATTGATTTTATGATAGTGGAAGACACTCGTCCGGTGATAGATGCTTGCCTAAGTCAAATAATATTTGGGAAACCATTTGTTGAGGCCACTAGGATGAGTTATGATCCGACTTTAGGGATAGTTAGATTCAAGGAAGAGAATGATGAGGTTGCTTATCAAATGCCCTACAAGATTGAGCAATACCGCCTTCTCTCTAATTTCGAAAAGGAACGCAAGCAAGCGGCTTATTATAGGAATGAGGAGGATAGACGTAGAGGAGTAGAGTATGTTAGAAATAGGATGCTTGGTTTCTACAAAGAGTGCTTGCAACTAGGTCCGGAATACAAAACTGGTTTAGAAGATGACCTAGAGAGTGGAACCAATGATGAGATCACGTGATAGCCCATGACTTTGAGTCTAGCTACAAGACTCGTAAATAAAGAAAAGCGCTTCTTGGGAGGCAACCCATGTTTTGTGTGATTTTATTTTGTTTGATTGTTATTTGCTTCCGTATGCATGTTTTATTTTTATTGTTGGATGATCATGTTTCTCAATTAAAATGTGGAAATACTTTACTATGTTGTTTGGCCTAGTCCTAACTTCAACCTAAAAGTATTTTTGCAAAAGATAAGTATAAGGGGAAACCCCAAATATGTTTTCAAGAAACAAACCGATCATGATTCTCCACAATATTAAATGAACATGTATATTCGTATTTGTTAGAGTCAAATGCTTGTATTGAGTCATAATGAAGTTTTGCAGGATTTTCCAGGAAGTAGGACCAAGTTTTTCCAGAAATTTTCCGGAAACTTAACATAAGAATTTCTGCAGGTCCATTCTGACAGCGTCAGAGTTTTACTCTTGACGGCGTCAGGAGTTAAAATCTGGAAATTTTACCGGTTTTGTTTTTTTTTCTAACGGAGTCTTATGGTTTTTGTGAATTATTAAGTTTTATAATCTCCAGGAGATCTGCAAACTTCATTCCACAAGCATTATATCTTACTTTGTTTTCTAGGATTTAGTAACTTATATAGGATGCCGCCAATTTTACGTGAGGTTGTCTTGTCTATTGTGTCAGGATTTACAGGTTACGTTCGACAAGGAGATGATTTATATTCTGGAAGGGAAGCTTTGATTGTTCGTTTTCTTGGAAGAAGATTTAACCTGGCCAACCTAAAATCCATACCGAGCGAATCAGGGGAGTATTTGATTTCATTCTCTTTACTTTTTCACTTTTACATTATTTACTTGAACATTGGGGACAATGTTCATCTTAAGTGTAAGGGGAGGGTAAAAAGATGATACCTTACATATGCACTTTCGCTTGAGTTTGTTTTGTTTGATGGTAGATGTGTAATAAAACTACAAGAAATACTTGTTAGTGTAATTTTAGCGCCAAATTTAAAATTTTTTACAACATTTAGGAGTGAAACTTTAGCCATAGCAAGCGTCTCATGGATAGGAGATTGTATGACTAGCACATAACCGTATATTCAGAAAAATTTTCCACCCAAAAATGTAAGGTTCGCCTTTAGATTTGATAGGAAAAGCATTCATTATTAGTGCTTATGAGTGTACCGGTAGCATTTAGATTCTAGAACTTGCGTTAGTGATGCATCCCGAGACCGCTAGTGAGACTACATTCGTGTGGTAGGATTTACTACATGATAAGAGGCATTAGGATCACCCTTGTGTTAAACCCGTATCACAATTACTTGACCGTTTAAGTCATATTACTTGGCTAGTTAAGTCAACTAATTTTCCCCACACCCTTAGCGTTGTACTCATTTTTAGTACACGAAACCCCTAGTACACCCCTCCGAGCCTATCTTTTCGTTTCTAACTTTAAGCATTTTACTTAAAGGAAGAATTTGTTACACCCCACTTAAATGTACAACCAAATCGCCTTAGCCTTCCGTGTATGCGCTCATTTTTTGTGCATTATTGTTATTTGTTAAACCCTAAGTTAACCTTCTAATTGATTACATGGTTGCTAAGTCGAGTCATATCCTTGTACATATTGTTTTGGGATGATTGGGACTCATGGGTAAGTACTTATTTATGGAGTAATGGGGAAGAACATCACTTATTACCCTCATATGTACGTTAATCTTAAAAGTGCTCCAAGTGTTTTAATTTTCTTAATTCGAGTCATTAAATTAGTTGATTGTAAATTATGTAAAAATTCAAGTGTAAGGGGAATTCTCATCCCCTATGATGTATTATTTCGGATGGTAGGGTAAGAGTGTATGCAAAAAAAAAAAAAAAAAAAAAAAAAAAAAAAAAAAAAAAATCGAAAAAACAAGAAAAAGAAAAAAAATAGAAAAAAAAAGAAAAAGAGAAAAAAACATACGGACTACCATCCCGTTTCATTCTATGTTTATTTTATGTTTTTGTTATTTTTCATTTATTAGCTTAAGTCGAGTCTAGTCTTGGCTTAGCAACGCCATATTGTACATGTAATTAACCAAGATTGTTAACTCGCCACCAGTAAAACTTCCTTTATCCAACAAAACCGTGTAATTCATATCCCTATACCTAACGTTACAACCCTTTAAAAGACCTCTTTGATAGTTTATCCTAGGTGCTTACGCCATGTGGTGGAGGTTTGATCCTTTCCCAAGCCTATGGTAATTTATTTTGCTGTGACAGGTAGTGAGAGATATCTTCCATTTCCATAATGTTATATTACTTTATTACACCCGAGAGATGTGAGTATCTAAATACTATTTGTGAGGTGCTTGTGTATGATCTCCGTGCTTGTCTATTGGTCTTTAGTGGAACGATTATTTGTTGTAATTACTTTTATATTAGTGTTAAATGACCCCTAACTTGTATTTTGAGTAGAATAAAAGCGCATTTTCTTGAGGACAAGCAAATCTCAAGTGTAAGGGTATATGATGAGGCAAAAAATGATCCGTTTTTAGGGGGTCATTTAAGCCCGAATCCGACTTTATTTGATCAAATATTGCCCTAAATCGTTCCTTTCGTAATTTTAGGTACTTGGAGATTGAATTCTGGAAAAGAAGCCATTTTGGACGTTTTTGGAGCATAAAAGTGAAGAAAACGGCAAAGTATCAATTTTCCATGCTGGAAACACTAGGTGACGGCGTCAAGAGTAATGCCTTGACGGCGTCAGACATCAAGAATAAAATACCGTAGTTGATGACGGCGTCAAAAGTCATCCTGACGGCGTCAAAAGGGCAAGAATAAAATACCGTGGTTGGTGACGGCGTCACATAGGCCGTCATAAGTAGATCAAAGCCGTCCGAGGAAGTATTTGGCGGCGAGGTGACGGCGTCACAATGTTGTCTTGACGCCGTCAGCCCAGTTTTCCTATATATAGTTTTCTAGTTTTTTACATAAGAGAGGGAAGTTTTGGTGAAACCCTAAAGACGAATTTGGTGCATCTTTTACAGGTTTTTCAAGGGTTCCAAACCCTTGATACCTTGCATTGTAATTGAGATAAGTGTTCTTCTAGTTCAATCAATATGTCTATGTGTTGGTTGTCTATATCTTGTTCTTGTCTCAATTCAATTATGCTAGGCTAGATCTCCTTTGTGTTTGCTTAGATCTAATGAAACCTAGATGTTGATTATGTGTTGATTACTTGTTTATTCTTGTCTTGGATGAATGATTTTATATGTTAGGCTTAAGAAAACTGGCAGATCTCCAAATGGTAACATGCTTGAACGTCTTAAGAAACATGAACCGAGGCGTACTAGGTCTTTATTGGTTGTATTTAATGCATGAGCCACTGTTTACAATCCCTATAGTTGTGCTGGGTCATGGTGTAGGAGGAGATAAGAGCTCATAGAATTGGGGAGTTATGTATGCCACCCCATGAATGGTATTAAGGAATACGATCCGTCATCCATGCAATTATAACAAGTAATTAACGTGTAAAAGATATCTAGGGAGTAGTGAAGTCTAAGTAAACACAATTTTCTCCATTACTGGTCACAACTTTGTAATAATTAGTCTATTTTCATTTTTATTATTTTATTTTGATTGCATCTTAGCTTTGGGTTAGTTGAATAGCAACTAATTCCGCCCACTCTTTCAAAACCCGAGATTTTACTTGCTTTCATAAAAATATAAAAATACAAAAATAATCATCCCTCACCTTTAGAACTAGTAATTTAGGCTTTCTAATCCTAGCGACACTATTCCTAAGCTGAACGATC
Source organism: Artemisia argyi (assembly GCA_030686995.1). Classification (NCBI taxonomy): domain Eukaryota; kingdom Viridiplantae; phylum Streptophyta; class Magnoliopsida; order Asterales; family Asteraceae; genus Artemisia; species Artemisia argyi. The sequence goes on from CM060704.1 coordinate 90,554,053, forward strand.
AATCCCCCGGTACTTGTCACTATACTATACTACAACGATCAGGTACACTGCCTGGTGGAGGTTGTAAACTTCTCGAGATCCCTAGAGAGGTAAAGCAAGGTGCGATTCCCACGCATCAATAGGCTTTGTGCGATGGAAGGTTCCAACCCTACTTGAATGTCCCATTATGTGTTCCAATTCTTTAAATGAACCCTCACCAAGGTTTCAATGTAAGTTGCCATGAATACCAGAATGAAGAACTATTGATTTCGAGCCTTCTCCTTCAAACAAACCCAAGCAGAGGTTCCGCCAGAGGCTACGATGGGCGCTGTAATATAGGTTGTAGGCTGTTTTGAGGGCTGCAACAGAGGTTGTAGGCTGCTACAAAGCTGCCACAGAGGTTGCAGGCTGCTACACAGGCTGCCACCGAGGTTGTAGGCTACTGTCAGGGCTGCAACAGAGGCTACAATAAAGGTCACGAAGATTGCCACAGAGGTTGTTGAATTTGATCCTTCCTCTTAAAATGAATCCAAACAAAGGCTCCTTCTTCATAATAGAAACCCAAACAGAGGCTCCTACGAAGGTTATTGAAGCTAAACCTTCTTCATAAAATGAACCCAAATAGAGGTCCATATGAAGGTTGTTGAATTTGAACCTTCTTCATAAAATGAACCCCAAAACAGAGGCTCCTACGAAGGTTATTGAATTTGAACCTTCTCCGTAAAATGAACCCAAATAGAGGCTCCTACGAAGGTTATTGAATTTGAACCTTCTCTGTAAAATGAACCCAAGCATAGGCTCCTACGAAGATTATTGAATTTGAACCTTCTCCGTAAAATGAACCCAAAAGGAGGCCCATATGAAGGTTGTTTAATTTGAACCTTCTTCATAAAATAGACCCAAAACATTGGCTTCTACGAAGGCTATTGAATTTGAACCTTCTTTGTAAAATGAACCCAGAAGGAGGCCCCTACGAAGGTTATTGAATTTGAACCTTCTTCGTTAAATGAACACAAAAGGAGGGTCCTACGAAAGTTATTGATTTTGGGCCTTGTTCATAAAATGAACTGAAACAGAGTCCCATATGAAGGCTCTTGAATTTGGGCCTTCTTTATAAAACAAACTGAAATAGAGGCCCATATGAAGGATCTTAAATTTGGGCCTTCTTCATAAAATGAACTGAAACAGAGTCCCATATGAAGGCTCTTAAATTTGGGCCTTCTTTATAAAACAAACTGAAATAGAGGCCCATATGAAGGCTCTTAAATTTGGGCCCTCTTCATAAAATGAACTAAAGCAGAGGCCCCTTCTTCTCCAATTCAGAACATACCATAGGCCGTAGCAGAGACTGCTCCGTTTAAACCCGACAAAAACAAGTGAAATGGTAAACGTAAAGTTTGTGGTTGGACGAAAATCTCATGATTTGAGATAAAAGTGGAGATTTCAGTGGTGCTTCCATGTGGTACCAAGGATGTAGGGAATTGCGGTTGAAATCAACCGTTATTTATGGAAAACAATTATTTGACTCGGAAAAATGGGACTTATTGTTGCGGGTCCCATAGATGGCGCCACTAATCGTACAAAAAGTTGTACACACCAGGACGTTAATGGTGATTAACGGAATTAGGGGTGATGGTGGTGATACCGAGTGCAAGATAACCTGAAAATAAGAAATAGAAGACACTACGTTAAGTGATTGCGTAGGGGTTAGACCCTGCGAACCACCTCCGGCGTGTGAATAAGTATTTAGTATGATGAGTTTAAGTGAGAATGTAGTAAAGTGGAGTAGTAAAGATTGCATACCAGAATTATGACTCATCCAAGACTATTTATAGGTGAAGAAACAGCCTTGGAGAGTGTTTGCACGTTTTTAGGAAATCATGGGGGCGTCCCATGATTTGTAGTAACCGCTAGGGCTTAGTGGCCCACTCTTCCTGGATTAGCGAGAAAGCTAAAGAGAAAGAGGGGACGTGGGTAAGACCAGGTCAAGAATTAGGCTCCGAACAATGACGGAGGCCCCTCCAAACAGTGGCAGAGGCCCCTCCAAACAGTGACGGAGGCCCCTCTGAACCGTGACAGAGGTTAAACACTATGAGTGATTTGGGTGAAGGTTGGCGCATTCCCTTGCGGTAGCCATTATGAATGACTTTACGCCACCTTTATGTGTAGGACAAAGGCGTAGGCTTCGTCCTTTAGGAGGGTACATCATTACCCTTTGTACAAATGGTAAGCTAAGTACCAAAGTGACGGTAACGCGCGTTAGTAGAGCGGAGGGTACGTTATCAGGTTGTAAACAAGCGACATTAGGAATGTCGGCCAAAGGACCCTCAAGACGAAGAAGGTCCATGATATCCCCAATACGGGCATCCTATAAGCCAACAAATCAGCAAAAAGAGGAAACTCGAAATCACGGACAGCCTGTAGAGCGGACTGGTAGTCCGCCTTCGCCAAAGGCCAATAGCCAGCGACCCCAGAAAGGCCCGCACCTAACTTGCTATGCGCAAGACCGGCTACAAGGCCATCCTGTACTCCCTTGATAATGCCGGAACTTATGACTTTCCCAGATGTAGCAACAAAATCCAGAGAATTTAAACACTTAATACCAGCAAGTCAGATACCGTTAGTCAACAACCAACGACGGTCAGCCACAGCTGAAAGGAGGCGAGGACGAAACGCCTCATGAACATGCAAAGACAGCCTCTCTAAGTGGACCTCCAAAGCAGTCATCCTGTTAGCAAGGGCAGCCACCTGATCATCCTGGATTTTCATGAACTCCTCTGCCAAATTATTAAACGACAACGAGAGCCTCTCTCGGGAGATAAGCACATGATCAGGAGAGGAAGACGAAGGCTGAAGCTCCGTAACCTTTGCCTCAAAGGAATCACGTTCTCTTTGAAGCACAGAATTCCGATCCAATAAGGAGCTTTCCGAAGACTCAAATACGGAAACGCGATCACGAAGTTTAATCGCTTCCGCAACCTCGGCATCGGCCAAAGAAAGTCTGGTTTTCAGCTGTAGGATCAAACATATGTTGATTATCGTGGAGATTCGGGCGGTCTTGGATTATGGAAGATCAAGAGAGCCATTGTTTGAGTTAGAGAGAGAAAGTAAAATAGAGAGAGGGATGTTTCTAGTGAGAGAAAACACCTTGTGGGTGTGTGTATTAAATGAAACAATCAACCCTCTCCATTAGTCGAGAAGGATATATATACAATTACAGTATGCGCCCCTACTTGGGCTGTGGAGTGAGCTGACAGTAGGTAAAGACCCGACCCAACTCCACGAATGAGACTAAAACTAAATGTATATACTATACTATAGCTAACTAAAAATATTAAGTCTACGAGCTACATTAATGCTTAATAGATACTCGGGGTGACCGAATCTTCATACGAATATTTATATTCCTAACAATCTCCCCCTAAGGGAGGTCACCCCAGAAAATAAATTCTGAATTCTAGCATTCTTGTAATCTTGTAGCTCGTAGTTTCTGATTCTACACTTTTGGCTCACTTTGTACTTCAAGCAATGATCTTGTGATTAATGTTCCTTTGGCATGTGTGATCTTTGAGCATTCTTTGAGATCATTAACAACCGTAAATCTCCAAGCTCATCCTTCGTTGTATTGCCTTCATGTGGTATAGTGACTTTTGGACCGTCATGCTCACACTCTTCTGGATCAGGAGACTTTCCATCAGATTTTCGGAAACGTTGTTGTTAGTCTCTCAACATTCATTGTTGTAAGTCTCTCATCCTTCATGATCTTCATTCAAAATGAGTAGGTAGTGTGAGCATGAGGTATGGATTGACATGATTTAGCTGGAATTGGGTACCACCATCGCCATCTTTATATGTATACCTGAAATAAAACAGTTAGCAATAAAGTTGGAGAACGAATATGGCTTTATCATTCGTTCTGCGTGGTTGGATTAACCTTCGGTTCCGTGAGGACAGACCTGTGATCAGGTAGAATCCTCTTTAAAGAAGACTCTCCTTGATGAGTTTTCATAAGAATCCACTTCAGAATCATCATACTAAGCATGTTCTCATACCGGAACGTCTCAAAGCAGACAACACGGTAGAGTGAACCAGTGAATTGTATTCATTGATTGAAATCGCAGCACAGTCATCCGTCAATCCATTTCCTGGAACAAGTTTGATTCAATAATGAATCGCCCCATCGTTGCTTTCCAGTTGTCACTAGTTTGATCCATGAAGGATCTCACATGTCACCTACCAAGAGCTTGATTGATGTTCACTCTAGCAGGATTTCCATCTTCATCGTGAATAATTGCATATCACTCAGATGTTCTGGCAATACTACAAGGATAATGCGTAGGACTCTAAATATATCTTACTTTCCACATTGTGTGAAACAGTAAGCATATTGTAAATGTGTCCTAATGAGATTTATGGATGATCTCTTGGCTCTAGACTCAATAGTGCATTTTGATCCACTCCTGGAGACTGGAGAGGCGTCTCTTGTTTTAGTATCAACATGGCTCACAATGAGCGGTCGATACATTATGCAGGGTTCCCCGTGAGAATGAAACAAGTCCTTTTAAGAGAACTTGAGTGGCTAGGAAATTAAGTGCAGTGTGTCACTGGGTCCATGATGTCTTGTCATCAATACCGGTGTTACCTTGGTAACCACCAGTTGCATATGAGTTGAACCCGGTTTCTGCCCTGAGGTTGAATATATGGAGGGCTATTTCTTTTCACCCTTTCTCATTATATTTATTTTTCATTCTTCAACCCATTCAGTGCTTACCAAGACTTCATCACTAGAACCTTGTTGGGTTTGTTCCGGTTCTAGCTCTATCTTAGTCGGCACTCTTCCCTTTCTCACTTTTCTCCTTTTTTTCATCATACCTAAGGACTTCTACACTAACTAGAGAATTGTTCCTGGGAAGATCCCTCCGGTTCTGGTGGATCATGGGAACTAATACCTAACCTCATCAACCTTATAACTCCATTACATAAAGTAAAATTGTCGGTCTTTGGTATTCTTCCACAATTGCCATAATACGCCATTTGCTCCCCCTTAATATGTGCTTCGGTATTATGAAAGAGTTTAGCACATATGAGTGAGCCTATTATTGAGTCCAAAAGATCACATTTTATCATATTTATTCTTTAAATCACATTCTCTCCCCTGATCAAAAATATCAAACATTTTGAGATTTTGGATCTCAATTGATTTAAATAAGTTAGAAAGCTTTTTGGGAGAAAATGTGGTCAGTTTTAATCTTTTTTGACAGTTGGAACATTTTTTAGCTCCCCCTCAATCAGTGAGGGAGAAGGTTATGTGTCAGAACAAATGATTTTTTAAATGATTTGGAGTTTGACGAGAAACTCATGAAAAATTCATGTATTGACACATAACCATCACAAATTTAAAAGCTGCTTGATATGTACAAAGTGGCGAGGTTTGATGATCCATAAAATTTTGAAATCACTCTCCCCCTCAATCAATGACCTATGTTAAAAGTGAAAATGTTGATGTCATTGATTGAGTGATAAATTTTAGGAATATTTGAATTCAGATTGATTTCCCAAAAAAAATTGCATCGTACCACCAAGTTTTGCACAAATACTTTCCTAAAAAATCATAGAAGGAAAAGTATTGGCGATAAAAAGAAGATTTCTCTTCTTACACAAGAAATGATACACTGAAGCGTACATTAGATCGAGGGTGCATGAATATAAAGTAATTCACGCTCGAATGAACGACACCCTTTGCTAGGAACAACCGTCTTTTTGGCGACGTGTTTTCCTTATTTTGAAAACCGGGCTGCTATCTGAAGTAATAGCAAGCCATAATTTTAAGTCCGGGTTACAGTCTGAAGTAACTGTAAGCCATTTTTAAAGAAGATTTTGAGAAGCGACATGTTTTAGAAAAACATTATTTGGAAAAAATAGAAAAACTCTCGCTCAAGCATATATATGTTTCCGTTCATTATTGAATGATTTTTATAGAAACATACATAATATTGATTACACGAGAGACATGTCGCGAGAAGAATATTTTTGGAATTTTGTATGTTTTCCGATTTTTATGGATTTTTATGGTTTTAAAATATGTACAAAGGATATTATGCAGTTTAAGAGGATGTTGACATGAATATTGAAAAGAGGATATCGGTATGCACGTAGTAGAAGTCAGTAGTCAACATCTATTAAACTTTCACCACCAAAGCGTTTGAGGCTCCTAAATAGTCGTCTGAACTTGAGCCTTCTCAATGTGAAGCTTTGATAGCTCAACAACGTATCATCTCACACTTGAATAGTTCTTCTCATCTTTCTTCCTTGCAGGCTGAAGTAATGCGTACCAAAAGTATCCAGAGACCACTTCCCCCAAGTAGTTGCAGTGATGCAATCAGTCTCATTGTATGAAGCTCAAGAAACCCGAAGCACACACTCAATCAACTGTGTACCTCTTTTATCGTTAGAAACTGTTTCTTACATCTCTTCCCCCACGTAGTTGGAATAATACACCAAAAGAACGAGTTAAAACACTGATCTTCTCTGCGGTTATGACATTTGTCTTCCCGGAATAACTTTAATTAAGTAGAAGTGTAAAGCTCATCACGTGTACTCGTTGTGCGTTCCGATGTATGTCTCCTTCCCCCTTGCTGGTTTTGATACCTCAGAATCAGCAACACATTATACGCCCATATACTTGAAATCTTGTGACAAGAACAAAATAAGCTCAAATGTATCCTGTGAGAATCAACTTGCAGAAAAGCAATGTGAGTACATCTAATTAGGGATTAACACAGACATTACATTTTCTCCTAATTAGTGCTCTCCCCCAAACTGACAACCTTTCTGATGAATGCCTAGAGTATGAAGAAGTCTTTTGATAATTAACTGCATATCGTCTTTAGTCTTCTAACACGCCGCAGAAAGTGTAGAACATACTGTAGACTCGACCTTCTTCAAGGTTGTCCCATTGGGGAATAGAATATCAACATCTTCATCTCACCATATGCATTCCAGTTATATTACATATACCAAATCCGCCCATAATGTACACATGTACCCAAACAAGACGAAATGATAACACCAAAGAAATATGTTGAAGCATTGATCATCTCTGCGGATATCAACTCCGGAATAAATGATTAAGCCCGATCATGTGAACCTGTTATGTGTCCTTGATGTACACATTTCTCTCCCCTGATGGTTACGATTAATCAGCATGTGATGTAAACATGAAATGATAATACTAAAGTAACAAGTTGAAGCACTTATCATCTTTAAGTTATTTCATAAGACATTAAGCCCGATCACGTGAACTTGTTGTGCGTCCTTGGTGTACACATTCCTCTCCCCATGATGGTTGCGATTAATCGGAATCATCATAATGATGTGTACATGAAGCATTAACTGGAAGCCCTTCATCACTAATAATATTAGCCCATAAGAAGATGTCGATAAACCCACAATCAATCAACAAGTAGTTTATTCACTCTTTCCCTTCTCCCCTTCAAAAATTGCACATGCTTGTTGCAGTTATTGATTGAATAAGTGAAGCACAAAAATATAATTCAATGTACGTTGATCCACTTGATAACTGTACGAACATGGGAAAAGCATGAAGCTTGTTGGTGAGAATAGTCATAACTAAGAAGATTTATCTTCTTCCCAAGACAAAGTGCACTGAAACGTACACCTTTCTTTTCTTTGAGGAACGGGGCCTGAAGTGTTATCTGCAGACGCCGATGAAGAACGAGGTTTGAACTGTTGTGTTCAAACATCATTACGTTGAAGAACGAGGCTTGAACTGTTGTGTTCAAACGTCATCTCTCTCTTTTATGCTTCTCTCTGCTAACTCGTTACCAACCTCATTATCATTATGTCGGCTCTTTGTCGTGACTACTGATGGAGAATAACCCAGTTTGATGAACTTGAGACTAAAGTAAAATAACCCGAACTTGTGACTTAAGCTTGCACTAATGTATGACAAAGAGTGGTGTAGAGAGTTCATGCAACTTCGAATCCCTAAGTACTCTATACTCTTCAACCAGCCAACCATCAAGTATAAGAGGTACATCACCTCTTGAATATCCACAACTTCGTGTGACACTGAGCACTACAATGTAACTCCTGAAAGTGATAGTTATTTTGTGGTAATAGAAAGGAAGAATTCCTAAAATAACTAGATATCCAAGTCTTTGTCATTGTAAAGGTTAAAAGCTCGAACAAGGATCTCAAAGAATCTTCATCCAACCAACCCCGATATCTTCAGATACTAAGTACACGCACCCATGAAATTTCACTTCAACCTCAAATAAATGATAAGGAATTAACGCTGTAGTCACCTCTTGTGGTTTACATGCCTGAATCTAGCCCATTTGATGAATGAACTTTGATTATGGTTTTATCCCGATCTTTGTAGTTCCATCATCACGGGATTTTACAAATCTATGATTTAAACCGATAAATAGTTTCTTTCGCGGGATTTTACAAAATCAAAAAGAAACCGTGCGACATGATTAATAAAGTATGTTGTGACAACTGTTGGATTTGGTGAATAACTGTTTGGGAAAACATGGAAGAGATTAGCAACAATTCTTCTCACATATGTAGAATACTTCACAAACCATGCTAAGTAAAGTAGTATGAACTAGGGCTGAGCAAACGGACCGGATGGACCGGACCGACCGACAAAACCGACCGGACCGAGACCGACCGGACCGGACCGACCACATTCGGTCCGGTCCTCGGTCTAAGCTTTTTGCCAAATTCGGTCCTCGGTCCGGTCGGTCCGGTCCGGTCCGGTCCGGACCGACCAAAAACCCGAAAAAACTTGCCTAATTGGACCGGACCGACCGAAGACCGACCGGACCGAGACCGGACCGACCATATTCGGTCCGGTCTCGGTCTATGGTTTTCCGGTTCTCGGTCCTCGGTCCGGTCCGGTCCGGTTTTCGCCCGATGCTCAGCCCTAGTATGGACTACTTTCCCCCTGGAGGTTGACCTTATATCATCAAAGTACACGTTTCTCCCCCATGACGGTTTCGAAATTTCAGAAGCATCATTGATGTGTTGATACGCGGGATTGTGCCCTCGCAACAGGTTTTACCTCTCAAGGGATCTTGAGAAGCTTGCAATCCCCGCCAGGCAGTGTACCTGATCGTTGTAGTATAGTATAGTGACAAGTATGGGGGATTGATCGTTCAACTCAGGAATAGTGTCGCTAGGATTAGAAAGCCTACTAAACTACGTCTAGAGGTGAAGGATGATTCTTTTTTGTATTTTTTATATTTTATAAAAGCAAGTAGAATCTCGGGTTTTGAAGGAGTGGGCAGAATTAGTTGCTAGTCAACTAACCCAATTAACTAAAGATGCAATCAAAATAAAATAAAAGAAATGAAATTAAACTAATGTGGTGGAAACAATATTGAGAAAAGATGTGTTTACTTAGACTTCATTACTCCCTAGATATCTTTTACCGGTTGATTAGCTTGTTACAATTGCATGGATGACGGGTTATATTCCTTAATACTAGTCGTAGGGCCGTGGACAATATTCCCTAACTCTATATGATCCTACTTCACTCCTATGTTGAGCCGACTAAAAGCTCCTAACATGGGATCATTAGAATTTACTTATGCATTAAATACAACCAAAAATCGTAGTACACCTCCGATCATGTTTCTTAAGACGTTCAAGCAAGTTACCAATGGAAGTCAGCCAGTTTTCTTAAGCCTAACATCGAATACAATCATCCGTAACAATTGTAAACAAACAATCAACCAATAATCAACATCTAGGTTTCACTACATCTAAGCAAACACAATAAAAACCTAGCCTAACATGTTAAAAGAAAGACAAGCATAAGATAGAATCAAACAACACATAGACATATTGAATGATTATTGAAGAACTTATCTTTATTCAAACATGGAAGAAAGAAGGGTTTGAAACCCCTTCAATAAGCAGGAAATTTGACCTAGGGTTTGTGTTTTAGTATTCCACAATTTGTTCCACACTTTACAATGAAAAATTCGAAAAATATATATAGACAAAGCATCCTGACGGCGTCATGTGTTAGCCTCTGACGCCGTCAACTCGCCGCCAAGTTAAAATTCGTATTGCCTAGATCCAGTCTTGACGCCTTCATGTGTAAATCTACTCTGGGCCGTCACTTGCATTTAGACCCTGATGGCCTTGGTGACGCCGTCAAGTCATTAACATTGAAAATACTCTGGGCCGTCACGTTATAATTTCCACATCCACTTCTTTTGCCACTCTTGACGCCGTCATGTGTTATTCCTTATCGTCGTCAGGTACTGTTCTAAGCAAGGAATTAGAGACTTTGCCATTTTCTTCACATTTATGCTCCAAAAACGTCCAAAATGCTTCCTTTTCCAGATTTCTCATCAAAAGTACCTAAAATGACAAAAGGAACGATTTAGGGCAATAATTGATCAAATAATCACGAATTCGGGCTTAAATGACCCCATAAAAGCGGTACACTTTTCGCCGCATCAAATAGACAAATACCCTTACACTTGAGATTTGCTTGTCCTCAAGCAAATGCGCTTTTATTCTAATCAAAATACAAGTTAGGGGTCATTTAACACTAATATAAAAGTAATTACAACAAATAATCGTTCCACTAAAAACCAAAAACAAGCACGGAGGTCATACACTAGCACCTCACAAATAATGTTTAGATATTCGCATCTCTCGGGTGTAATAAAGTATATATCACAATATGGAAATGGAAAACATCTCTCACTGTCTGTCATAGAAAATAGATTACCATAGGCTTGGGAAAGGATCAAGCCTCCACCACTTGGCGTCAGCACCTAGGATAAACTATCAAAGATGCCTTTTAAAGGGTTATAACGTTAGGTGTAGGGATATGGAAAACACGGTTTTGTTGGATAAAGGCAATATTTACTGGTGGCGAGTTAATCATCTTGGTTAATTACATGTACAGTATGGCGTTGCTAAGCCAAGACTCGACTCGACTTAAGCTAATCACAAACTAACAAAAACATAAAACAAACATAAAATGAAACGGAATGGTAGTTCGTATGTTTTTTTTTCTGTTTTTTTTCTATTTTTCTTTTTTTATTCTTTTCGATTTTTATTTATTTATTTATTTATTTATTTTTTGCATACACTCTTACCCTACCATCCAAAATAATACATCATAGGGAATTTGCATTCCCCTTTACACTTGAACTTTTACATACTTTACAATCAACTATTCTAATGACTCGAATCAAGATAATCAAAACACTTTGAGTACTTTTTAAGATTAACGAACATATAGGGGTAATATATGATGTTCTTCCCCATTACTCCATAACAATAGTACTTTACCCATGAGTCCCAATCGTCCAAAAACAATATGTACAAGATATGACTCGACTTAGCAACCATGTAATCAATTAGACAATTAACTAAGGGTTTAAACATATAACAATAATGCACTAAAGATGAGTGCATACACGGAAGGCTAAGGCAATTTGGTTGCACATTTAGGGTGGATTGTAAACAAATTCTTCCTTTAAGTAAAATTCTTAAAGTTAGAAACGAAAAGATAGGCTCGGAGGGGTGTACTAGGGGTATCGTTTACTAAAAATGAGTACAACGCAAAGGTGTGGGAAAAATTAATTGACTTTGTTAGTCAAGTAATATGACTTAAATGGTCAAGTAATTATGATACGGGTTTAACACAAGGGTGATCCTAATGCCTCTTATCATGTAGTAAATCCTACTACAAGAATGTAGTCTCACTAGCGGTCTCGGGATGCATCACTAACGCAAGTTCTAGAATCTAAGTACTACCGGTACACTCATAAGCACTAATAATGAATGTTTTTCCTAACAAATCTAAAGGCGAACCTCACATATTTGGGTGGAAATTTTTTTTGAGCGGTACGGTTTTTGTGCTACTCATACAACTCCTATTGATGCGTGGGAATTGCACCAGGCTTTACCTCTCAAGGGATCTTGAGAAGCTTACAACCCCCACCAGGCAGTGTACCTGATCGTTGTAGTATAGTATAGTGACAAGTACCGGGGAATTAATCGTTCAGCTAGGAATAGTGTCGCTAGGATTAGAAAACCTAAATACTAGTTCTAAAGATGAAAGATGATTATTTTGTATTTTTATATTTTTTTGAAAGCAAGTAAATATCTCGGGTTTGAAGGATTTGGACGGAATTAGTTGCTAGTCAACTAACCCAATACTAAAGATTGCAATCAAAATAAAATACAAGAAATGAAAATAAACTAAATTATCTAAGGTTGTGAGCAATAAGTGGAGAAAATGTGTTTACTTAGATTTCACTACTCCCTAGACATCTTTTACACATTAATTACTTGTTATAGTTGCACGGATGACGGATTGTATTCCTTAATACCATTCATGGGGTATCGCACATAACTCCCCAATTCTATGAGCTCTTATCTCCTCCTATACCATGCCCAGCACAACCATAGGGATTGTAAACAGTGGCTCATGCATTAAATACAACCAATAAAGACCTTAGTGCAATCGGTTCATGTTTCCTAAGACGTTCAAGCATGTTACCAATTGGAGATCTGCCAGTTTTCTTAAGCCTAACATATAAATTCATTCATCCAAAACAAACTATAAACAAGTAATCAACATATAATTAACATCTAGGTTTCATTAGATCCAAGCAAACACAAGATAGATCTAGCCTAGCATGATGGAATTAAGACAAGAACAAGATATAGACAACCAACACATAGACATATTGATTGAATTAAAGGAACACTTATCTTAATTACATATGAAAGGTATCAAGGGCTTGGAACCCTTGAAAAACCTGTAAAATTCGCACCAAGTTCGTACTAGGGTTTCTCCAAAACTTCTCCTCTTTTTAATGAAAAAATTAGAAAACTATATATAGGAAATAGGGTCTGACGGCGTCAAGACCAAACTTGTGACGCCGTCACCTCGCCGCCAAAATAATTCTCGGACTGCCTTGATCTACTTTTGACGCCGTCATGTGTTATGCATTTCCAGGCCGTCATGCATTTTCCTCTTGACGCCCTTCCTTGTGACGCTGTCAAATCTGTACTGGATCGTCATGGAAATTACTCTTGACGCCGTCAGGATGTTACTCTTGACGCCGTCACCTACTGTTCCCAGCAAGGAAAATTAAGACTTTGGCATTTTCTTCACTTTTATGCTCCAAAAATGTCCGAATTGCTTCTTTTTCCAGATTTCTCTCCCAAAGTACCTAAAATCACAAAAGGAACGATTTAGGGCAATATTTGATCAAATAAATTCGAATTCCGGCTTAAATGACCCCCTAAAAGTGGTTCATTTTTCGCCTCATCATATACCCTTACACTTGAGTTTTGCTTGTCCTCAAGCAAATGCGCTTTTATTCTACTCAAAATACAAGTTAGGGGTCATTTAACACTAATATAAAAGTAATTACAACAAATAATCGTTCCACTAAAGACCAATAGACAAGCACGGAGGTCATACACTAGCACCTCACAAATAGTGTTTAGATACTCACATCTCTCAGGTGTAATAAAGTATAAATTACAATATGGAAACGGAAGATATCTCTCACTACCTGTCATAGCAAAATAGATTACCATAGGCTTGGGAAAGGATCAAACCTCCACCACATGGCGTAAGCACCTAGGATAAACTATCAAAGAGGTCTTTTAAAGGGTTGTAACGTTAGGTGTAGGGATATGAAATACACGGTTTTGTTGGATAAAGGAAGTTTTACTGGTGGCGTTGCTAAGCCAAGACTAGACTCGACTTAAGCTAATAAATGAAAAATAACAAAAACATAAAATAAACGTAGAATGAAAAGGGATGGTAGTCCGTATGTTTTTTTTTTTTTTTTTTTTTTTCTTTTTCTATTTTTTTTTCTTTTTCTTGATTTTTCGAAAATTTTTTTTTTTTTTTTTTTTTTCATACACTCTTACCCTACCATCCAAAATAATACATCATAGGGAATGGTAATTCCCCTTACACTTGAATCTTTACATACTTTACAATAAACTAAACTAATGACTCGAATTAAGAAAATCAAAACACTTGGAGCACTTTTAAGATTAACGTACATATGGGGGTAATAAATGATGTTCTTCCCCATTATTCCATAAAATAAGTACTTACCCATGAGTCTCAATCGTCCCAAAACAATATGTACAAGGATATGACTCGACTTAGCAACCATGTAATCAATTAGCTAGTTAACTTAGGGTTTAACAAATAACAATAATGCACTAAAAATGAGCGCATACACGGAAGGCTAAGGCGATTTGGGTGTACATTTAAGTGGGGTGTAACAAATTCTTCCTTTAAGTAAAATGCTTAAAGTTAGAAACGAAAAGATAGGCTCGGAGGGGTGTACTAGGGGTTTCGTGTACTAAAAATGAGTACAACGCTAAGGTGTTTGGAAAAATTAGTTGATTTAACTAGCCAAGTAATATGACTTAAATGGTCAAGTAATTATAATACGGGTTTAACACAAGGGTGATCCTAATGCCTCTTATCATGTAGTAAATCCTACCACACGAATGTAGTCTCACTAACGGTCTCGGGATGCATCACTAACGCAAGTTCTAGAATCTAAATGCTACCGGTACACTCATAAGCACTAATAGTAAATGCTTTTCCTATCAAATCTAAAGGCGAACCTCACATATTTGGGTGGAAAATTTTTCTGAATATACGGTTATGTGCTAGTCATACAATCTCCTATCCAAGAGACGCTTGCTATGGCTAAAGTTTCACTCCTAAATGTTGTAAAAAATTTTAAATTTGGCGCTAAAATTGCACTAACAAGTATTTCTCATAGTTTTATTACACATCTACCGTTAAACAAAACAAACTCAAGCGAAAGTGCATATGTAAGGTATCATCTTTTTACCCTCCCCTTACACTTAAGATGAACATTGTCCCCAATGTTCAAGTAAAGAATGTAAAAGTGAAAAAGTAAAAAGAATGAAATCAAATACTCCCCTGATTCGCTCAGTATGGATAATTAGGTGGCCAGGTTAAATCTTCCTCCAAGAAAATGAACAATCAAAGCTTCCCTTCCAGAATATAAATCATCTTCTTGTCATACATAACCTGTAAATCCTGAGAAAATAGACAAAACAACCTCGCGTAAAATCGGCGGCATCCTATATAAGTTACTAAATCCTAGAAAACAAAATAAGATATAATGCTTGTGGAATGAAGTTTGCAGATTTCCTGGAGATTATAAAACTTGATAATTCACAAAAACCATAAGACTCCGTTAGAAAAACAAAACCGGCAAAATTTCCAGATTTTTTTTTTTTTACACGTGACGCCGTCAAGAGTTAACTCATGACGCCGTCAGAAGTGACCTGCAGAAATTCTTATGTTAAGTTTCCGGAAAATTTCTGGAAAAACTTGGTCCTACTTCCTGGAAAATCCTGCAAAACTTCATTATGACTCAATACAAGCATTTGACTCTAACAAATACGAATATACATGTTCATTTAATATTGTGGAGAATCGTGTTCGGTTTGTTTCTTAAAAACATATTTGGGGTTTCCCCTTACACTTATCTTTTGCAAAAATACTTTTAGGTGGAGTTAAGACTAGACCAAAACAACAAAGTAAAGTATTTCCACATTTTAATTGAGAAACATGATCTACCAACAATAAAAATAAAGCATGCATACGGAAGCAAATAACAAACAAACAAAAAATAAAATCACACAAAAATGAAGAACGTCACCATGAGCACATTCAATTATTTCAAATAAAAATAAACATGAAAATTGTTCAAGGCAAACAGAGGCCGAATCCTAAACTATTACAGCATCAATTGTTTCAAATTACACAACCATTAATAAATTGTTCAAAAATAACAGATATCAAGAGGAATCACTAGGGAGGAGGACCAAAACGGTAGTCATAACCAGGAGGGAGGTGTCCGGTGTACCCATAGGGAGGATAGTCAGTCTCACGGCTAGGGAATGGGTCAATCTGCAGGTGAGGCTCAAGCTGATCTCGGGTGGAGAGGTGCTGCATCTGGCGGATGGTGTGATCATACATCCAATCAAAGCGCTGGTCAGTGGTGGTCCGCCATGCGTCCACCTGACCCATCCAGGCACTCTGGTGTGCCTGCCAGTCTCCCCGACTCATGTGCCGGTAGTAGTCAGCTGTCCCCTCCTCATAACCCTGGAACTGATGCTGCTGGGGCCCTACCTCATCATCAGCATCCTCCTCATCATCAGGCCCCACAGTCGCTCAAGTACCCCATGATCAGAGGAGTAAGAAAATCATAGGAACGAGCCAACCGGGTCACGAACATCCCCCCATACACCTTGTCGATATCCCTCTCACCCACACTGGTCCTCAAATAACTAGCCACCCAAAATGGGATGTTGCAGTAGACATCCGCTGAAAAGATGGTGTACAAGTAGAAAAGATCTGAAGCAGTGACACGGTGAATGGTGCCATGACGTCCAGACAGGCTGTGTGTGATGCACCTGTGGACCAACCTAACTATGGGGTCCCTGATGGATGCTGCCCCAGTAGTCGAGGTGTAAACCCCGTCCCCTATGGTCGGCCAAAAAGTGATACACCTCATCTCACTCCTCTGAGTCTCCCCATGCAACAACCTCTGCATAAAAGTTCCATCAACCGCCTCCTCCCTAGTATACAACCCAATCCTCCAACCAAACTCAGTGACAGAACATGACCGCACTTCCCCTACTAACCTAAAATAGATAGTGGTGCCCCCCATATCCGTCCTAGCCTCAGCCTGATCAAAATGAAAGGTCGCAAAGAACTCCCTAACCAACTCGCTATACACCGTCTCCCTAATCCTAAACAACCTCTCCCATTGAGGACCCGCAAACCCATCAGTGTGGATCCTCTCCAAAAACGCAGCCTCCAACCCTTGGGCCCTAAGAAACTCCCAGTCAACCACAGCCCCAGCATCAATATGGTGGTTACAAAGTTTCGCATACTTGGTGTTGGCGCCAACAGTGTCAAACTCGCTCCAACTATGGACCAATTCTCCATAATTGACTCTTTGGGACCTAGAGGAACTACCCCGATGTTGACGAGATCTCTTGCTCATTTTCCTGGAATAAGGTAGAGTGAACGGAAATGCTTAAAACGAGAATTTTAATGGTTTTCTTGCTGTCAGACACATCTGACGCCGTCAGGAGCAGCCCTGACGCCGTCAGACTGGGCAGAATCCGAATCATGCAAATGCGAGGGAAAAATCAATTTTCAAAACTCTTAACCCGTTACCCAAACACTCATTTAATCAGAAAACATGGGTAGGGGGTCAAAAATTCCGTGGTATAAAGGGCTTTTCCCAAACTAATGCATGATCCGAGTGGAATAACATCATTAAAGGGTAACCCCATGTTCACGAATCACCAAATGGATGGCATTACGATTTGTTAATGATGGGTCAAAAATGGGGTTTCGGGCGAAAGGGGTTTTCCAAATTGATTGATCCTACGGACAATTGATCGAAAAAGAGTGAAGAAAAATTACTTACCGAATGAAGATTGGTTGCGGAAGACGTCGAATTGAGGGGTGGAGATTCAGAGTAGTAGCAGCAATTTGGGTGAGATTTGTGGGGTATGGGTTGAAAGTGATTGGTTTTGGGTAAATATTGCTGATCTATCGAGGTGACGTCGTCAAGAGTAAATGGCTGACGCCGTCAGATGCCCGTGTGAGGTGAGAAATGGAGTAATTCCACATTTAGTCCCTGCATTTTGTGTGAATAGTTAAACATTAGTAAAACCATGAGTAGCTATTCCGTTAATGAGGTCCACCAGGGTCGAATGTTTCATTACTGTCACAGAAAAAAGTGAGGTCGTAGAAGAGATTGGGTGATGTTTTGGCTAAGTTGTAACCTTCGCACGGGTCACCGGTGTGTACAAAGAGATGTTGTTCCATAGAGGGTTTCAAATCAGTGGTGTTTTTGAGGTACAACCTCTTCACACCGGGTTTAAAACCAAAAGAACGTTTCTTGGATAGGTTTGGGAGTGTGGTTCGCAAGCATCCAACGAAAATGTTATGGAATTGCGAATTCATCTCTTTCTGAGGATGCTCAAAAAAGTGGGGGGTGATTGATGGTGAAGCACTTGGGGAAAATTTCTCGTTATCCTCTTGGTCAAACGCTAAAGGAGTTGAAACCTCGAAGACTTTTTCGATTTTTCTAGGTACGGAATTTTCTTTGACCCTTGATATGAATTGGTCTGCAAAATTCATAAAAGCTTTGTGAGTGCTTTCCATGCGTGCTTCTAGGTGCTGGATTTTTTTTTCCTGATTATCCATGAAGGTTACCATTATCCCTTCGAATTCCTCTTGTCGTGAACGTTCAGGAAAATTGTGGTCGATAACCGCATTCCTACGTAAATTAGGATTCCTCATGGTTACAGCAGCAGGTTTCTCAATACTCATTAACTCTTTTACCTGCTTCTCGATGCTTCCTAATAACTGTTCTTGGGTGGCGTGTGCGTAGTCAAGTTTTCCCTTGCTTGGAAACATTGGGTCCTCCCATCCTTCTTCTTCGTATTGTGCCAACCCCTCAAGAACTTTCCAGCACTCGTCAATGCTAAGTCTATTTAGCCTGCCCTTGGCTGCGTAATCAATGGCTCTCCTTGTTTGATAGTTAACTTTATCGTAAAAGATTTGAATCTGGAGCGATGGTTCGATGCCATGATGAGGGACTTTTCGGAGTAGGTCTTTATATCGAGTCCATGCTTCATAAAAGGATTCATTTTGACGTTGTTGGAACATCAAGATGTCATTTCTAAGCTTAGTAGTTCTCCCCGGTGGGAAAAATTGAGCAAGGAAACGAGTGGTGAGATCATCCCATGTGGTGATGGATCCCGCGGGTAAACGCTCAAGCCATTGACTAGCTTGATCCCGAAGAGAGAATTGGAATAGGCGTAATCGGGTAGTCTCTCTAGTTTCAACACCTAGGTCTATGGAATCTACGATTTTGAGAAAGTCCTTAAGATGTTGGTTTGGATCTTCGGAACGAAGTCCATGGAATGCACATCCGCTTTGCACCAACCGGATGGTGTCGGATCGCAAGGGGGTCACATTGGCTCCGGTGAGCTCAATGGTGTTTCGGTAGCCTTGGTGGCTAGGTCGGGAATACTCTCCTAAGGTTCGGGGCCTAAGGGGTTCTAGTGGTGGGTTTTGATGTGGTGGGATGACGGGTTCAAAGATGTTCCCGTTGTCCATGATGTTGGGTGGTGAAGAGTTACGAACAAAGACACAAAGAAATGAGATAGACTAAAGAAAACCTAAAAATAAAAATAAAATCTTACTAGAAAGGAATCTAGCAAGTAGACCTAATAAAAAGAAATTCTAACCTAGACAATAACTATTCCCCAGGCTGCGGCGCCAAAAACTTGATGCGTGGGAATTGCACCAGGCTTTACCTCTCAAGGGATCTTGAGAAGCTTACAACCCCCACCAGGCAGTGTACCTGATCGTTGTAGTATAGTATAGTGACAAGTACCGGGGAAGTCGCTAGGATTAGAAAACCTAAATACTAGTTCTAAAGATGAAAGATGATTATTTTTGTATTTTTATATTTTTTTGAAAGCAAGTAAATATCTCGGGTTTGAAGGATTTGGGCGGAATTAGTTGCTAGTCAACTAACCCAATACTAAAGATTGCAATCAAAATAAAATACAAGAAATGAAAATAAACTAAATTATCTACGGTTGTGAGCAATAAGTGGAGAAAATGTGTTTACTTAGATTTCACTACTCCCTAGACATCTTTTACACGTTAATTACTTGTTATAGTTGCATGGAAGACGGATTGTATTCCTTAATACCATTCATGGGGTATCGCACATAACTCCCCAATTCTATGAGCTCTTATCTCCTCCTATACCATGCCCAGCACAACCATAGGGATTGTAAACAGTGGCTCATGCATTAAATACAACCAATAAAGACCTTAGTGCAATCGGTTCATGTTTCCTAAGACGTTCAAGCATGTTACCAATTGGAGATCTGCCAGTTTTCTTAAGCCTAACATATAAATTCATTCATCCAAAACAAACTATAAACAAGTAATCAACATATAATTAATATCTAGGTTTCATTAGATCCAAGCAAACACAAGATAGATCTAGCCTAGCATGATGGAATTAAGACAAGAACAAGATATAGACAACCAACACATAGACATATTGATTGAATTAAAAGAACACTTATCTTAATTACATATGAAAGGTATCAAGGGCTTGGAACCCTTGAAAAACCTGTAAAATTCACACCAAGTTCGTACTAGGGTTTCTCCAAAACTTCTCCTCTTTTTAATGAAAAAATTAGAAAACTATATATAGGAAATAGGGTCTGACGGCGTCAAGACCAAACTTGTGACGCCGTCACCTCGCCGCCAAAATAATTCGCGGACTGCCTTGATCTACTTCTGACGCCGTCATGTGTTATGCATTTCCAGGCCGTCATGCATTTTCCTCTTGACGCCCTTCCTTGTGACGCCGTCAAATCTGTACTGGATCGTCATGGAAATTACTCTTGACGCCGTCAGGATGTTACTCTTGACGCCGTCACCTACTGTTCCCAGCAAGGAAAATTAAGACTTTGGCGTTTTCTTCACTTTTATGCTCCAAAAACATCCGAATTACTTCCTTTTCCAGATTTCTCTCCCAAAGTACCTAAAATCACAAAAGGAACGATTTAGGGCAATATTTGATCAAATAAATTCGAATTCCGGCTTAAATGACCCCCTAAAAGTGGTTCATTTTTCGCCTCATCACCTATCCAAGAGACGCTCATTAAGGCTAAAGCTTCACTCCTAAATGTTGTGAAAAATTTTAAATTTGGCGCTAAAATTGCCCTAACAAGTATTTCTCTTAGTTTTATTACACACCTACTATTAAACAAACAAACTCAAGTGCAATTGTATTCTCTAAGGTATCATCATTTACCCTCCCTTACACTTAGGCTGAACATTGTCCCCAATGTTCATTTAAAGGATGTAAAAGCAAATAAGGTAAAAGAATGAAAACAAATACTCCCCTGATTCGTTCAATGTGGATAAATTGTTAACATGGTTAAATCATCCTCCAAGAAAATGAACTTTGAAAGCTTCCCTTCCGAAATATAAATCATCTTCTTGTCCAATATAATCTGTTAAACCTGAGAAAACAACAAAAACCCAAAGCATCAAACCGAACAAAGAAAACTCACAACTAGATGTAATTCCAGAATTAGAAATAAAAACAAAACAATTAAAGATATAATGTTTGTGGAATGATTATTTGCAGATTTCCTGGAGTTTATAAAACTAAAGATTTAACAAAAACTTTTAGACTCCGGTAGAAAAACAAAACATGCAAAATTTTTCAGAATTTTTACACCTGACGCCGTCAGGTTATAATCCTGACGCCGTCAGAGTGTTCTGACAGAAATCTCATGTTAAGTTTCCGAAAAATTTCTGGAAAAACTCATGCCTTAATTCCTGGAAAATCCTGTAAAACATCAATATGACTCGATACAAGCATTTGACTCAAACAAATACTAATATACATGTTTATTTAATATTGTTGTGGTTCGTGTCCAATTCTGTTCTTATAAATTTAGATTTCCCTTACACTTATCTTTTGCAAAATACCTTTATATGTAGTTAAGACGAAGTTAAAAACAAAATAAAGCATTTTCACAATTTACTTTGAAACATGAACCACAAACAATAAAAATAAAACATGCATACGGAAACAAATAAAATCAAACAAACAAACAAATAAATAAAGCTTGGGTTGCCTCCCAATAAGCGCTTGTTTTTGTTCGAGTCACAAGCCTGACTCTACCCTTATTTAACGGAAATAGGGGAGGTTTTCCCTACACTTTGGATTAAGTGCGGGTGGAAGTAGCGATACACACCCTTAGGGTGGAAATATGCCACGTGAGGTGAAGGGGGTGAGTGAATGGCTTCCTTCATCCTAAAACAACCCGGATAATAAGCGTTGATGGCTGGGTCGGTTCCTCTTTTGTCTCCTAGATGTAAATCTAAGGATGGATAGGTGTGTAAAGATTGAGGTTCCGGTTCATCAACACTAGGAAATTCCCTAGAACTAGGAGTAAGGTTATCACTACAAGTATTCAAACCTATATCCTCAAGTGGTGCTTGGTCCAAGGGTTCTACCTCCATCGGGATTCCTAAAGTTTCTTCTACTTCTTCCGGGTAAATCACGGGCAGTGTGTGTGCCTCAAATGATGGTTGAGTATTTTGTGGGCTTATATTATTGACCTCATCATTCCATGTGTCAAGATCACCTATATCCTCATCATGTGTTTTGGTAGAATCTATCCTAAGCATTCTCCTAAGTATCTCACGTGCTTCTCTAGGCATCTCAACTTCAATGTCCGAATCATAAGGATCTTCCTCAATAGTCTTATGTTCAATTTGCCTAAAGGATTCATCAATGTGATCATGCTCGGCTAAATCCTCCTCAATTGTTTTCTTAGGTAGTGGTAACAGCAAACCTAGTGCTTCATCCAACTTATGGTTTGTTGCAACGGCTCTCTCCATAATTCCTGGGAAAACTAGTCGCATTTCCTATTAGCCTCACTAAAACGAGATCTTAAACATGGAGGTTGTTCATAAGAATCTATCCTAGGAGAAGGCTCATATGATTCATAGGTGTCTCTAAATAAGGTATTTTGAACTTCTTGGTGTTCTAGCCACTCAACCTTATCTTGCAATCTTAGAAGTCTAAGTGAAAAGTCCATTTGAAGCAAATTACAAACAAAGTCACAAAGAAAAGATAGACTGCGAGAAAGCTAATGAAAAGAAAATAAAAATCTCACTTGATATGAATCTAATGAGTAGACCTAATTAAAATAAAATTCAACCTAAACAATAACTGTTCCCCGGGCTACGGCGCCAAAAACTTGATACGCGGGATTGCGCCCTTGCAACAGGTTTTACCTCTCAAGGGATCATGAGAAGCTTGCAATCCCCGCCAGGCAGTGTACCTGATCGTTGTAGTATAGTATAGTGACAAGTACCGGGGGATTGATCGTTCAACTCAGGAATAGTGTCACTAGGATTAGAAAGCCTACTAAACTAGGTCTAGAGGTGAGGGATGATTCTTTTTTGTATTTTTTATATTTTATAAAAGCAAGTAAAATCTCGGGTTTTGAAGGAGTGGACGGAATTAGTTGCTAGTCAACTAACCCAATTAACTAAAGATGCAATCAAAATAAAATAAAAGAAATGAAATTAAACTAATGTGGTGGAAACAATATTGAGAAAAGATGTGTTTACTTAGACTTCATTACTCCCTAGATATCTTTTACCGGTTGATTAGCTTGTTACAATTGCATGGATGACGGGTTATATTCCTTAATACTAGTCGTAGGGCCGTGTGCAATATTCCCTAACTCTATAAGATACTACTTCACTCCTATGTCGAGCCGACTAAAAGCTCCTAACATGGGATCATTAGAATTCACTTAGGCATTAAATACAACCAAAAATCGTAGTACACCTCCGATCATGTTTCTTAAGACGTTCAAGCAAGTTACCAATGGAAGTCTACCAGTTTTCTTAAGCCTAACATCGAATACAATCATCCGTAACAATTATAAATAAACAATCAACCAATAATCAACATCTAGGTTTCACTACATCTAAGCAAACACAATAAAAACCTAGCCTAACATGTTAAAAGAAAGACAGGCATAAGATAGAATCAAACAACACATAGACATATTGAATGATTATTGAAGAACTTATCTTTATTCAAACATGGAAGAAAGAAGGGTTCGAAACCCCTTCAATAAGCAGGAAATTCGACCTAGGGTTTGTGTTTTAGTATTCAACAATTTGTTCCACACTTTACAATGAAAAATTGGAAAAATATATATAGACAAAGCATCCTGACGGCGTCATGTATTAGCCTCTGACGCCGTCAACTCGCCGTCAAGTTAAAATTCGTATTGCCTAGATCCAGTCTTGACGCCTTCATGTGTAAATCTACTATGGGCTGTCACTTGCATTTCAACCCTGACAGCCTTGGTGACGCCGTTAGGTCATTAACATTGAAAATACTCTGGGCCGTCACGTTATAATTTCTACATCCACCTCTTTTGCCACTCTTGACGCCGTCATGTGTTATTCCTTGACGTCGTCAGGTACTGTTCCCAGCAAGGAATTAGAGACTTTGCTGTTTTCTTCACTTTTATGCTCCAAAAAAGTCCAAAATGCTTCCTTTTTCCAGATTTCTCCTCAAAAGTGCCTAAAATGACAAAAGGAACGATTTAGGGCAATAATTGATCAAATAATCACGAATTCGGGCTTAAATGACCCCTTAAAAGCAGTACACTTTTTGCCTCATCATGTGTACGACCATATAACGATATCATGTGAAGTTCTTGTCTTAAGCAGACATCTTGAAAAATCATGAATGTCATTGAAGGATCTTGAAAGATTTTGCTTAGACTGTGAAGTATCTTTGACGTTCAGTAGCGTCGAATATCCCATGAGAATTGCTGATCACATCTCAACCTATAAACCCATTAGCTAACAAACCAATCTTGAATTATGTCGGCTATTGTTGTGACCACTTGGTGAAGTAAACCCGATATACAAGACTTGAAAATGAAGTAGAATTCCTCAAATTTTGTTACTTAAGCTTGCACTGTTGTTGGAAGAACGGTGTCGAGAATTTGTGCACCATGCAGATCTCTAAGTACTCAATACTATCCCGAAAAAGTATGAGACTATCATCACCTCTTACGATTATCCACAACGTCATCCGCGTGTGACACTGAGTACTATAATGTAACTCCTTTAAGTGATAGTTAACCAGGTCTTCAACCATCCATCGCGACTTCTAGAAACTAGATAAACCAAGTCTTCAACTTAAATCTTAAGCATGAGCAAGTTATCGTTGAAAGTCATGCATCCAACCAACCCCGACTTCAAGATAAAATAAGTACGCGCCTTCGTGAAACCACTTCAATCTCAAATAAAGGGATACCAAAAAAAAACTTCGTGATCATCTCGTGCGGTGATATACCTAAAAACAAGCCTTTCGACGGTTTAATGTAATCTGGTTTGATGGTTGAGTTTGTGATATGCCCTAATTCTTTAGATACCCCCTGTTTCGCGGATCCGCTAGAGGGTTCAGGGGGCAGCGCACCCCCGAAGAATTTTTCGGTAAATTGAGGTTTGAAAAACTAGGGTTTTGTATGTTGAGTTTTCCGTTCATGTAAAAAATGCATACCTCCGTGAAAATTTGTTGTCCAAAATACCAATCCAATCACAATCGTTCAACAAATAGTTAGCTAAGGCTCGAACAACCATTTTACCAATCTATAATCCACTAGCCACTAATTAATATGAAATACGAATAAGCCCTTGTATCAAAATTTAGCGACTTTCACATAAGTTATTGTGGCCTAAAAAAAATTCGTATATCACTTAACGTTCCTAGGTCCAATTCTGAAATCAATATGTGGTAGCTGAAATAATCTCAATCCGTTCAGACCATTAACAAGATCATCCGTATATCACAACCCATAATTACTAAACATTCTGATATAATGCCCAACAACATAACTCTAGCCCTAATTAACATTAGTTATATAGTGCCACTAATCCCTCACCATAACCCTAATCACACACAAAAAATCCGTCCCCATCACTAACTTGTCTCTCTCTTGTATTACAAATCCATCCACACGACACTCATCTAATCTTCATTTACTTTTGATCACACAATTACTATCATCAATATGAATACAGAAATCCTTTGCTTATTCCCAAATCGAACCCTAACCAAGAAACAATATGTGAAGCCCTTCTAGTTGTACGCTTTAGTTAGAGTTACCCACAGGGATGGCTTCAAGATTCTTTAAAAAAATCTCGTGTAGGTTTTAACTTGTGTTTTCATTTCTGAATCGAACCAAAGAGGATCATAACCCAATCGTTATTGATCCGTCTATAATGTGTTCGGATATTAAAAAAGAAGCAAAGCTTCAAAAAGAGATCAATGAGGAATTGGTTTTCACATATATAAATATCATTACAATCCAGTCTATCTCATGAGAGATACAAATGAAAATCAAACTGAGATCTTGTTTCCTTTTTATTTGTTGTTTAAGAACGAACCAAGGAAAAGGAGTAACATAGTTGTTATTATCCTTATTCTTATGTTCGAATATTAACGAAGCATGAGTCTCCAAAAGGATAGATCGATGAAGATATCTTTTCGTGGATTTGGACCTTAAATGGTTTGATATGACTTGTGAATACCATGAAAAAATAAAGCTGAGATCATTTTGTTTTTCATCTAAGTCCGAATATGGTTAGTCAATGTTGGGAAGATAGGGTTTAGGAAAGTAGAAGTTGGAGTTGTTGTTTGTAATTGTTGTGTTCGTGATGTATGGTGATGGGTTTAGGTTAGTTATAGATTTGCTGCTGATGTTGTTTGGTTGTTTTTTTTTTTTACTTAAATGTAAATATATTAAGTAAAAGGAGCCAAAAGGCAGTACAAGGCAAAAAAACAAAGTGAAAAACACTCACTTTGCAACAAACAATGCATAGGACAGATCCCTAGCTCATCAACAGAAACAATACAATCCAAGAATAATACCAAAACCAAGAAACAATAACTCTAAAAAATCAGCAAGGCAATAAAGATGGCTTTAACTAATATTATCAATATACTCTGAATACATGGGCCAGTGCAAAGGGACCAACCAATGCACCTCCAAACATCACCATATATTGATAACAAATAGAAAGCAATAATGCTAAGCTGATAATTAGAGATATAGAATACAAAATCACAATGCCAACTATACAAACAAAACAACACAACCACCAAACAAACAAACTGATAACACACCAACACTGAATACAGCAACAGAAGACCAAAGCATAATTCCAACTGATGAGCATTGCTAACATGACCAACCACAACCCTGGGATTTGCTAGAATAGCAATCTTAGAGAATTTGCCTCCTAAAAAACCTATCTATTTAAAACCCAGAGGGCAAAACCATAGATAGGACAAAAAGAGTACAACACTCTCTAAAATAATCCCATCATAACCAACCATAATCCATCAAACAATGAAACTCTCCATGTATAGAATAACCTGATCAATGCCTCTTCAATAATACTAGCAGCTGAACTAACCACCAGAAGACCACTTGAAATCTTCCAACAGCTAACATCAAGAAACAGGATCTCATGACTCTTCAATAACAATAACAGCAACTAGCTCCTCCTGTTAAACACTATAGCAGAACAATCCATGACATAATATAATCAAATCCAATATTTATAAATTCCACCACTAGATGTCCCTTGTCATCACAATCAAATACATCATTACAACTCCAAAATCCAGTATTCTCCATAAATCTACAATCCCACCTTAAACTAAACATAGCCATCACCATAACTAAATATCCTTAACCAACTCCTTCGCTAAACTACTATAATAAGTAGTTTTGTCTAATGGTAAATTCCATATTCTTGCTGCATTAACAACATCAGTAGTCATCTTCATAGAAAGGCCCATAAGTCTCAATCTGACAGAATCAACCACAATCTTAAACAAACTTTCAAGATCTCTCTCAAAAAACTGCATCCTTCTCACATTCCTTTCTTGCCAGATAAAGTACACAGCAGCTCCTAAAACAAGTCTTTGAATAACACTCCACACTTTATTATTGGCAAGAAAGTTAACAATCCCATATATTATATATATGGCCATTCATTACTAATCCCTTCCAACTTAGCTAATGGTTTTAATCTTTCCCAAAGTCTTTTAGAATAAGGACATGCAAAGAATAAGTGACTGTGAGTTTCATCTTCATTCTTGCATAGATGACAAACCTAATTAGGTAAACTAAACCACTTAGCAAGCCTATCTTTAGTTTTAAATCTTCCCTTAATAGCTAACCAAAGCAAAAAACTATGCCTATGGACATACTGATTAAACCAAACATGATTACTCCATATAACCTTAGGATGATCAATGCAAAAAGCATTCCAAACTTCTTTAGTACTAAACACAACCTCACTACCCTTTTTGTTAACCCAAACAGTCTTGTCCTCAATATCATTAACAATCCTAGGAACCGCCATATTAGTAACAGAATCAGACTGACCCACCCAATCAGTAGGCCATTTCCAACAATTGTTGTGTATCATGTCAGCAACATAAGTATTATTACTTAACCCTACCAAATCAATTAATAATCGGATACAAAACACAAGAGGAAGGCAAAAAGGAAATTCGGGTGAATAAGACCGATTATTTATACTCTTTGGCACTTAGCACAAGGAAAGTGTAAAATAAATGATGAACGGTTTAAAAACGGTCCACGTTCCCCCACGATCTCAAACGCTAAATGAATGCACGGGCCATGGACAAGATACGAGCCTAAAAGCGGATCGGATAGCAAGATAGTTTAGAAGTACTCACCGCACGCTAAGCAAAGAACATGTGCAATGAACACACTAGAATGGGGGGACTTGATGACATATAGTACGGATAGCAGGCTTACTGGGCCTGGACTATCTCGAATGAACTGGGCTCAGGCACAACGAGCAAACTGGGCTCCGGCCCAACAAGCAGCCAGACATAGCTAAAGCCCATATTACAAGCATGGCACGTATACGAGCGGCACTTCCGAAGTACGCTCGCGGATCGGCCCCCGGTTAGGAAAAATATTCATGTCCGCAACAATCAATTAAGCTGCGAACCCTTGCCCGACAAGGGTGCCACCCCGGCCACTACAGCAATATGCGAAATATTAGGAAACCTTAATATTTCCACTGCCTATAAAAGGAAACCTCAATTCACACTTTTGGGGTATGATTTTCTCACTCATCCCAATACACTCGTATTTCTCTGACTACATGAGTTCTTATTATCACGCCGGAGCTTAATCGTGGGGTCCGTCCCCGCGGTAAGGCTAACGGTGTGCTTTCACTTGTGCATGGATTCATCCTTCTACTTGGATTAGTGCATAAGCTATACAATGGACGATCCATCAAGATTGGCCCAGCACGGGCTCAACCCAATCTTAAACCAACCACATTTTTTTGCACTAACAATAGTTAAATATCCCATGTGTTTGAACTTTGAGTTTTGTAAGATGACTAAAAGTCAAGTAGAGTGGTCCGATGGACCTAGTCATCAAGATGGGACGGGAACTGTAACACCCCCATTTTTCACTGATCGTAGCGGATAAAGTGTTTGGGGCATTACTCATGGAAACAAAGACAAGATAATAGAAAACGACTCGAAAAGAGACATTTTTGAAAAAGATTTTTATCATTCATTTATTCATTAGAGTTTTTACAGTAAAAGATGTACTTTTACCAAAAGAGAGGTCCCTAAGATACGTTTTATGACACAAAATTGATGAATGATAACTATTATGGACGTCCTCATATCCAGTGGTTCTCCGTGCCAGGGTTCCTATAGTGCTTAATTACCTAAGATAACATGCTTAAAAGTCAACACGTATGTTGAGTGAGAGTCATAGGTTTAAAAAGTTAAAGTGTAAATACCAGTTCCACGGAGTTCAGCTTAAACTCTATGTGTGGAAAAGGGTTAGTGTTAGAAAGAAGGTATATTGCACTAAGCTCATGAACCACACGTTAACGATCCGGGTCATGGGTTCTGCAGACCAAACCATGAGGGGATGGGAAGGATAACTTGCCAAAGTTAAACCTTCAGTGGGTTCAAATATAGTACTTATTGGTACCACCTAGTGGGGTGTTAATACCAACGGGAGTTGTCAAACTCCAATAGATCTATCAACTATATTCGCGTTCGCTTGGGTAAAACCTCCCAAACGATTAGATTCATGAATTTTGGTTATGTAATGATGGCTGTTAGCAAAGACTTGTATTTGGTTTTAAAGCATGTATCCCCCTCGCAGGGTTTGTAAAACATTTAAAAAGCATTTAAAAGGGTGTGAGGCTATGAAAACTCACCTGAGTCTCTAGCTAATTTAAATAGGGGTTTAGACAACTCACTCACGTATCCTGGGGTAGTGCGGGTGTGCGTATGTCAAGTCTTAGTCTAGGTTTTCTTAACTAATTACTATTTAGGTTTTTATATATAACATAACACTGTTCGGGCCATTGTAATTCAGAAGTATATGACTCCTCACATGAAGCTCCCTACTATTGTATTATGTGATCAGCATAATACCGTACGGGCCATCATAATTCAAAAGTTAATACTCCTCACACAAAGTTCCCTATTAATGAGTTATGTTGTTATTAGGGTTTAGTTATAACATAACACCGTTCAGGCCATCATATCTCAAAAGTATATGCAATAATCGTTCAAGGAGTCAGGGCACTTTAATTCGTAAACCCAACAAACTCGTCAAAACGAAATATCCACATAGTACTCCTCGCATGAAGCTCCCTAGTATTGTGATATGCTTCTAACTTAAATAGGTTTTTAAATTTTATGAAAATAGTCTATTTTTACCCTTTATATATATATATATATATATATATATATATATATATATTTACATTTTCTACCCTAAACTTATAACAAATAGGCATATAACTTTCTAACTAATGCATATTTAGTCCCTAAACTATCATATTTTAAAGAAATAACACATATAGTTCCTAGATGATACTAATTTCTATTATTTACTCTGTTTACCCTTATTTTTATACTATTTGCAGTTTTAGTCCTTTTAGTTTTATATTTGTTTTATTAGTTTATTTCAAGGTTTAATATATTGCAAATTTAGTCCTTACACTAATATCTTCTAGGAAATGTCAAAAACGGTCCCTAGACTTTATAGTTTCAGGAATTTACAATATATACCCCTATGCATGTAATATTTTGCAAAACTAGTCCTAAATGCATATAATTCTAATTCTACCATGGCAATCTAGTTTCTAAGCTTATATCTAACTCATATAAGTTCAAATAAGCCACATAATGCAACTTATATCAAGTAGGAAAGCTATATAACACTTAATCATGCAATTCGACCTAAAACTAGGGTTACGAGCAACATGCATGCATGGCAATCTACTAACTATCTAAGGCATATATAAACTATCTAAATCTATTCTAAGACTATCTAAACTTAAATTAAATGTTACCTAGGTCAGGGGAGGGCTGAACTAAGGTTCTAGGGTTTCTAGGGTTTCCTTTTGGCTCGCACGACTTCAAAACACAACAAACCAACCAAGGCCTAGCTACACGTTTCCTACTGCTTCTAACCACTTGATATTACAGAAATATGAGGTGGAGAGGGAAAGGAGAGGTGTGAGGAAGAATGAGAGGAGGAAGGGGTATTTATAGGGTGCGTAGAGGCGGTTTGGGGTGAAACAGCTGTCTACGTGTCACGAAGGGGGAGGGGTGAGAAAACAAAGCTATGGGGTGATGTGGTGAGGCTAGGAGATGACAAGGACGAGCTATGGTGGTAGCTAGGGGCTGGGTAGGGCGGTTGTGGTGGTGAGAAGCCATGAAAGGCGGTTTGAGCCAAGAAGGTGAAAAGGAGGTGCATCACCTACTTGCTTGGGTGGTTAAAGGTGATAGGGTGCTAGATTAGTTATATTAAGGTGCTAGGGTGGTTTCTTGTTCATATTAAGGTGTTTAAGTAACATGGTTTAGGTGTTTAGGTTAAGTTTTAATCTAGTTTTGTTTTATAAGTGTTTAGGGTTTTATCTATGTTTTAGTATCTTAATTAAGGTCCTAATGATGTTTAGTAACTATTAGTAGCTTATACTAAGTGATGGTAGCTTATGGTAAAGTTTTAACCTAGTTTTGACCTAGTTTCGGGAAGTTATGACCTAATTAAGGTTTTGTGCTTATATGACTTGTACCTAAGTTTCTAGGGGTTGTACTATATCCTAAGGGTTCTAATATATCCTAAGGTATCTATTCTAACTTATATCTAAGTCCTAAGCACTTTGCATGTAAGTTCAGATAGGCAGTTAGGGTTTTAAAACTAATTGGAAACACGTAGGTGCATTTAGGGTTTTCTAGCAAGTATAGGGTAGTATAGTACTAGTTTTCTTAGTGAAAATATGTTTATTACCTTGACTTGACATACTGGGATGTTTACATCAAGTAAACATAGTGGTGGTTGGCATAGGTGGATACGTGAGCTTGTCTGAGGGTTAGTTAGGTTATAATGATATATTAAAGCAAAAATTTAACTTGGGAAAATCCTATAGGCATTTCTAATCCTAGTGTGCTCTAATAAGGGCCTAAGTTAAGTTAGTAAGGCATTTCTAATCCTAGGATGCTAGTGAGGGCCTAATCTAAGTTAGTAAGGTATTCTAACCTAAGGGGAAGTTAGTGGTTTGTGACAGGAACAAACAAATATGATGATGATAGAGAGTCTCCTCCTGAACATATAGAAACTATAATTCATGATGATGCAAATGTTCCCGAACCTATGGAAGCTAAATTGAGAGCTATAGTGTCAGAGGAGGTCGCCAAAGCTCGGCAAGCTTCATTACCTCTTTTTCTTGTTAGAATTAATGAAGCAATATCTCAGGCCGTTAAAGATGAATTAGAAAAGATTCATGTTGAAATACTTGGCCACTTTCCAGTGGTAGGACCCGAAGCTAATGTTGCTGAAATTCAAGTTAAAGAAAGCCATTTCAGTTACAAAGAATTTTCGACATGTTCATCACCCGTTATATGTAAAGGAGAAGAGCCCTTATGTTTGTTTAGGTGGCTCTAAGATGTTGAGGGAGCATTTGCTACTTGTAGATGCTCCGAGGAACTTTGGGTTATCTTTGCATCAAATTTACTCAGGGATCAAGCCAAGGAAGGGTGGAGCTTTTTAAATTGTACCAAAGGAGCTAAAGCAGTTTCTTCCTTCAGAATTTTTCTCCCGAGGCTGACATAAAGAAAATTCGTCAGGAATTCTTGTCTATGCGTCAAACTATCCCATCGGTTAATGAATTTATGATGATGTTTCTAGATCAGGCTCGTTGTGCCCGGAATATGTTGAAATGAAAAGAGGCTTGTGGGAGCATTATTGTGATTTGTTAAAAAAATGAGATTTGTGAATTTATTTCTGTGAAGAATTGGCATAATTGTGATGAGTTAGTTAATGCAGCCTTGGAACAAGAACAAGAAACTAGAAAAAGTGACCAATCCTCACCAAAGCGTAAAGTTGATAAAGGCGGTCCATCATTCAAAAGGCAAAGAACAGGTGGTGGTAGTGTCCAGAGAGCAAACAGAAGGGAATTTCCACTCTGTACAAACTGTGGAAGAAATCATTATGGTGAATGTCGTGTGGGGTCTAGAAATTGTTAGTGTTGTGCGAAGTTGGGTTATATTAGCCGCAATTTTTCAAAAATGCTGCAAGTCCGTGGAAAATGTTGAATGATCATTCTAGTGATTCCCAACAACCTACATCCCGTAATAAAAAGTTAACTATTTTGAGATTCTCGCCAACCCATCTAACTCTCCTTTCAAATGGGTTAACGGTCCAACCAAAATAGTTTTCACATACTTAAAATTCATCTAATTATCACACAGAATCAACTATTCAAGCACAATTTAATCATAAATAGATTAATTATCAAACTCCATCCCCTATATAGAGTGGATACTAGAAAAAACATATATCATAAACAAACAAAAATCATTCAAATAATAGATGGTTGTTGTGCTATTTGAACCAAAAACAACAACAATAATCCAATCACAGTTGGTTGGTTAACAATCCAACCAAAATAGTTTTCACGTACTTAAAATTCACCCAAACATCACCAAGAATTAACTATTCAAGCGCAATTTAATTATGAGTAGATTAACTACTGGACTCCATCCCTTATATACAATGGATACATGAAAAAATATATATTACAAACAAACAAAAATTCTTCAGATAATAAATGGTTGTTGTGCTATTTGAACAAAAGACAACGACAATAATATAATCTACTTCTTTATTTCATTTTAATTGTAAGAAAACAATTTTGCAATCATAGTTGATCCATTAACTATGTATAAGAAAATTAACATTACTAATTGTTTATACTATATTAAAGGGATGGTGTTATGTTAAAGAAAATTATAAAAAATAAAGAATGGCCTCATCTCATTCTTTTTGCTTCATTGACATCATTTTTGGTTTCCTCCCTTATAACATCATTTTTTGACTAGGCACTTGCTTTAGTTCTTAGATTGTATATTAAATAGCATTAGTTTCATAGATACAACCCCTTTCATAATAAATTTAGTTATGCATTAGTTTCATAGGTATACAACCCCTTTCATAATAAACTTAGTTAACTATAATAAAGTTGTCATGTATTAGAGCACCACGTGTGCAAGAGCTATACGGCTCACGTTATAGCAAAAGTGTTGCTATCTCGATACTTTTCTTGTATAACTCAAAACTCATAACTCATAAATAAAAAATAAATAAATTATCTTTCCGTAACTCAAGTTACACCACAGTTTTTAATTTTTTTTTTCATTTTTCAAATAAAACAGCACATTGAACTAAAAATAAATTTTCATTAATAAAAAAGTACAAGACATAAAAATAAAATTACATAAACTAAACTAGTTTTGGAGATAATATTTGACCCAGATTTTTATGTTATTTATTATTATTATTATTATTATTATTATTATTATTATTATTATTATTATTATTATTAGCCTTGTCCATCAGATCCATCTCGTCGGTGTTGATTGCAAGTGCCCCCAAGGTCCTCGTTCCGTGATCGGGATTCATTTTGTGAGTTTAGAGGTACAAACTAAGAGAAATTGTTGAGTTTAAAGGTTAAAAGTAAGGTAGAAGTGTGTGTAAAAAGTAGAAGATTTATGAGATATTTATAAGATTCTTGAAGGGTAAAAAATTGAGAAAAAATGGATATTAAAAAAATAAAAAAATAATAATAAAAATAAAAAACGGCTCTATTAAGCCAATCCAACATATATTTTTTTTAAACATTAAATAACGGCTACATTTGAAAAATAAAACAAAAAAACGTTGGTTGTTAGATTCTGCGCAAAGAACCTATGGCGTGAGGGGGTGTCGGAATCGGATTACCCATTCGTGTTATACGTCGGCGCGAGGAAAAAAACGCCGTATACCAGGTACTCTTAACATAAATTATAAAAGTCAACATATAAACTGGATAAATATAACTTATCTTTATAGAAATTTGTAAAAATGAATAAGTATATTATGCAAAGATTGAAACCAATAACCTTGAATAAAACAGAAACAAATCACCATTATATTATTGAGATAAATAATCTAATCTAATCTACATAACTTTTTCATCTAAACTCATCAACCACCTGCATTTATCAATATTTGGCAAAGTAAACTAAGAAAACAAGTGATAAACCTTAAAAAATAAAAAAATAAAAAAAATAAAATAAAAAAAAAAAAGCTATAAAAATGCCTCGTAAATTACTGCATTTTTTATAAGATTCAAAGTTTATCGTATTTTTTGAGCTCTAATAGAACAAAAGGGTCGATTTTGTCTTGGCTTGACTGGTGGTGCTATCCCTCTCAAACAAGACTTAAGGGTGTGGGTTAAGTTTTGTGTTTTGTCTAGCATATTGTATAGTTAGGTCTTTGTGTTGGTTTTTGTTTCGTCATTCTATATACGTACAAATATATGACTTCCAAAAAAGAAATTGTCATATTAAAAGTAAGCAATAATAATTACAGTATATTATACCCAGATAAACAAATAAACAAGTACAATCATTAAACTAGGAAATATGAAATTGGATAGCATAAAAAGAGACAAAATCTTAACAAATCATCAAAATGGGTTAGGTTATTTTCACCATTCCTTTTTCACAAATGACACCTTCTCTCCTTTTTTTTTTTTTTTTTTTTCTTTTACTTTTTTTAATTTTTATAATTTTGTTTATTTAAAAAAAATATAAAGTTGAAAGTATAAAATATAAAATATAAAATTTAATAAGTCAAGAGATTAAAACTGACAAAAAACACAAAACAAAAATGAATAAAAAGTTGTATTATATTGTAAACTAAAAGCACAAAGAAAATCTTTTGTACCATTAGGGTGAGGATAACATAAACCCTCAAAATATACAATCTGGTCTCAAATTGTCTAATCCAGTATAAAATATTCTTCGGATTCTATAAATGGAATTTGAATATTTCATCGACATAGTAAAAGAATTTTAACCCTGATTCTTTTTAACACAAATCCACCAATCCGCGGGAAAAAACAGTAGCATGCAAGTGTCGTAAGCGCGTGAGTGGCGTGGCAGCCCCGTAATAAAGAAGAAAAAACAAACCCATTTAAAAACTCAAGTACTCAACTATATATAAATAAAGACATGATATGATACAATGACGAGGAAGATAAATCAGTTTTATAGGCCACACGTTACGGTGCTCCTGTCACTATATGTATTACTCCTACTTTTAACATACTTTCTCTCTGTCACACAACTCATTCACTTTATTTCTTTTTATTCACAATTCTGTTAGCTTTTTTTTTTTTTTTAACTTCTTTTTTTGGTTATATAATTTGTAGTAGTTTTAATCGAGTTAGACCAACTTCTGTGTGTGTGATTAAAGATCTGATTGTATGGATAACAACAAGGATGAGGTAATTTCTAATTTTGCTTCTCTAATTTTATTTATTTATTTATTTTTTCTTAACGGCAACTAACTATGTCACGATATTTACACCACAAATCTATCGATCACACGTGCTAAGCAGGACTTAAACACGTAACCATTTAGATACAAGCCCTTTGATTAATAGTGATAGAATAAGCTACTTAGACAAGTTATTTCAATCATATAGATTGTATTGTTTATCCTTTTATAAATGATGATTACTAAAAAAAGTGTTTGGTGATGTAAAGGAAGGGTATAATGGTCATTTACTACGACCAGGGATGTAAACTGTTTACCCTGATTATGATTGTTTGTTTGGC
Source organism: Artemisia argyi (assembly GCA_030686995.1). Taxonomy (NCBI): domain Eukaryota; kingdom Viridiplantae; phylum Streptophyta; class Magnoliopsida; order Asterales; family Asteraceae; genus Artemisia; species Artemisia argyi. Next base: position 90,590,994 of record CM060704.1, read on the forward strand.
CAAATGGCTAGGTGGATCATCTAGTACCATGAACTAGGAAATGTGCAGCTGTTTGCCAAGTTCCGGCTACATACTGCACATTTCATAGTTCAGGGTACTTGCGAATTTTGACTTATTATTGATTGAGTGATTGATGATGATAGAATTTTGTATTTGTGAGATGATGATGTTAAGTGCGTGTGAATTGTAATTGATGTTTATTTGTTAGATAATATTAGTGCGAATGTAAGGATCAACTTCTAATACGTGTTATTAGCTACTGTGATTGTTTTGAATGTTTTTCGCTTTAAAAATTCATTAGTGATGATTAAGATCTTTTTTATTTTTTGAGAGAGAATAATGCTATTATGTTATTGATGTTATATGTTCGGGAAAATGTATAGGTCAATTTCTAATACATCTTTGAAGAAGTGTTATTAGCTAGTATTATGATGCAATTGCTTTAGGATTGATTGTTCGTGATAAAAATTCGATTTCTGAGAGGATGATGTTCTTTGGCTGTGTTAAGTTTATGATTGCTGATTTGATGTTTGGTATTTATCAAGTTCTAGTAGACAAATTAGAGTTAGCTCATACCAGTGTGTCTCAAAATCCACAAAACTGTTTATTTGAGATAAATGTTCTGTGCTGGAGTTCAAATTTGAAGTGGTTAATTAGTGGTATATGAGTGTCAAACTCTGAACACCGAAGTAAGTGTGAGCCGTGAGGATTGCTAGGAGCATGTAGTTTTTGTTTTTTAATTTGTAGGGAAAGACGGGATAGTATTACCGTATTAGGAGTTGGTGGTTTTCATGATTGATTGATTTGCATTTGGAATTTAATTCTTCTACTATCAATAAAGGCAGTTGACATTTTCGTGTGGTTGAATAGTTGCTTGTTTTTCAAAGTTTGATCACTCCAGCTATACATGTTTGAATAATCAAACTTTATAGCTTTACTAATTTGCATAGCATCTTTGAATGACATTGATTATATTGTGGTACCAGGTGATTACCACCTGTATAAAATAAATTCCTTCTTTTACTTTAGGTTTTATATCATAAATTTTATAATCGTGAAATACGAAATAGAGAAAACAATGACATGAGTAGAATATTTTACCAATTGTTTGTGTCCTAATAATTGAAAAAAGTTAACAATCACTACACTGAACATACGAGCAATAGTCTCTTTGACATACACAACGGTTAGCTGTGTATACAAACTTCACCCTCCGATCCAAACAAAAGGGCTTATATTTGTAGCTAATTTGATAGTGGATATAGCATCATTGCTCAACTAAATTTTATAGTCTATGTGTAACTTTTTTGATTTCTTGATAACTGCTTGAATAACTAACTTTTTTGCCAAACACCCCTAAATAGTTCATGTGTCAACTTTCTTGATTTTGTATTATATCGATGCTGATATTTTATGTTTTCTAATGGTTCTTTTAGTAATATTTTTTATGGTGTGTGTGTAGAAAAATGCACCATGGCTATCAGTGCCACAATTTGGGGATTGGGACCAGAAGGGACCATTGCCAGACTATTCTTTGGATTTCTCAAAGATCCGGGAGTCAAGGAAACAGAACAAGCGAGAATTATCAAGAACTAGCATTGGTAATGAAGAAGAGCTCGTTTCTTCCAATAAAGCTAAACTTGCTACAACACAACCACTTCCTCCTCTTGACCATTACAACCAGGACCACGAGTCCCCAAATGTAAGCAGCTTCATATTCACGACACCTTTTACTAACAAATTACCAGTTTATCTAAAGTCAGAAAAAATGCTTATTTAACAAATCAACCTAGAAGGTGAATTTCAATCATGGAATGACATTAAGTTAGTGATTTTGTCATCGATCAGTTTTCCTTAGCCCCTTTCTAAAACCAAACCTCTTATTTTTACTGTTTTTGTAGAGGACTCTGTTCTTCTTAGCTACTAGTATATTTTAACAAGTGTACATTCTCAGCTTTATTAGTCTTATTGTTGTGGACACAAAATAAAGACTAAAATTAAATATTACCAAAGGAGACAATCATGGGATCTGATTTATTTATATTTTTAAGTACAAAGGGGCATTGACTTTGCTTGAAGTTTCATCCTTTATTTGTTCTTTTATAGCAAGACCAAATAGAAATTTATCTTATCCATCATTGGATTTTGTCATTTTGATTAGCCTTAAATGAGACTATATTGGATCTATTATAAGTGGCCCCCTACAACCCTTACACATGCTCCTATCTATGCTTAGCTACTTTGGTTTCTTGCAAGTTTAACTTAACTAAACAACAAAATAGACAAGATACCGGTTTTGTTTTGATAGTTCATAGCTATTGTATTCATTTTGTTTTATTGTCGATTTTTGGCTGCAGAACAAGAGAAGCTTATTAAGTTGCTTCAATTGCTGTGTGAAGGCATGATGTTTTGTGGAGCTAAAGTTTATAACTGTTTTTTCCATTTTCAGTTTTCAAGGTACGTGTTGTGTTATTTATTTGGCATTGCTTTGTCAATACATGTAACTTGTGACGATGAACGTATTGTGTGTTTTGTTCTTCAACTTTTGTGTGATGTAGTATAGATAGAATTAGAATGGATTATATGGTTGGTTGATCTTAACTTGTGGTATAATTAGTTTAAACACTTTACTGGGTCGATTTAACTATGGGTTACCGCCTAGATATCGAGTTGATGGCAGTTTGATCATAGGTCTTACATTCAGGAACTGATAGCATTATGGAGATTACCTTAAACAAAACTTGCATAACAGAGAAAAGCGACAACCATAGGCTCAAAAGTCCTTGCTCATGAGGGTGTTGCAATGCTGATGTTCTTCCAATATCAATGTGAATTCAGATCCATTTTTATGTCCTTAAAGATCTTGTCTGTCAAAGTTTTTATCACTTCAGATTTCAACACGAAAGAAACATAAATAGTTATCGGAGGATAATGTACTGATATATCTAACAGGTCGATTGGACTATATTAGTTAGCAGGTCAAAATAAGTGTGATTTAGCTAAGCATTGGTGATGAGAGAATCTACCAGCTACCCATGAAATTTACTTTCTTATAATGCTCTAAACATTTAACTGAAGATAGCGGATTAAAAAGTTTAGATTTTTTAAAACTAAACCAGAGATAGCACGCCTGTCATAGATGATTTAACATATCAAAAGTTGTTAGCAGCCTTTCGATTTTGACACTGATATAGTGATATGTATTACTTCTAATAAATTTATGGCGGATACATATGGAACTCAACTAATCCAACTTCCAAGAGGTGACAGTTTGAAGACTGTTCATCATAGTAACAAACCTAACAACTGTTCTGATCATTATTTACTCTACTTTTGAAACAATATGGTTTTGACACAAGCCTACGTTTTCCAAGACCTAATATGAAACGAGATTCTCATCTCGAGTTGAAATTAGTTGCCATCCTCATTATGCTGCCCGCAGTCTCAGTTCTTTTATACACCCTATGATTTTAAATAAAACGTTTGATCACTAGCAAGACAACAGAAACTTTTAACCCTTATTTTGTTTTACAAATGTATCAGCTCCAGAAAAGGCAAAACGTAAGGTAGTGTAGAAAGGCGTTTCTGGTATTAGGTATGTGTTTGGAAGAAGTAATGGTGATGTATGAATATAAAACATATATGAAAGGAATAAACGCAGCGGAAAACATCACCAATAAGGATCCATATAGCCATATGATCAATCAATAACAATAAATTGTTTTTATACCTTTGTAGCGTGATCGGTTGAATCGTATGGAGACCGTCACCAACAATCACGAATCACCAATGAAACCAAGTGATCAATGGAGATCACCTCTATGTTATGTCCACACTACACGTCATGTAACACCACCCGATGCTAGTCTTGAGCACATAACCATGATTCTTGATTCATCTACAATAAAGGAAGCAAAACAAGAGATCAAAACACAAACCCTAAAAGGGTGTGTTTGTTTTGCCGTCACATTGAGAGAGAGAGAGGGGGGAAAACGTTTTTGGTAGGGTATATTGTCATAAGTGATAATCAAAGACTAAATCAAAGTTAATCTTATCATAATCATAGTTACATCTAACCCCTCCAAAAGCCCATCTTGCCCCTTTTTCTCTTCCCCTAGGCCGGCCATGGTAAGGGCCTTCAATGGGTTTGCCCATTGTTGGTCCAATCCAAAAACACTAAGTCTAACTTAGTACTTAATGGCCCGTTATAGATCCCGCGTTACGTGGTCATTTATATATTGTAAATACGATAAATACAATCTATAAAATGGTGTCTCTGTGTATAAGTGTGTGACCCCATAGGCTCACATATGTCTAGCCACATAATTATTTATTATGACACGAGCATACTCTAACAGCTCTCACTTGCGACGTCATAATAATCAAGTAATTATATAAGCAAAAGTTAGCGTCTAGCAACACGCCAATGCCCCTAGAAATATGTGAGGGTAGTTTCTTAAACTTCTCATTTAAATGGTTTATATGTCATCCTTCCTTTTGTTACAGATACTATGTTGAACACTAGACATGGATCAAAGTCATTCCATTTGTTCAACTATTCTGTTTCTCGATCTAGATATTGAACAAGATTACCAAGTGAATTAAGATTCATCTTAATCTCATTTGGGTACGGCCATACAAACATCTGTTCAATTCATCGAGGGGCCGAATAGTATCTAACTCCATGACATGTGGAGGAACAAATCCTATTTTGACTGCACGTGTCATTCATGTGTTTCAAATCACTCCTGAAAATGGTTTTTATAACTACCTTATTCAGGACAGCATTTAACCATATCAAAGAATAAAATTCCGCACATGCAAGACCTACTTGCATCTCAAGTCTAAGGATAAGAGACATAACCATTTGCGAGATTCACTATTGGCGCCGATCCATGCAGTGAATTCTCGAAGGTTGGGTCAGTCCAATGTTCATCACAATGAACAACATATGAGTTTGGCAAATAAATCACCAACACGCTCACATTTGCCTTAATTCGATGATACTCCCGTATCGTCAACTGGCAATGGACAATTTTAGAATAAATAAATTATTCATGGATTAAACATGCAAATATAGAACACAGCAGTATAAATGAAGACGATAATACCCGGTATATCAATTCATTATATAATACGACTGCTTACAGTTCCATTATCCAAATACTAAAAACAAATATGCACAAGACTACATACAGATCAGAATCCGATGTTTCCAACATGATTAATTTTGTTGTACAAGACAACAAGTAGTCATATGAGTAAACTTTGAGAATACTTGTTTCAAAATTCAAAAATGTTTTGAATGATGATTGTCCTTTTGTATGTGTGCAATCAAGTACATTACGAGTATTGCAACAATACATTCCATAGTGTGTTTGAAGCTAGCAAAACACCTACTTTAGACAGTCATAATAACAGTTTCCTAAACTGTAAAGTATTATTATTCTTTTAATGTATAATGCATTAATGCTCTCAATCGAGTACATCTAGTTAGAGGTGTCATCATTCATGATGTCATCCTACTACGACTAGGGTTGAGCATCATCTCAGTTATATAAGCATTAATGAATGAAAACATAACAGAGCTCCTCAAATATCCGTAAACGTTTGAACAAATATTTGGTCCTTTGCAAGTCCATTAGGTTGTTCGTTTAACAATTATCTAATGACTTTCACTTAGATATTTGTTGTTATCAACTCATCTTGCATTCATGCAAATGATATAAATAATCCAATACATAATATGACTTACATAATGAATCCTATAGTCAAACTTAAGATTTCCACTCATGCATTCAATCTCATCATGTAAGATTGATCATTGAGACTCCCCTCAATGACATGTCATATTGTGTTTAGATTATTAACCGCTTATGTTTATTCTAATAAACACATGCAACAAGGTTTTATGTTTTATTTCCTAAATTCCTTAATTAAAACTTCATTCCAGGCTAAGGATTAAAGTCTAGCTTAGATGGAATATTGTTTCTTATATGTTAACAACATATGAGATTTAAGAAAATAAATTCATTTATCCTACTTGCACTCTGAGTTCTCGGGAGTAATCTTATTTAATCAAAATCAAATTAATGATTAAATTAAGATCTCTGCTCCTAGATGCATGATCTAATCCACACCTGGATTCTTATGTCTTGTATACATAATAAAGATTATACAGATTCATAAACCCTTTTTGATTACTCATCGTCCTCGCAAAAGTAATCAAAAGTGTTCTAAAATCCTATTGTCATATTTCATTTACATGAAAACAAGTATGACAATTAATCATCTTTATACATTTAATTTTTGTAAGTATGAAGATTTAATCATAATCAATTTCTTGAGTATGAGTAAACTCCTTCTACTACGCATGCGTTAAATGTGTGTACAAGTTTGTCCTTTTGAGTATTCTTATCAAGAAACTCATTTTAAACCTCACAGTCTAACTGATTTGGTAAGAGATCAATCAAGCTCCATGAGTGATTATCTTTCAAGGACTGCATCTTATCATTCATAGTTTTGAGCTATTCATCAGATTCAAGATCTGATAATGCATCTCTTTAGTTAGCAGGTTCACTATGATCCTCCAACTTATGTCCCTTAACATTGATATAAAAAATATCATTCAAGTGTTAGGGGTATCCTTGCGGATTTATGAATGTAAGATATCAATCTATGGTTTAACATATGTATGTTCAGTCTTAGAATGACATTAGCAAGTGTACTCAGAAGGTTGTGTATTTAGCTCTTGAATGACTTCAAGATCTAAAGGTGCTCCCACTTGCTTTTGTAAGTGGAGACTAATCTCCAAGTACTCAGCATCTTGATTAACAATAAATTGTTTTCAAGTGGGACATCCAAAATACATCGTTAGTTCTTGACTCTAGTTTGTTAATTACTTACTCTTAGGTATTTAACAAATTCAGAACTAAAATCAAGACATAATGGGATTCATCCCATTCCATAATACAATGGTGTCTAAAATTCCTTCTGGGTTGGAACCATATTGGGTGTACGCATGGCACATACAATTTTCTAACATTGATTGCTTTTGAGGTAAAAGAGTTTAAGTCATCAAAGATCAAATGATATCCATGATGGACATACCATAAAGTTGTGGTATTCCAAGTGGATAGATGTTGTGAGACTATCACACAACTCATTAGATGAACTTATACTTTTTGGCTTACGTATCTGCCAACCAAGTCATACCAGATAGCATCAATAGTATTTTTAGCCTACTGCATACTTTATATTTAAAGTCTTTGACCAAGTCAATAACTTCATGTGTATGCTTTAACTAGAAAACATAAACATTAAATATTTTATTATACGTCGTAAGTGTACATGTCTTTAACAAGAAGACATAACAAATTAACGTCTTTACTTTACGTTATAAGTCTTTCAACAATTAACGGAATTGATGTTTATGTCTTTACAAGAGACCTAAACATATTCAACTAAAGTAATTATGAGTGCCGATAATTGGCCTCAATAGTAATTTCAAGTTAATTACATACTTCATGATTATGAATTTACAAGAAGACATAATCATATTTACTAAACAATTCAGCAAATATGTTAAAGTAACTTTTCATGTTATCTTGACATTTTTTCTAATTAGGGCAACATACATTTTATGTGTATAAGTCCTAGTAGAACCTTATTTTTCTTATCTTGCAGTCAAGAAAAACCATTAGTCATATTGTTATATGTTGTACCTTGCACACAATTAAGATTTCTCCCACTTGTGCATGACACGACATTAAGCAAGCAAATATGACAATGTCACAGATAACATATGATTTTAGTCAAAATCAAAATATAGATGTGTAGAACTTTATCGCTTTTATAAAGAATCATGCACAACAATTTTATTGATAACATTTCAGGAAGCAACATCAGGAACGCGACAAGTTATCTAATAAATTCATGCAATGGTTCTCATAAAAACTATGATGCTTCATATGTGGAAAGTAATGTATTATTTCAAGACAATCTAGAAATAAGATGGGCAACTTGTAAGTTAATAGAGCTTACAACTCCCACTGGATTAGAGAACATTACATGTGTTTCGTCACCAGTAATACAATCATGTAGCTCCCACTGGATTAGACAACATTAAAAGTGTTACATCACCAGTGGAGAGTGAGTGATGATTGGATATTTTTCTGATTTCTTTGAATATCTACACATTATTGCTAATGTGAGTCACTATGACTAGTAACATGTACTTAGGTATTCAAGGAAGTGCATCAAGTTCTAATATATAGATGATGGGCTAGCCATCATTTTAAACTTGAAAATTAGGCATGCAGTTCCTCCATGTTTATCGGGTTAAGACACATTGCTAGGTAATCATGCTAGTAATTGCCTTTACCACTTTTCGGTTTATTGATATTTCTGTTTTCTAATTATTTTAACTCATATTAGTTTGGTAGCTATAGAAAACATATTCTCTAGTTATCCAAATATCTTATATTTCTTGAAGGTTTCAAAACCAAAACTAGGGTTATAAAACGAACTTGAAAGAATAAGATGTGCAAACATACTTAACCGTTTTGACTTTACAAGACATCACGATTTCTAGAGTATGTGTGCTTTGAGTTTGATTAGAATTAAGACAATTCAAATATTCCTATTATGGCTTTTCCTCATAAGGAAAAGGATAGGAACAAGTCTCTTTCTTACAAGGAAAGGAAGACTTAGTTTGATCCTTTTAACAAGAAAAGAACAAACTTTTGTTTACGATTTGTGTTGCATTAATTCATTATTTGAATTCTCAAGGTTCATATTTAGTATTTTCGATAATTATCCTTTTATAAATTAATTACCTCATGTTTACAATTTAAAACAATTAATTTACGTAAAAGGCTAAGATCCACATTGTGCTTCTACTATCACATCAGTTGATCTGCTAGCAATAGTAGATTCAATTGGTAGGCGACGATCACCAATTGCATTACAAGTGCAACTCTTAGATCCTTATGGGACTCATGGCATCTAGTGTCAAACAACTAGTGTCATGTAGGCATGTTTAGTCCCATCTTTGCCTCGGGTCAAGGTCTCACCGCTTAACTCGATTAAGTCATCCAATTTGAGAACGTGCGAGAATATATCTACGTCTCACGCATAGAGAATAGTCACCTTGGGTTACAATTCAACCTAGGTCCCACGCATAGGCAAAAGGTAATTGCAAGTGTTCTCAATATTGGACGGCATGACTTAAATTTTGACGGGTAAAAGTTTTGATGTGAATCAAAAGGTGTACGAAAGAAGCATGCATTCATCCTTCGTAGCACAAGTTAAAAACTTTTCTTAACTTAAGTCTAATCATTGTTTTAATTTATGTGTGTCAAGTTGTCCATTTTCATGACTAATATTAATCCTACATGGATAATAAAGTTTGGACAATACATAAATAAAATAACATACATAACAAGTTTAGGTGTTATTTAAAAAACAATGATTTTAAGTTTCAAAAACTTAGTAAAACTAAATCATAAGACTTAGTTTTTAAAATGGTTTGTGTTTCGTTATAAGTTTATAGAAAACTATTTGCAATTTACATATGATCACAAGATATATAAAAAGCAAAACAAACACACAACCACAATATGCAAAGCCTCAACCGATGAAAAAAACCTATGCTTGGTCTCGTGAGCCATCACGACAACCAAGAGTCAACTAGGGACAAACCACACAACCACACGGAGGACTCCCACTTGCTCCAAGACAATCAAGAGCAAGTTGGAAGCCCATGATGCACATGAAAAGAAGTTTCTGTCCTTCCAGAATTTCTGTGTTAGAGGGCCCAAAAGTCCATGAAGGAGGCTTCCCCGAGCCTAGCTCAAAACTAGAAAGTTGTAGGCCCATGTCTTGGGTACCTGCAAAAAAAATTTCAGCCAAAAAGACCTTACCAATCACCGGGAAACTCCGTTTTACCAACTGGTGTTCCAGCAGTCATTATTCGGCAAAAACGTCTTTAACTCTTTCGCCATTCACCACCAAGCCACGATTACATTATATTGAAAGTAAAATACAATTAATCTACTTTTAATCTACTGCAAAAGTGCCCAAACAATGGCTACAACCAAAAGAATATAATAACATAAATGCCGAAACAATGGCAAAAACCCCAAAACACGAAATTTAAACAACATTCACAACCATTCAATGCACAAGTGGTCTAGGCTTTCATCGGCTTTGCATATAAACATAATAATACCATAATATGAATGAAACATTGTGTTGGCTAACTCCATGGACAAGCATGCATGTATTTGCCATGGAAACAAAATAAATAACAAGAAATAAATTGTTAGCCAACGAAAACGAAGAAATAATTGACAAGAATTAAAACCCCGTTGGGTACGTGTTTCCTATTACTTAAGGGTCATAACCCACTGATATTAGGACCTTCCAAATACCATTTAACCACAGAAAATATGGCCTTAGGGGCTGAATTAAAACCGTTTCGAAAACTGATCAAAAACACGCGTTTTAGACCATTTTTCACGTACCCGACAAGTAACCAATTAGCGTATGCATAACAAATAGCCATGGGACCAAAAAGTGCAGATCATAAGACCCCTAAAGGGTCGTCTTATGAGGAAAAAAAATTGGAGCCCTAGGGCTGTTTTAACCATGACTTCAAAAATCATCAAAAAAACACCCGTTTTAGCCATTTTTATGCATACTCGATAATCATATGGCACATATGATGGCTCTCTGATACCACTAATGGTGATGTATGAATATAAAACATATATGAAAGGAATAAACGCAGCGGAAAACATCACCAATAAGGATCCATATAGCCATATGATCAATCAATAACAATAAATTGTTTTTATACCTTTGTAGCGTGATCGGTTGAATCGTATGGAGACCGTCACCAACAATCACGAATCACCAATGAAACCAAGTGATCAATGGAGATCACCTCTATGTTATGTCCACACTACACGTCATGTAACACCACCCGATGCTAGTCTTGAGCACATAACCATGATTCTTGATTCATCTACAATAAATGAAGCAAAACAAGAGATCAAAACACAAACCCTAAAAGGGTGTGTTTATTTTGCCGTCACATTGAGAGAGAGGGAGGGGGAAAACGTTTTTGGTAGGGTATATTGTCATAAGTGATAATCAAAGACTAAATCAAAGTTAATCTTATCATAATCATAGTTACATCTAACCCCTCCAAAAGCCCATCTTGCCTCTTTTTCTCTTCCCCTAGGCCGGCCATGGTAAGGGCCTTCAATGGGTTTGCCCATTGTTGGTCCAATCCAAAAACACTAAGTCTAACTTAGTACTTAATGGCCCGTTATAGATCCCGCGTTACGTGGTCATTTATATATTGTAAATACGATAAATACAATCTATAAAATGGTGTCTCTGTGTATAAGTGTGAGACCCCATAGGCTCACATATGTCTAGCCACATAATTATTTATTATGACACGAGCATACTCCAACAAGAAGAACATTTGGCTCATCAACAATCTTTTAGTAAACTAGTCTGCAAACTTGGTTTTTGAAGATGTTTCTATTAAGTTGACAGTGTAGTTAAGTTGATTTATCAATTCGAGCACCGTGTATTGACATAAGGTTACACAATTGGGAAAAGATTGTACAGCTTGTATAGTTTAGGTAGTTTTTGGTTTATGGAGTATGAGAAGGTACGAATGACTTTCGTTCCCAATAGGAGTTTCCTAACTTGGTAGATACTAGATACCAAATCCACAAGTTAGGAATATTATGAACCTAGCAAATTGCAAAAGTTTAACTATTGAGCCAATCACGTTTTTCTTCTGAAAGTACCAAAATTCACGTTTGAGCACCAACTGTGGTCTTTTTCTCTTTTAATGTGCTAAAGCTAATCATACCTTGTACAGTTGAGGTGAGAAATTTCCAAAACAATGTCCCATCGCCTACCAATTACAAGAGTAACATATGCACGGGATTATCATGACACACATATGATATGGGAGACATGTGGTGCAAGTTGTTCAAACTTCAAACCATATAAATTTGTCTTTTTGGTAATTTTTGTGACAAAACATTAACCCACAAATATGGCCTCCCACTAGAAGAAATCTCTTTGTTACCCAATATAATCCATTCAAAAGATTATCACGCATAAAGATAAATTTATAATGGTACTTATGATTCGTCTCGTATACATGGAAACGGTCAAAATGACCCGACAAGGGATGTCATCTTGATAACCTTGAGCAATCAAAGATAACAAAGGAAGTCTTGGTCACCACAAAAGATTACGAAGGAAGTCTTGGTCAATGCACATTTTGAAACATGTTACGCTACTTTTTCACCACAAATAGCCCACGAGTCAGGTGCTTATTTTACAGTGTCATGGTATTGTGCAACTTTTCACGGTATTTTGGATTGATAGGTTAGGATGCTCATGAAGTTAATTCGGCATCTTGAACATATACACAACTTATAAATAATGTAACATGTTGGCAATTATGGAAGGTGAAATGGTCAGCTTCTTGCTTGATTCTATCGCTGAAGTTATGGTTTTCGTAAATGAAATTTTACATGACAACCAAAAAATTACCGGCTTGTTACCTACACGGCTACACGCCGTAAAGTTTCACAATTTGTTTTTACTCTTTGTTGTCTGAAACAATTATTTAATGAAATTGCAACGGTGTTACGCTGAAAGCCTGAAACTGCACCAAACAATCGAAATAGTCTTTCACATACTCAAAACATTTACTATATTAGTTATTAGAGGTTAAAGGGTAATAATCTCTCAGACAAATGCCTCGTAAAAGTCTTCATGATGAATGGATATATCAGACTCGTCATCTGTGAAATCATCACTGAGATTATAACCCTTTATATTTATATATTTTTCAAAAGTACCTTTTAGCTCTATATAAAAACTTATGTTAACAGAATAACAGAACATTATTAAAAACAAAGAAGCTTCAGACATCCAAGGAAGGAATAGAGCAGCATAAACTCTCAAGCCTGGCGAAGGCGAAAGTTCTTAGTCGGCCACTGCGAATGTCTCTGAGAAACAAGCCTTAGACTTATCATCATTAGTTTCTTTTTTGTTATATAAAAATACATAATTCTTCTTTTGGTGTACCCAAAAATCTAGGGGACCCCTATATTAACGGGGTCACCCCTAGCCCTGCCCACTTGTCCCCCACTTTTGTCCCCTTTTTTCCCAGCGCAGCCCAGTTTCTGTTCCATATTTTTGACAGTTTTAATAGTTTGACTTATTAAACTTTATATTTTCTGTTCCGCACTTTCAGGTTTATAGCTTTTTGATATAAACAAAATTATAAAAATAAAAAAAAATAATAAAAAAAAAAAAAAACGTCACAAAACGCCAAAAAAGGCATACCCCGTTAGAATAAAAAAGTAACCCCCGTCCTTATAACTGCCCCCAAAATCTAATGAGCAGCAAATCATTGATCCCTTCTTTTATACTACAAATTTTCATTTTTGTGATACAGAATCTTTAAAGCGTCCCAAAAAAACTTCCAAGGATCTCAATACTTACCAACAAAACAAATATTGTGATCCAGCGATATGTCCAGTATGATAATAAAAATAAATCACACAGACGAGTAAAACCGGATAACAAAAATGAATATAGCAAACGAAGAAATTGCCTCAAAGCATTTCCTATTACTAGAAGTTTAGGGACAGATTGCGTTTGCTATTTAAATAAAGCTTTTATAAAAAAAATATACCAAATATATAAGGGCCTGAAAAATCATTAAAAAAAAGTCAAAATCAGGCGAGTGATAATGGTTATAACAAAATATATATCGCAAGTTTGAGTAAAATAGAACTTGACTGAATCGATTTAACTTAACCCAATCAAGAAGCTGCCTTGCTTGAAAAATTTATATCTTCACATACAGTATAATTTTTTAAAATTTGCTATACAATGGTTAAATGACTTTAAATATATTTTTACATATTTTTTATATTAATATAGTCCATATTTTTTAATTTAAAATTCGCTATTCATTTTATATACATCTTAACCATTATTTTTAATCACTTGTTTTACGCAATCACAAAGCGATGGTTGAAAATTAATGTACAAATTATTAGAATAATTGTTTTAGTTTATCAAGTACAAATATTTATAAAAAAAAGGGTAACGACCTCTCAGACAAATGCCTCGTAAAAGTCATCAAGGTGAATGGATTATCAGACTCGTCATCTATGAAATCATCATTGAGATTATTACCCTTTTATTTTTACTATATATATAAAAAAATAAAAACTTAAATAAACAAAAGTATAAAAAAAGAAACTTCAGACATCCAAGGAAGGAAAAGAACAGCATAAACTCTCAAGCCCGGCGAAAGGCGAAAGTTTTAGGCGGCCACTGCGAATGTCTCTGAGAAACAAGCCTTAAAATTATCATCATCAGTTTCTTTCATTTTTTTTATAAAATATAACTTTATAAAAATAAAAATAAACAAAGAGATCTACCACCCAGAAATGATCAGCAACTTGGAAAATCAGATTTATAAAAATAAAACTAATGAAAGTAGCTGACAAAGTGAAAGGGTGGAATCGATTATTTGGGGATTTATAATTTCCATCCCTAAAGCAATCGATTTTTTGCAAAAGGGGCAGACGATCCCCATTTAAGATTTCTAATAAATAATTTATAACGATTTGAAGAAAGTGAAACATAAAAAAAAGACGGTAGTGTGAATTGGGAGATTAGGGTTTTGTTGATATGAAGAAGAGGCAGATGGAGGTTGGTTTTATAGGGAGGGGTTTGGGGATTAGGGTTTCTTTGTGTAAGTTGACGGCCTTTTTTCTCATATGAGCCCATGAATTTCTAATGGCCCAATATATAATGAAAATGTGTCCAACCTTATATGGTTCACATTTTTAATTTAACAAAACGAGAATGGCACTGGTCCGCCGCGTTGCGGGCGGGCCGGGTTTTTTTGCCGCTGTGTGACAGACATTTCTATTACAAACAACTTGATACCAGAACCACTATGCTCAAGACTTTTATGTTTGGAAGGGAAATCAGGAACCTGTTACACACAAAAGCCCATGAATCATGCCAAAGGTTATGGAAGTACATATGATGCTTTATTGTGTTTCGATATCACATAAGGTATTAAACTGGTAATAAAATAAAAAGGTTAAGCCACTTAAATAAGCTCACCTAAGCAGTGCACATTTGACCCAAACAGCAGCAAGAAAGCTATATATCTTTCTCCATCTTTCAAGCTGGTTCATTCTTTCACCAATACATGGCACTTTCTTTGTAGCGTTCATCGAAATAATCTATACGAAAAAGAGAACAATTTTGATAGTGTATTCAAGCAATAAAGCTGCTTGTAGATGTTCATGAAATAGCTTATCTATAGCAACACAAGGCTAACCTCTAACACTCATAATCGTTGTAAAAGAGTTACAATAAAACCTTATTCACGCAATCCCACACCCATTGCAGCCCCCAGATTGACCCCTTTTAGCCCTAATTTTAGCGCCGAAACACCTAAATTTCAGCCCCATATCATCACACAAAGTCACCCATTTTCAGCCCCCGGATGCACCAACTCCAGCCCCATTTCAGGCCCCCAAGCGCACCTATGTCATGTCCCATTTCATCACCCTAACCCACCCATTTCAGCTCCCCAAACGCACAGACTTCATCCCTCAGTTCAGCACCAAGACGCATCCTTTGCACACACCATTTCAGACCTGAATCCCACACCGGTTGGAGCTGCGAAAAAAGTGCTCAGTTTTATTTACGCATGGTACTCTCATGCGTATGGGCAGTAAAACGTATGCTTGCAGCATGTATAACTCCAACATAATGAAAAGACATACAACTTGTGTTAGTTCATTTTGCAAACTAATACTATATCTTAAAAAACTATAGAAAGAAATTAGCTTTTTCTTAAAGAAGTTGCCATTTTGAACTGCAGCGAATACCTTTTAGTATTGTTGGTCCGGAACTGTAACGTGCTAGAACCTGTTGCAGTTTCAACGCCTAAAATGATAACAAAAATCAGAAAAGTAGTTAACCGTGTATGCAAGTCCAATAAAGTTTAACAGGTATAATAGAATTATAGATTGATCGTACATCAGTTAAAGAGTTATTGAGCCTGCAACATGCCTTACTTGTGCAAGCATCTCATATATGAAATTCTTGCAGCTTTCAAGCTAAAAATCTATTCTTTTGAGTATGCTCGAGCGACAATTAGCAGTTAGTTTATCTCCTAAATATTGGTGTCCGTCTTTGATCAACATTGTTAATACAAATATCGCCTAAAAACGTTATTTATATTTTATGATCTTTGCTAAGTTTTGTTAATGACAAAGTATGAACTTTAGCTAGGAGTAAATCATCACTTTAAGTGTTTAAGTCTTGTTTAAACTAAGGTTTACATCTCTTTTAAACAAAACATTGTTTTTATTTCTTAAATTAGAAAGTGTCTTGTCACATCACATTTATTTCTTAATATAGTAAGGTCACATCACATTTAGGGCAAGCTTTGTCAATATACATTTATGGTAAGAAGTGTGTTTGACTTACTAAGTGGTTGCTTGCAAGTTTAGTGTTTGACTTGATATTATGAGATGTGACATTGTTTGGTTTGCAAGAAGTAATGAGATGTGACCTTGTTTGGTTTGGAAGATTTATTGCAAAAACCAACTGCAGCCCTGGCGGTACCCTGGGGATACATGGGCGGAACCCTTCTGAGGGGTCCGCCGTATCCGCCAGACCTGCAGAATGGTTTGCTATAAATACCAAACCATTTTTTAGTTTTGGGTCACCCTTTTAGGACATATTTTCACATACTCTCTAAACTAACTCAGTAACATTTTGTCTTGTGTAATTCTCTTATGTAGCAAGGGACTTCACAAGATCATTCAAGAAGTTACAAGCTTCAACTCTAAAGTTGCAAGTCCTGGTAGCTTGGTCATGTATAAGCTTTGGTAGTTTATACTTCATTTGTGTCATGTATGTAGAAGTGATTGGTTAGTATTTTAGGCCTCAAAATACATAGTGTGTCGGGAGTTGTTGTACCCTTATAAAAGAACTAACGGGAGTGGTTGTACCCTTGGTAAAGAACTCGACATCTAGCTTAGTGTCGGTAAAAGTGTAAGCGACGATGGGAGTGGTTGTACCCGTGTAAAAGAACTCGACATCTAGCTTAGTGTCGGTAAAAGTGTAAGCGACGTTGTAAAGGTTTTCTCCGCCGGTGAAAGGAGCTTGTTGATTAGTGCTTATAACTCTCGAGTTGGAAACTCGGGGCGTGGATGTAGGGCAAGGAAAAAGAGTCCTTGTAGCCGAACCACGATAAACAATCGTGTTGTGGTTTGATCGTTTCTTTCTTTATCTTTGCTTATTACATGTTGATCTTTAGTTAGAATTGCTAGTTACGTATAAAGCTTTTCAAAGAACTAAACAAGTAAAAATGTGTTAGTATCTTCAAACAAAAGTAAAGGTTTTCAAATAACTAAACAAGCAAAGTTAGGATCATCACAAGCAAAGTTTTTTATGTATGAAACTAGTAAAGTTAGAATTGTTATTTACATAAAAAGCTTTTCTAAGAATCAAACATATAACGTTGTGTTTATATCTTTAAGCAAACGTAAAAGTTTTCTAAAAGATATTCAAGTTAAATGTGACATTAAAAAGCGGTAAACTATTCAACCCCCTTCTAGTTTTCCACAATTGGCATCAGGAGCTACGTTACTCAAGATCTTTAAAATAGAATGTATTTTAAAACTTGGATCGATCCATGGATTTTGAAAATCTCAAAGAATGGCAACCTATTCAAAACCCACCGCTATTTAAAAAAAAAAAAAAAAAAAAAAAAAAAAAAAAAAAAAAAAAAAAACTTACTTTAATGGAAAAGTAACTCTGAAAACTATGTGAAATCAATTGATCAAGATCTTTGGCATATTATTTCTTTTAGTAATTTCAAACCAAAGAAAACAAGTTTTTGAAAACCAAGATAACTATCTTAAACGTGATAAAAATACTAAAGCTAAAACAATGTTTTACAAAGCTTTAGTACCAAATATGAAAGAATGTATTTTTGTCAAACGGCAAATGATATTTGGAAAAATATGTTAAACTTTCATCACGGAATATGTCAAGTCAAAGATGATCAATTTGATCTTACATATGAATTAGAAGTTTTAGAAAAACTAATTGATAGACACTTAGTAGAAGTTAATACATGTGCTACTAGTTTAAATGTTTTAAATGAAGGTACAAGTGAAGATGAGTACGTGTGTTTTGATGAACCTGCTTGCGTATCTTGGAATGAAATGGATGTTGACGAAGACAATGCTCCGGTAGTTAATTGTCAATTTATTGAAACAACAAGCAAGGTGTAAGTAAAGGTGATTACTCGTGTCAAGCTCGTAGTAGACTTGCTTGCGATTCATAGAATAACACGGATGAAGTTGAAGTCAATCATCCGATTTGTGATTCTATACTAGATAAAACATCAAACAAGGTACACTTTGAAACCAAACACTTTTGCTTTGATTAATTTATCCTAGAGTTTTCTAAACTAGAAAATGAGTCTGAACGTTTATGCAACATGGACCTAAAAACTATCTTCAAGAATGAGTCTTCAAAATCTTTTAAGAATATCTTTGAAAAGGAAATCTTATTAGAAGATAAAATGTCTAGAATTGAGAGTAATGTTGAAATTGATCTAGAATGTAAATTATGTCTAGATTATAAACATGAGATTAAAATGCAAAATGAGAAAGGAAAAATTATTAGTTAAATTTGATGAAAGCTCAAAATCTCTTGAAAGATTGTTGAGGAGTCAAAGGTTGTTTAAAGATAAAACCGGATTAGGACTTAACTCAAAAGCATTATCAACTAATAAAACAAAGCAAGTAAAATTTGTCAAACCTAGAAGAGAGATTTAGAGATAATTCAATCTCTAATAGAAACTCATAATAAAAGGATTAGGATTATTATTCTCTATGCTTTTATATGATTATCATACCTTCTTGGATACATGAGTTATTGAGTTTCAAAGCGTGTCGTCAAACCAAGATTTTACGCGTAATGCTTATCCGCTTGATAGCATCTCTATGCAATTTAAAAGGTACGCATTACTTTAACTTGACTTTGATTGTCTCTTGTTTCTAGCATTATGTGTTCGAATATGTGTTATTTGTAATACTCTAGAGTGTCTACCTGCTATTTGTAAATAACTAAAATTAGATTCTATACAACAAGGAATTTAGTCTTTAGTACTAGTAGGAGATATAAGGTGTTTTGGTTCTTTAACCATCAAGAGATAAACACGAAAAACTCTTGAGTAAGTCTCACTCAACTCTTGCTTACAAGTGAGCTAACTAAGAATTTCCTAAGTGTTAAAATGTCTAACACTTTTGTGATGCTTGCAAAACAAACCTTTGTTAAACAATTTTCTCAAACACCATACTTTGAGTCTTTAATTGTGTTTTTCTTCAATCACTCCTTTATGATAATCTCACATAAAACACACAAGGTGAAATAAATCACATTAGCATATATTAGGATGTGTGAAAGAAAATGAGTTTTCAACATCTAGGATTTACACATTAAATGTGACACTTAGTCTCATGATGTTGTACCTCTTGGACTTTTTCTAAACAAATAGAGTTCATAGTGTCTTAAGTAAGAAAACCCAAAAAGTCGAGGAGTCGTTGAATATAACATTTAACGAGTGATCTCCTCCTTCTAAGATATTATCTTTGGTAGATGATAACTTAGTCGAAAGTCCAATGATGGCAAGACAAGCATGGAGTAAAAGTACAAAATAATATCTTCTCACCTTGAGTCAAACATTGAATCAAGTAAAATTGACATAAGTTATAAAACTTGATTTATAGGTCATAGTTGTGTCTAAACAAATTCAACAAAAATAATTTTTGGAATTTAGAATAAAACAACTAGTGAAACAAAATTGATATTTCAAAGTAATCAAGTGAGTATAGTGTCAATATTTGAAAGACTTTTTGATAATAAAAGCAAGCCCCAAAAGCAAGGGATTTTAACTTAAAGACATTCCTAGCTACTCTCTTGTTCTCAATGGTTAAGTTATTGATGACTTATCAAGAATGAGATTAGTAAATCCGTAGGTAAAACTAAACGTAGAGAAATGTTTGGAAGACTACTTGTTCTCATAACAATTAGATTCAACATTATGTTTAGCTTTTGTCTATGTGCTCGTGTTAAAGAAGATCCTAAAACAACTCTTTAGTTGAGCCTATTTGGATACATCATAAGGTACTACACAACTAGGATTATGGTATCCCAAAAGAACGGGAATAGAAACCATAGTGTTTGACAAATGGAATTATGTCGGTAATAAGTTGCTAAGAAAAGCACAAGTGGTACTTGCACTTTTATACTTACTTACCCAATGATTCTCCAAAAACACGTAAGGGTCTCAAATTAGTTTCAGATGAAGAAGCACATCAACAAGCTCCACTTGAGTAAGCTAACTCACATCGACAACGGAATTCATCTCATCAACATTGTTACCCCTTCAACAAAGGAAGTATCGACTTCGGCGACAATTCAATCCATTATGTTCTTTATTGACATAGTGTGATCCGTCATCATCGCCTTGGTAAAAAAAAATGTTCATTGAGGAACATCTTACTAAGAAAGACTTATACGTTAACCATTCTACCAATGTTTTCACAAAACCTCTTGAATGAGAAGCATTCATCATCCCTAGGCTTAGTCAAAAACTCATAAGACCTAAAACCTTTGTTTTGAACATTAGGATAAAACCACAAAAATCAAGACAATACCTTTTGAATTTTTTCCCTGCAGCACCTACGGTACCCTCAGACCATACGGGCGGAACCAATTTTTTGGTTCCGCCTGGTCCGCCAAAACCTCAGATTGTTTTATTTGTAATTTCAAAACCAAACACCCTCTTAACCATAACATAAACTTTCAAACAGCCATCACCCTCTAAAAAAAAAACATATCCTCACGAATTTTAGGGCTTTTAATCCAATCTCTTCAAATCCAACTAACTTTGTAAGTATTCTAATCACAATTGCATTTTTGATTCAATTATAACATTCTTGCTTACAATCATTAACTAGAATCTTAGGGTTTTTGCATAAAACTTCTTGATTCATGAAAAACTTGGTGGCTAGTCAATTATGTATTTCATTAGTTAAGAATTGTATCTTTTTGTTGATTTTCCAAACACACCAAGTGCATTGTCTTTCAAAAATCACATCCAAGACTAGAACATGATTCATCACCACATTGTTAAAACAAATGAAAAACATCACTTGCATAATATCTCTTGAATGTTAAAGGGGATACATAACTAATATGTATTTTCGGGTACATTCAATCGAAGACACTTTCAATTAGGAGAGTGTTGGTTATCTTTTGTTTTTACAACAAAATTTGCATAACAAAACAATTTGGGAATCAAAATGAGTCAAGATAACCAAGTCTTCACATTGTTTTGCATATAGGAACACATTAGAACATCCACATTGTTAAAAGTCATTAACATACAACTTTATGTTTTCTAGGAATCAACATGCCTCCCGCAAACAAATCCGATCACAAGGAAACCCTTAAGTACATGCCCAAACACCATATGACCAAAGGTCTCAACAATGTTCAAGTAGAAACCTTTAAGGCACTAGAAAAATGCTATGTTCACGAAAGAAGAACCATTGATCCATCCTTTCTAGAAGGAACATCCATTCGCCAAAACTTTGCCGCAATCAACTTTGATTGTCTCCTTGATATAGATGAGCCAATTTGTCCTAGATTCATCTTAGAATTCTATGCAACCGTAAACCTTTCCACAAGTGTTGTTGGCAAGATATCATTAAACTTCACAACCAATCAAACACCACATGACATAGATTTAAAAGACTTAGCTATCATTCTTGGTGTCCCAAATAAGGGAACTTGTATCTACACGGATAAGTGGCCCATTTCAAGTCTTGATTCTATTGAGCGTTTTTATCCATACGACACACCTCTTGCTAGTAAGGAAACTATTAAGGAACATCTCTTTGTTAGAACCTCTACCACTAGGGTGAATCGTTCGGGGAATATTGTAGATAAGGATCCTTTTGGTATGGAGCTCAATGAGCTTAAACCACAATTTAAGAAGTGGGAAGAAATCCTTAGAGCTAACGTCATAAGTACCATAGGAAATAGAGATCATATCAAAACATGCCTTTGCTACATGCTCTATAGCATTTCCACCGGTCAACCCTTCAACTTAGCCTACTACCTAGCCAAAAGAATGACCGACATATCCTTAGTTGGAACAACCGCTCTTCCCTATGGAATGCTTCTTACTCGCCTCTTTAGAGCAATCTCACCCATTCCTCCTAACAATAATGGAATGCGCCTTGACTATTCTCTCGTTCCTCACATCTTCGTTCCTTTAAGTGATAAACGAGTTTTCAAAAATAAGGGCAAACGTACTCGATCACCTACACCATCATCATCATCATCCGGCATGAGCGAGGACGATAAACTTCCTAACTCTAAGTTACCCCCTCTAGAATACCTTCAAGCACTCCCCATGTAACAACCGTGGTTTTGGCAGGTCAGTTTGACTGATAGTCTTGACTCGGTTGACGTTTGTTTGGTGTGTCCTAGGTGTTTGAAGTGATAAGAGTGTTATAGGTGAGTTTTAGCACTAAATCCCTTTGCGTAAACGGTTTTATTGTGATTTGGTAAGTTTGGAATTTGGAAAAGTTCATTTTGATCATCTTTGTGGTGTAGAAATGACTTGTGTAGTTTTGGTGTTTTTGTGTTTTTATGTTTTTGCGTAACGAGTCTTCGTTCAAGTGCTTGAGCGTTAGCGGGTTACGAGGAGTTTGTTTTTATGAGTTATGTTTCAAAAAGAGTGTGAAATTCTGTTTTTGAAAACTTTATTTTTGGAAATGATATTTTTCCGGGTTGTCGTAAAAACTGAGGTTTATCGCGTAAGACGCTTGGATTGGTTACGGGCATTTATAAAATATGAAAAGTACGAGGTTTTGAGTGTAATAAATTAATTTAATAAAATAAATAAATAAATAAATATGTAAGTAAAAATTCGGCTAGAGGGATTTTAGGGGAAAAAGGAAACCCAATTTGAGTCCAAATACGACTCTTATGCCCAAGGAATCCTATCCCAACCCAAACAAGCCCAACCTCCAACCCATATTTACCCTACAAACGACCCAAACCCCCTTTTTCCTGCATATTGAAGTCGACACAAGGAGATCCAAGAAGAAAAAATTAGGGTTTCATAATTGTCTAGCAATAATCAAGAATCAAGGTAAAATCTTTAACCCTTATGTGTAATTAATCAATTATTGTTATGATTCATGTAATAATTAATATGATGGAATCTAGGGTTTATATACTTCTGTAAATTATTGAAGTAAAACATGTTAGGATGATTAGATGTTAATATTATGGGTAATGGTTAAGGGAATTGAGTGTTAAACGCGTTAGATTGTGTGTTAGGGTTTGGACAGATTTGTAAGGCTGTAAAGATGTCAGTGTATATAAAAGATGGTGATGATTTAAGTCATGAATTTTAAGTCTAAATTGAATTATAATGAAATAGCTTTCCAAAAAGTCCAGCCACGATCAATTTTGAGGTCGGGAAGTCGATCTTTTGATTTTTCTTTGATAAGGTGTCAAAGCTGTCAAACCGGGACAGATTTTGGGTAAAAGTTTGAGGGTGACATGTGGTTGTAAAAGTGGTATTTTGACTTGGTCTTCTGGAATAGTTAAGTTTTAGGTTATATTAGACTACCACAAAGAGGATTTGCGATAAAAACTTGTGGAAGTAATTATTAAAAATCAAAACTTTTTGGTGTGCGTTCAGATCCGAATTTGAGTGGTGGTCAAGTTTGAATTTCTTGTGAGTACTTGTGTGTGTTATTGGTCCATGGCCTTCTGGGATTAGCTTCTATGCTTATGAGAGACCATGGTAAATTTTTGGTGTGAGTTGTTGAGCTTTATTTGTCGTGATTTCATGTGAGTGAATGTACTCAAAAATTCTGCATTTTCTGAGTTTTAGAGTGCAAGGGATTTAGTGAGTATTAAGTTATGGTAGTGGTTAGTATGGTGTCTAGGAGATCCATGGTGGGTCATATGAGTCTTATACATCCATCATATGTGTATTACATGGGTTGTAGCTTTTAGCTTGACCTTGTGTAATGTGGATTATTTTTGTGTGCTATAGATTGTGAATTGTTTTGTGGAAGCTGCGGAGTTTAAGGTGAGTTCATAGTCCCATATTTTTACTTTGTTTTAAACTTGGGATGGGAATGATGCTTGTCTTAAATTGTTTAAGTTACTGTGATTATGTGTGTGTCAAAAGAGCTTGGACTTATAATGTTATCGTATGCATGCTATGTGTGATTATTTGCTTGTGTGGTCCAATTGGGGGGCAGTATCCAATTGGAGAGTAATACTCCTACTCGTACCAGATTATGTGGATTGGATAATATGATAATAATGTTGTGTGGTCCAATTGGGGGGGGGGGGAGTATCCAATTGGAGAGTAATACTCCTACTCATTACTAGTTTATGTGTTCCAATTAGGAGGATGCTTATCTTGTTGCTCGCGCATGCGACCTAATTGTGGTTTATTGGGGTCGGAGGACACGAGCCGTCCTATTGTAATCATTGTGGGGTCGGAGGACACGAGCCGTCCTATTGGTTGCCTTATGTGTGTAGTTGCCTTGTGTGTGATTTTTGACTTCCAAATACATGTAGCTATATGATAACTGTAATTTATTCGTCCAGCTATGTTTTATAATCACAGTGAATTCGGTTGCCTTGTGTGTTGAGTCTAAAACCTATGAATCTCACCAACGTAATGTTGACATTTTAAGCATCATTTTCAGGTGAGCTTTCTAAGGATAAGATAGAAGGATGTGGATAGACGAGACCTTAGTTGCATTGGAAGTGGTTATCATCTATGTTTGGGTTTATGTTTTGTTTTGGTTATTTTATTTTGGGGTATTGTTACAACATTTTGTGTTTGTACATTGCTCTATTTATGTGCATGAAGTTGTTCTCTATGTTGACACCAGGTGTTGTGATGATATCCATGAAGTTACACCCGCGCGTTTCCACCGTGGCGGGGTGTGACACCCCATCATTGACAATGCTTCCGAAGAGTTCAAGCAAACCAAAGGAATGTTCAAATGCTTTGGAAGGTACCTAAACAAGCTCAACAAGAAGATAGACCGGTTGTAAGAAGATTAAGGAGTGTTTGGCTTATGAATGCTTTAGAATCGTTTTTGTGTTAAACTACGTGAATTATTTGTTTTTCACTTTCATAGTTTATTACGTTTATTGGATTATGTTTGTATGAACTTTTATGCATAATGACAATATTTGAGGTGTTTGTCAATTTTTATGCTTATGGTAAATTTCACTAAGTTTAGTGAATATCGCTAGCCCCCGGTCAAAGTCATATGATATGAGTATTTACATGTTCATTTTTTGTATTTCCTAACCAGATACGCATTATATTTTTGATTTTAGGAGTTTTCGAAAATTTTGAAAATCGTCTCGCGGGTCAAAAACGCGGACTTCCTAATTTTTGAGCTCTGGCGGTACCCAAAATTGGGTTCCGCCAGTGTATTTTCTGGGAATCCCATAAATGACCCAACGGACCAGGCGGTACCCTCAAATGGGTTCCGCCAGTGTATTCTGAGGGTTCCGCCAGACACCTGCAGAAAAATTTTCCATTTTTCTTAAGTCCAAAACTTGTAAAGTGTCAAAACCATTATCCTAAGTGAGAAACATCTTCCATTAACTCCAATAACCATATTAGAACAACTCTCACTCACTAAAACAATTAGGAAGCCACTTCCCTCCAAAAATTCAAATTCAAACATAACCAACCCAAGGAACCCTTTTAAAGGATCCTTCAAACCATTGAAACATTTTCAACCAAATCACATCCCATGATCACAAAGCATTGAGTGCATATGTTGGTCTTTCACTCCACCTTATTCCGTTGGTTTGACTTGCAATGATTTGACATGTTCATGAAAATAATGTAAATCATTTGAAACCTCAATCTTTGAATGGTAAAACATCAAATCCAAACACCCATTTCAACATCTCCTTAATCCTATAAATTTGAAAGTTTTGCTACAATTCAAATCACACCATCTCCATTAAAACTTCTTCTCTCAAAACATCAAAACCACACCTTTGAAATGACTAAATCCAACACATCATCCGAGTCATCAAAATTCTTCTCAAAAACCACTAGGATTAGTGTTAAACCTTGTTGCTTCAACAAAACCGTCAAGTCAAGCTCATCTTCTTCAAGTGATGCTTCGCTTAACATTTCTTCACCTATCCAAGATTTCCTTAACCTCACTACCTCAACACAATCCCCAAAACATTGTAATACCAATGTAATTACCTTTCAAGAATTGCTTAATCTTGATACTCCAACACCCTTTCCAACACATTGCTACACAAACATGGCCACCATTCCTCCAACAACTAGACCTTCAAGTGATTCATCATCACCTTCTCAACAAGCACAACTATCAAAAACTCCATCACCTCAATCACCAACAATTACACCAATGGAACTTTTCCATACACCACCAACATCACCACTACCTTATTTGGAAACATTATAAGACCTATCACCCAAATCATCAAGTCCACCATCCTTGTCACTCTTTGACACCATTGCTCAAATGGAAACCCAACAACAACCTAGTGAGCCACTAGATGATGAACCCCATCAACCATCATTAGTAGAACGGTTGGCTTACCGTCATGCTAGACCATCCATTTTTCCAAATGATCAAGGTCATACCCACTCACAATTATTTGTGTTTCACCCAATTTACAAAGACCTTCATGGCAATCCTTCCGGCGAACCAAGCTTCCGCCATTTTGTTCAAAACCAACAACCTCACAACAACAACAACCATCACCACAAGAACCTTCCCAACATTTTGAATCTCTACTTTCTTTTTATAAGAAAATAGAAGCATCCATATGGGAAAAATCTCCAAACCTTCATAATGAGATTGACACTCATTTAAACCACCTTCATGCCTTCAAACGCATGGTTGACTCTCAAATCAACCATATCATGGTTTTACAAACAACACTTCAATCAACAAATGAAGGAAGCAAAAACACTACTCAACCATCCACCTTTGCTCCTTCAAGTTCAAACCATCCACCACCAACATATCAAACCACTCTTCCACCAAACTTCCCCCGCCATGATTGCAATCATTGCGAAAGAACCACTCACATTAGTGAAGGGTGTCGAAGGGAAATTCGTGAGCTATCCAAAGAAATGAGGTTTATACTAAACCACATTTTGGATCTTCTACAATCCTCGTCTCACACACCTCAACCTTAGAGTCTCCAAAATGAAACAAAACCGTTTCTTTTGGAAAATGTTTCCCAATTAAACCAACAAACCAAAACTGTGTCATCCTTTCAACCTTCAAAATAAAGCCCGCTACAACCCTCCAACCCACATTTTCATCCTTAAACAACCTTAGCCTTGTTTTTGGAAAATGTTTCTCATTAAGGAAAATGATGATTTTCTTGTAGCTTTTTAAGTTCTTAGTTTATTTTTAGTTTTTCTTTATTTTTAAGAAGTAGGATGGTGTAATCCAAATTTCTTGTCCTTGACTTTTTAAGAGTCAAAATTTTACATGAAATGAAGTTCATTCTACTATAAGGTTTTCATTGTTTGTTGACCATTTAGGTATAATAAGTGAACTATACCTTGTATGGTACCATACATATATCTTGTTTTTGAAACTAACCATTCTTTTTGTAGGATCATTATCCATGTTTTCCTTCCTTGATACTCCATTTAGGGGAGTAATATTCAAGGGGGAGCATGAGTGGTGTATTACTTCACTTCACAACTCTTAGTTGTGCCTTAAACATGAAATGCTTTCATGACTTGTCTTGTGCAACAACTATTTTTTTTTTGTAGGTTCAAAATCCATGTCTCCTCTCTTGGCACTCCATTTAGGGGGAGTATCGTCCAAAGGGGGAGCAAGTTTTTACTTCCGCTTCGCTACTCTTCTTTTTGTTTCGACAAAAAGGGGGAGAATTTATATAAACTTGTGCTTATCACATTGTGCTTATCACCTCATCTTTGCAAAAACAAGTTTTTATACTAACTTTATAAGACTTAACACTAAAACTAGTGACTTACTTATAAATAAAGTTTATGTTTTGTCATCAACAAAAAAGGGGAGATTGTTAATACAAATATCGCCTAAAAACGTTATTTATATTTTACGATCTTTGCTAAGTTTTGTTAATGACAAAGTATGAACTTTAGCTAGGAGTAAATCATCACTTTAAGTGTTTAAGTCTTGTTTAAACTAAGGTTTACATCTCTTTTAAACAAAACATTGTTTTTATTTCTTAAATTAGAAAGTGTCTTGTCACATCACATTTATTTCTTAATATAGTAAGGTCACATCACATTTAGGGCAAGCTTTGTCAATATACATTTATGGTAAGAAGTGTGTTTGACTTACTAAGTGGTTGATTGCAAGTTTAGTGTTTGACTTGATATTATGAGATGTGACATTGTTTGGTTTGCAAGAAGTAATGAGATGTGACCTTGTTTGGTTTGGAAGATTTATTGCAAAAACCAACTGCAGCCCTGGCGGTACCCTGGGGATACATGGGCGGAACCCTTCTAAGGGGTCCGCCGTATCCGCCAGACCTGCAGAATGGTTTGCTATAAATATCAAACCATTTTTTAGTTTTGGGTCACCCTTTTAGGACATATTTTCACATACTCTCTAAACTAACTCAGTAACATTTTGTCTTGTGTAATTCTCTTATGTAGCAAGGGACTTCACAAGATCATTCAAGAAGTTACAAGCTTCAACTCTAAAGTTGCAAGTCTTGGTAGCTTGGTCATGTATAAGCTTTGGTAGTTTATACTTCATTTGTGTCATGTATGTAGAAGTGATTGGTTAGTATTTTAGGCCTCAAAATACATAGTGTGTCGGGAGTTGTTGTACCCTTGTAAAAGAACTAACGGGAGTGGTTGTACCCTTGGTAAATAACTCGACATCTAGCTTAGTGTCGGCAAAAGTGTAAGCGACGATGGGAGTGGTTGTACCTGTGTAAAAGAACTCGACATCTAGCTTAGTGTCGGTAAAAGTGTAAGCGACGTTGTAAAGGTTTTCTCCGCCGGTGAAAGGAGCTTGTTGATTAGTGCTTATAACTCTCGAGTTGGAAACTCGGGGCGTGGATGTAGGGCAAGGAAAAAGAGTCCTTGTAGCCGAACCACGATAAACAATTGTGTTGTGGTTTGATCATTTCTTTCTTTATCTTTGCTTATTACATGTTGATCTTTAGTTAGAATTGCTAGTTACATATAAAGCCTTTCAAAGAACTAAATAAGTAAAAATGTGTTTGTATCTTCAAACAAAAGTAAAGGTTTTCAAATAACTAAACAAGCAAAGTTAGGATCATCACAAGCAAAGCTTTTTAATGTATGAAACTAGTAAAGTTAGAATTGTTATTTACATAAAAAGCTTTTCTAAGAATCAAACATATAACGTTGTGTTTATATCTTTAAGCAAACGTAAAAGTTTTCTAAAAGATATTCAAGTTAAATGTGACATTAAAAAGCGGTAAACTATTCAACCCCCCTTCTAGTTTTCCACAAACATGTTGACCAACTCCGTTTGGCAATGCCTTATAACGAAAATCAAGAGCCCGCGAGAGATTTGCAGATGGAACAACATTCTTCAAAGGCAAGATCATTGTAAACTGCAAAACTAAAATACGTTGAAGAATGTATCTGATGAAACTTGGCAAATGCAAATGAAAAAAAAAGGATACATTTGACTGAAAAAAAGTATACCTGTGATGTGGCCGGCGAAACCAATAAGAAGACCAACCATCAAAATTAGTGTTTTCAGCAAAGCCTAGTCAATTCCTGCAAAAACCCAAAAACAAACCAAGTCGATAACTTTGGATTTGTGTTTACCAGCAAACCCTAGCGCAAATATTATAATTCAGTAGACTTTTAATAATAAAAAACAAAAATAGACGTACCGCAACATTGTTCAGATATACTGGTAACTTATAACTCATAAGTGCCTTCTACTCTTCAACTGTCTGTTAGAAAAACAATGACAGGAATGAGAGGTAAATTCAGTTTAAATTCCGCAAAATCTTCAAATCCAATCAATTCAACCCAAGGTTATGTCGATAATCGTTTATGCATATATAAGGCACACATACACTCAAACAGATACGGAACATAAATGGACAATAGTACTACAAAATTACCTTTGACTAATACGTTTCGCAGGCACCAAAAGTCACACCACAAAGCATGCGTAATCTGAGAGACAGTCCTTTCGGAATCTAAATCAGTTGGAAGTCCTGGCGCTTCATAACCTGCAGCACCATTCAAAAGTTTTAAAAAGATGAGCACATTAAACTAACGTTCACCAACCAATAAACAAAAGTCAAGCATTCAAGCTCCTACTCCATCTGACACTGAAACTCGCCCAACAATCTTTTAAAAAATCGTTAGCCCACATTTGGCCAGATTTTCCGGCTTGTACTCCTAATAATACATTATTAACAAAAGCCCCGGAAAATAAGGGTTCGCTAACAAAATTAGGTAAAACTGGAAAATGTCTTCATAAGCAGAAATTATTCACACTTACTGCACGTAAAACATGAACGCAACTTTTCAAAATACCCAAAGTGGTTTGCTACACATATAATCCTTTGCTAACTTTTCACATAAACTGCAAATTGTTGCATAAAAAAGTTGGATTGAAATTTTTTCACAGATACCCGTATGAATTAAACCATACCCAAATGAACATAAGGCTAATTTTGAAGATACCCAATTCATAAAAACACAAACATAATCCAAACCCTAATGTTGACAATTAAAAAAAAGGTTTAACCAAATTAGAAAATCATACCCCGCATATTGTAAACACAGCTCCATCTACAGTTTCTTTTCCATCTTGAAATCAAAATTCTTCTTCTCTGCCCAATTTAAACCTTCAAATTAAAAAGAAAAACAAAGTATCAACAAAGTGTGAAAACTAAAATTAATATACTAAAAAATAAATACCATAAATCAATAGAACAATGATTTACAATTAAGCTTGGAAAAACCAAAATCAATATAAAGTAAATCTTACATATGTAAATCTTGATATCACTATCCTCCTTGTTAACCTGATAAACGGGTCACGCCGCATCGACATATTTCCCACAGCTTTAGTAAAAAATGGGGATTCATGATGGGAGATGAAGTAGAAAAATGGGGATTCATGATGGGAGATGAAGTAGAAGGCGTATTGTTTGTCTGTCTCCAGAATATTCGAGAGTCGTAGGTTTGTATAAGAGTCTTATGGGCCACCTAGGTATCAAGACAGGCCAAAAGAAGCAGGGAATATGGGCTGGGCCAGGGCGTACAGTTTTTGGCGGGAAAATGGCGAGGAAAACGGCGTCGTACCGCACGACTTTTAAATATATATAGAATAATTATACCTGTCATTTTAAGTTTTTAACCGATAAAAAAAACAATGAGTAAAGATAATATTTTGGTTAAGAATGTAGCAGACCTACTTTTTAAGAATTTTAAGTTTTTGTCTGGGACAATAATTTTGAGACGGATGTAATATTAGATTTGGGCATGATACTCCTTCAATGTTTTGTTTATAAATAGTTATAAGATTGAGATTCTCTAATGTTTGTTCTCGTGTTTTATCATTGTTAACCAATAAGATATGACACCCGCTAAAGGGTTGTTTGATAAAAAATATGATTTAGCGCTGAATGAATCAAAGCTGCTGAATGATTCCAAGATGCTGAGTGAATTTGGTTCTGAGTGAAATGATTGTCTGATATTTGTTCTGCATGAGCAATCTAAGTTGCCTG
The DNA here is from genome assembly GCA_030686995.1 of Artemisia argyi. Lineage (NCBI taxonomy): Eukaryota > Viridiplantae > Streptophyta > Magnoliopsida > Asterales > Asteraceae > Artemisia > Artemisia argyi. Next base: position 90,622,971 of record CM060704.1, read on the forward strand.
AAATTATCAATTTAACCTTTTGTCTGATTTTGCACTGAACAAAATATACCGTTTGATAAAAAATTATTAACTCGAACAAAAATATAATATAAAGAAAGTAATGTAAGAATTAAAAAAAGAAAAAAAAAATTATCGAAAAATCATAAAACAATATAAATTATATATATACTAAAAGGCAAGAGGTTTACTGTAGCAAACACTGTAGCTGCTACAGTTGACTCTACAGTAATTTTTTTTAACAGTACTAACGGTCGTTAGTTATTTAACGGCTGTTAACTAACGACCGTTATCTTTAACATTTAAAAAAAATTGTACGCACTTTATTCTTCATCTCAGCAGTTCATTGCAAGTTTAGTCCTCACATTATTTACATAAATGGTCCTTCATGTTATACATCAATTGCAAAGTCAATCCTAGGTAACTAACTTCACGTTAAGCAGCTAACGGCTACAAAGTGGACTTGGACAATCTTTGGGCTTACACATTTGTTATCCAATTTCGTTGGGGGCAAATAGATACTTAGAGTATTTTTTTCTACTTTTACATTTACCAACAACAAATAAATTAACGAACACCCTCCCCCCCCCCCCCCCCCCCCCCCAAAAAAAAAAAAAAAAAAAAAAAAACCTTCAACTCTTTATAAAATTATACACACATATAAAAACGAAAACTCAAAATATACGAACAACAATCACACGGCATTAAAAAAATACTCTTCATTAAAAAACTTTTCATAACATAAGACAACCCATTCCTGCAACAACGTGTGATACATTCCATTTGAAAACATAACAAAGATAACACATACTCTCAAACAATTCGAAACTCAAAGTATACGGCGAAAAACAATCCCGCGGCAACGCGCGGGTTACCAAACTCGTTATGAACTAATCTTAGGTTGAAGCATTTAAAAATAACTCATTAACAATCTGATTACGTAGATTAGCAAACTTGATATATGAGAAATTATTGTTATTCTATATATTTAAATATATTTTTATAAAACATCGATCATGTTAAATAAAAGGAAAAAAAATAAGTTAACAAAAAAAAAAAAAGAAGAAAAAAAAAAATCCATTTTAATAAAATAAATAAATGATGACCACCTTATACCATTTATCATGTTAGCACGCTAATCAAATAAAATATATTAAATAAAAAGTAGCCAAATGATGATAACGTTCATGGATTCTTAAATCAAAAAGATCGAGACCGATACTATATTTTTGAATACGTAAATAATGAAGTTTAGGTGTTTAAGCGTGACTTTGGAGGAAAAAAAATAAATGCTATTTCAGTAAAAGGTTAGGTGCTGAATGGTTTAGGGACCTATCTCACACAAAATCGTTCAGAGTCAAATAGAACAACTCAGATGCATAAATTTTTTATCAAACGTGAAGGCCTTTGACCGAATCAGTGTTGGGCTCTGAATTGTTCATTAAGAAGCAAACAAACACACTCTTACTCTCACATAAGGAAATGAGAGTGTGATCTTAATTCATATTTATATGTTCATTACTCATTTAAATATTTGTTTATAAAATGTGAACATCTAGTGTCAATCAAACATGTAAACATTTATCACATGTGTTGACTAATTGTGTAGAAATAAAGTTTTATGTTTCTTAATGAAACATGTTTTAAATTTTTTCAAACTGTTTTCGTCAATCATCAATAGTTAGGCTTGTCTCTAAACTTTTATATTTTATTTTCTTTGCAAAATACATATATTTGACAACTATCCTATTAATTATATTTATTATTGGTTTCATAAGTTTTTAATAAAATAATTTCTCCATGTGCAATTTCATATTTCCCCAATTAAAACTTAGGGGCTGTTTGATAAAAAAGAATGATTTAGTACCGAATCAATTAGCGCTCTGGATGATTTAGAATGATCTGTATGAATTTGGTTCTGAATGAAAACTGGGTATTTGATAAACGTTTTAAATAACAATTCGAATGACATAAAATTACCATTCTAACCTTGTATCTGATTTGAAGTTGAATAATATATGATACTTTTTTGATCAAGTTTATAAATAAAACACTACATAAAATTAGTATCTATAGGGATTCAAATTGTTAAACGCAATCGTTAGTTTTCTTTCGCTAACATTGTAATAATTAATCAATTAAATATAATTCTACAAACTATTTTATTATGATAAAATGTGAATAAAAGAGCGACTACAAAAATAGTTCACATGTCAGATTTAAAACAACCATCATTTGATTGAAGTGAAACTATTTTATCTATATTATGACAAAAACTATTTTATTGAAATGAAAAATAGTTCACATGTCGGACTACAAAAACTATTTTATCTATATTATGATAAAATGTGAATATAAATGTTGGCATGAACATGTTAGATTTAAAACAACAATCATTTGATTGAAGTGAGTGTGTTAGGCAATGAAACTATTAAAAAATCATTTGCTACAAAGAAAACATTAATAAAAGAGGGCAGTGAAGGAAACATGTGGTGCTGAATGGCTGAGGACGTTCGCTCACCCAAAATGATTTAGAAGTAAATAAATCGGTTAGAGCTTTAAATTGCTTTTATCAAACGTCCCTAACGCTGACCGAATTAGAGGTGTTCTCTTAATTGGCCCACTAAGAAATTATCAAACACCGCTTTAAAATTTCATATTTACTCAAATTATTTTCTAAAAACATTGTTAAAAATACATTAAATGATTGTATTTTAGGTATATTTATAGTACTAATAATGCATGCATAATTTTTTAAAAAAATTCAAAATTCTTAAATTTGAAATTTGAGTAATGCGTAAATCTTATAATACCCTGACTAAAAATAATAACTATATACATAACTAAATTAATATTTTAAATATTGTTTAATTATCATTTTCCGTTTACAAATAAACCGGTGGAGTGACACTAGAACTACAAGTTCGCAATCTTTTCCTTGTTTGGCTAGGGATAGAATCATAGAAACAAAGACACAAGACTTTTATTACAAGACAACCTTAAGAGCCTTCGGTACCCAGCGCCAAGGCTGGTGTTTTCTGGCAAAGCGCGACCGGACGGCGCGAGCTCCATACCGTGGCTCACGTTTTCGCGTCCCGAGCCATCACGAACAGCCCAAATCGTCCCGGAAAACGCGATGGGATGGCGCAAGCACGGCACCGAGCTTCGCGTTTTCCCGTTTTTTTTCTTGGCGTTATCCCGTTTTTTTTTCTTGGCGGACCTATGCCTACGGTAGGCGGTTCCGGGGAACCACCTTAGAAATTGAAACTTTTGAGAAGTTATATATGATTTTCTTAAGGACCTACCTTGAGATGAAAATGAGCTAAAAGGAGACAAAATTAAGTAATGAATATTAGTGTAGAGATAGATAGATGAAGAATAATGGTGAAGAAGAAAGAATTGATGAAGAAGATGAGTTAATCAGTGAGAGAAAAAGAGTTGGGGGTGATGAAGGAGAAAAGAGAAGCCTATTTTTTTTAAAAGTAAAGTACTTTTTGAGGTTTAGTTCCCGACGAATATCTTGTTCTATTTTATGTTATGAGTTACTAGTTATTTTCGCAAGGAAGCTAGTAGCTATCTAGCTAGATTAATTCTCATAGATAATGCATGCTCTTGTGCAATGGTTATAGATGAAGATATAGAAATTGTAAGAGGTTTTTAGTGGATTGTTATTGTACAAAAGTCATAACTATAAAAAAATAAGTACCAATAAACTACAAAATTAAGATGTCAAAAGTAATGATGCACCTTTGAATCACGTAAGTCTGCTACCTGACCCGACTCGATAACTCATTAATATTTTTTGCGTCTTGACTTAAATGAGGGAACCACCTTAGTTTTGTTGCTAGGTCCGCCACTGATGGTGTAATAGCAGGAAGTTTGTACTTTGTAGAGAAGAAGAAAATTTGTAAAGATGTGAAAGAGTGTATTAAATGCTTTGGTCAAAAAGTTGTATAAATAGTCATGCGTAGCTTATAAGATTAAATAGAGTTTCAGAAATGAGTTTGTAGACTTTATGTGAAATACCAGCAAAAACTTTTTAATATAACCCTTATTTTTAATTATTTATTTATTTATTTTTTATTATTATTTTTTTTAGAAAAGCTGGTTTATTTCTTTAATGTATCTTTTAGTTTATTTATTTATTATTTGTTTTTTTTTTTTACTTTTTTTAATATTTTTTTAATTAATGAAATTTTAATTTTAATTAAATGTGTTAGTAGTTTATTTAAATAAATGAAAAAAAGAAAAAGATATATATGTGGGGTCCAAAGATGCATGACGGCACTAGAAACTGGTGTTACAGGAGGGAGGGGGTTTTTGGTGTTATGATGAATTCTGGTGTTATGAGAAAAGATGCTGATGTGGCAGTACTTTTCCTCACGGCACAAACGGGACGGCACTACGATACCTAGTGCTCTAAACCAAACACCCTGTAAGAAACAAATATGGAGTAACTGTTTGTTCAAGGAATCAAAACTAACTTGACAGAAAGAAAGAAAAAAAGGGTGGGATCTTGAAAACCAAAAGTTACCCCAAGTAACCGAAAATCAAATGAAAACCCATATAAACAACATAAATGTTCAATCTTTGTTAAACTCATTAAAACATGGGTTTAAAATCATATCTCATAAGTCATTTGGGTTTCAAGTATCATTAGCAGCAAGTAGTGTTTTAAGTGTTGCTGGTTTGTTTTTAGCTTTTAAGGATGAAAACAGTAAAGGAAGAAAGTTGTTGTTGTCTTGGTTGCAATCATCGGATAATGAAGACTTGTCTGAGGATTTGTGTCTTGTTCCTGGTTTGCAGAATCTTGGGAATAATTGTTTCTTGAATGTTGTTTTGCAGGTATTATCAGTTTTAAAATTTGTAACTTGTTGATTGTGATAAAAGGGATTAACTAGAAAGAAAAGAAAATGAAATGGAAGGAAAGTGTTCCTCTCATTTTTGGGAGGAAAGCGTTTCCTTTACTTTTCTTTAATGAAATAACTCGAGAACACAGTGTAAGAATTTTAGGTTAGATAAACCACCTCCAAGTTGCCCTAGTGGTAAGGCGTCCGTAAGTCATCACAAGAGGTATGATCGAACCTCACTTAGTAAACGATCATGGGGATACCCGGGTAGGCCACCTACATTTGAGTCAAAGACTAGCCCTCCCCACATTAACCTTAACATTGAAAGACCTCATCTGTTTACCCGTTTAGGTTAAATTTGAGGGTCTAAAGTTCATTGCAATTTATCTCAAATAAGCACTTTGACATAATTAGCCCAACGTACTCATTCAAATTGCTTATTTTGCCCCAAATTAAGAAGATGAGCAGAAGAAGCAGTTTGGCAGTTTGGAGTAGCGAATCTGCTTATAAGCAGATAAGCAGCCTAAACAAGCAATCCTAGTTTGACATGTATAGGTTACTGGTCTGAATTTTGGATTTTTAGTTTGACACTTTGACATGTATAGGGGTGGCACTGTGGCAGGGTAAAAGCTTGTTCAAACAATGGGTTGATACAGCTAATAAGCACTTTTTAGTTTATGGATTGAGCCAAACAGCTTATTTTAGCTGGTTATTTTATTTGACAAAAGCTTTAGCTCATATAAGCTGATAAGTCAACATTGTATTTTTCACCGGCTCTCCACATAAGCTCATAATGTGTTTCTGTAATCAAGTATAAACTTTTTAATTTAGCTTTTCCAAAGACCACCTTACATGGTTTGGGTATTGTGAAACCCACTGTATTTGGTGACAGAGTCAGAGAAGTCTCGGTGTGTTTTGGAATGGTCTAAAACTGTTTTATCATTTATTATAATGAAACGGCATTGTTTAGGTAAGTGATTAGGATTTATAACCAGCCCAAAAGTTTGACTCCTGTTCGAGACTGAAGGGCTACTATATGGTTTATGTTCTTGGTTTCAACTTTCGATACCTTCAAATTTTTGGGTCATGTTGCATAAGTGATACTTATGTGATAGTCACATTAACATAAACGTGATGGTTGAGTTATGTAATGTGCAGAGTGCCAAGTTCGAGTTATTTACATATATGCCACCTGTTATTAATGATTTTTGGCCTTAGATCATATCACTTGATGAATAATGTTGTTTCTCGTGGTCTCTATCAAACTAGGGTGGTCTTACATCCCAACTCTATTTATATGAAACCTTGTGTTATTCGACTAAAAACTTTCATGAAAAGATGGAAATCTCACTAGTCAGGATTTCTCGATTTATGTGTTTAATTTGAAAATCTTGATAGGCTTTGGCGAGCTGTTCTTGTTTTCTGGCTTCAATACAAAAGATTGTGGATGAGTTTGAAGCTTCATCAGATAATGAACAAATTGGGGATATGCCGCTTGCTGTGTCATTGAATGCTCTATTGCAAGGTACCCGGAATTTAATAACATTATTGAACATTCATCCAACTTACAATTATATCGTCACTTTACATTGATCTTAACAGAAGTTACCAACCAAATAAAATTCTTTATAATAATGTTTATTTAAATTTTTTGTAGAACTATGTATAGTTCGGGATGAAAGCATAGTACTAAGTCCACGAAAAGTGATGCTCGCAATGGCTGATTATATACCTAATTTCAATCTAACGAGTCAACAGGTGCAACCATCATAAGTTCATAACAGTCACTTTCACCATATTTTTCTTTAATCTGTTATTTGATACATATTAACATTTGGTCAGGATGCAGAAGAAGCATTGGCACACATGCTGTCTTCGTTAAGAGCAGAATGTTCAGAATATTATGCATCTACTCATGGTTGTTTAGCTGTTGTAAACGCATTGAGTAACCGTATTCTTACTGCTGAGAGAAGGTTTATCTTTGGTGAGCTACAAAGATGGACTCAAAGCTTTCTTGGCCCGTTTAATGGGATTGTTGGAAGCATTTTAACTTGCAAAAGCTGTTCGTTTCAGGTTGAATGGTACTCTTTTTTTAGTAATCAGTGCTTTCTTCTAACTCTAGCTGCTAACTATATATAAGCAGATAATCTGCTATATACATTTTCAGAAGATGTTGAGAAAGAATATCACTATTGCATTCAGTTTATTAACGACCAAATACAAGTAAATATTCAGGCATAGAAACTTAATCCTGAACTCTGCCGAATTCCCTATCTATATTCCTAATTAAGTTAATCCAAACCTTGCTATTTCATAATAAGATAGAACCTAACACATATCCTAAAGAACAGTTTATCTGTGCAAATTATATGTTAAAGGTGGCAATTTCAGCCCGTGTATGCGTGAACAGGTCAATCTGGGTTCTACTTTACTGTAACGGATCGTATGGGGAAATTTCTGTTATTTGGTTAATATGGAATGGGTTTAACGGGTTCGAAAATGTATTCGTAAATGCATTAAAATCTCCTAAGTTCTATTTCAAAATTTTATTCATCATTGGAATGATACTATATACATACCCCTTTTAAACTTAGAACATTAGATATGTATAAATCCAAAAAATGAATAGTAACATATCATTTGTTTTATTAATTTGGCAGATTTCTTTGGATTTTCAATATTTCAATTGCTTGTACCTTTCACCTCCTACATATGCAGGGGGTGGTTCTATCGTATGTAACCTCCTCACTCTCTTTTATCTTCTTGGGTTTTATTTTTATATATGCACAGCTCGAGTGATGAGCAAAATTATCTTTACTATTTTGTGGCCATATGTATCAGATACCAGGATGCTCTATAGAGGATTGCCTTGAGCGATTTTTTGTTGCAGAACGCCTTGAAAACTACTTTTGCACTCACTGTTGGCATACTACGGCCTTGAGATATTTGTCTCTACTAAATAAAAATGAGGTGAGTTACCATTAGGCATATCAATCTCATTTTCCCTACTGATTAACATTCACAATTTTTATTGTGTAGTAGTGGCAAATAGATGTGTGAATGAAACTGTTTCTTTCATCGCAGGTAGAGTTGACCTTGACCTGCCAATATTATTATGTTTCTCTATTTTCCATATGCTCTTTATAAATAGTTAATGTAGTAAACATAATTACAAAATACATTCATAGTTTCTTTTCCTTTTTAGCTAGCTCAGCCTTTTTGAGTTATGATGATAGATTTTCAAACTTTTTTCAAGAATTAATTTCTAAGGCTTAAAGTTTGTACTAAAATGTTATGTGTGCTCAAATTGACAGGCAGATATTGATAAACTTAGAAGCTGTAGCAAGCACGATACTTGTGACTGCAAAAACCTACCATCGCTAGGATCATTACCGTGGTCAAATAACCATTCTCGTACTTTTAAACAGTTACATATAGCGCGTTGTCCGGAGGTGAGTAATTATTCACTGTCAAGCAATTAAATAAATGGCATATATTTAAGGTTTTTTTTGGCATAACATTGGAATGCACTTATTCATTGTCTTGTTCTAAGTTTGTAAAAGATGACTTTGTGTCCCGTTTGGGTCATTGTAATATATGTATCTAATGTTTTATACACAAAAAATTAACATTTTGAAAATAAAAATCATTATTTTTAAGGTGATTTATATAATTCTTTTTTGGCTAAAAAATGACGCAGATGTACTTAAAAAGGTACAATTACTAAAACATGACAACTGAGTGTGCTTCTACTTTATGCAAAAAACCTCTATTGGTAACATAATCTTAAACCTTTATGAATATGTTGATATGCAGATTTTGTGCCTTAACTTACAACGTGCTTCGGTTAATGTCTTTGGGGAATTCATAAAACTCCAGGTAATAATTTTATTTTGCAAAGAATCATTATAGAATTCGTTTTTCTTCATAAATTGATAACCAGTGTTTATGTAATTATAGGGTCATATCTCGTTTCCTTTGATTTTGAACATGTCGCCTTTCCAAAACAAAGGAACAGAAATCAGACATTCTGAACAGAAGTTTCCAATTGGCAGGCTGGCACACCAAACTCAGCAGCCGATTCGTTATTCTGATATTATCAAATTACAAAATGATGCATACCCATCGGATTACATATACAAACAACCGTCATCAAATGTTTATGGTGACACGGAAATTAAAGAGGAACAAACTACACACAAGGAGGCCAAGGTTTGTCAGTTGCTTGTTTATAAATATGTTGCTTCAGACTAGAGGTGCCACTATGGGTGGGTCTAGTAACGGGTCATATTGTGTTCATGTACAAGCGGGAAATTCACATCTTGGAATGCTATGGGTTGGGTTAATTGGGTGGTCCTGTAAATACTTATGCCCATTTTTTACAAATAAATGTGCTAAACATGTATACAAGAATTATATCATCACACTTATAGTTTAATTTTCAAATAAAATGGAGGAATGGAAAGGAACATATTATATTTGATCTCGAAGTCCTCATATAGCACTTCTTCCAATCCTGGATGGGGGATCACTTGTAGGGTTGTATACATTAAAAATTACATTTTGAGCGACTTTTGACCCGTGTGACCCATTTGATCCGGTGGAAATAGGACATAACCCAGAGGAGCTCTTTTATATAATAATGTATTTATCATTATCTCCACACATAGTAAATAAATTTCATCAATATGATTATATGACCTGAAAAGCCGTGTTCCCTTTATAACACATTTCTTGCCATTGTATCATTCTACTTAGGTATCTGAGACTTCAAACTCTACACCACCGAATGGGCACCATAAGTACAATCTTGTTTCAGTTGTGGAGCATTTTGGAGATATGGGAAGTGGGCATTACACTGTTTACAGAAGAGTAATTAACAAACCGAAGAATTCTGAAAGAGATGCAACAATGGAATCATGCAATGTGTATTGGATTGGAGTTTCAGATAGCCAAGTTTATAGAGTCTCAGAGGAAGATGTTCTTGCTTCTGGAGCTAGCTTGCTTTTCTATGAAAGAGTTTCGGAAGTCTGAGAGCTTAACAACTCGGGTTTTGTCTATCCTATAGCGTAACTCTTAGCCGAGCATTGATAAAAAGAAGACAACCAATGTACTCGTCTTGTAAGAAGAGCAAGATACGATTCCAAGCCTGGTTGGATTGGCTCCTTTTGGACGTAAAATTCAAAATCAGATCCAAAAACAGAATGGAATTTTTGTTAATTAATCTTTGTTGAAAGTAAATGAGTGGTTAAAATGAAAAAACCTGCTCCATGAGAGGATCCTTCAATCTGTTTGTTATTGATAAACTTCGTGTTTTGGTGATGAGGAAAATAGTGGCTGATTGAATTCCATATTGCTAACATATCTGTTTCTTGTAAATATATTCGTTTCTTGTAAACATATTGGTTTCTTGACATGATTCAAGACATAATCTATTGTTTATTCAAATTGGAGTGTGCACCTTCTTGAAGAAAAATTGCAACACCAAGGAATAACATAAATATTGCTCAACAGTCACCATGCACAAAAACGAGCAATTAGAGTGTCAAGAGTCATGGCTTGAGCCATTTCGTCATTTCAGCATTTCACTTTTCACATTCACACACCAAAATAATCACATACTCGTGGCTCAAGCCATTTCGAGTTTTATTACCGTTTTATTTTTTTCGCCATTTCGTGTCCAAACACCTTATACACCGTTGATCCCTGACATTTCCAACGCTCGAATTCGAAAAATAGCCGTTATACTACCGTTTTATTAAGCTCTTATAAATTCAATTCATCATCACATAAACTATCACCACAACTCCTCATTTTCTAGACTCCATCTCAAATTAATTACACACACAATTCTTATGGATTGTTCTATTTAACATATCATCGAGTAAATTAAAGCCGAAGTAATGAAACAAGTTGATGAGGATAGGCATCGTTCGCAAGCGATTATCAAATATCTATGATCTTTGGGAACGTGAGCAAAACTAAACAGAGATGATTGAAGCATATATGAAATGCAACCAAGGACGGAGCTAGAAATTGGTATTAAGGGGGGCTCAAAAAAAATTTCTGAAGTAACATACGATTTTCAGTTATAATATTTTGAACGTAACTGGATTGATAAATTATTAAAATGAAGGGGTTAAAATTAAACTTTCAACTACTAAAACATTTGTCAATAAAGTACTACTAGCAGGGTACCCGTGCGATGCGGCGGCGAGTATCCTGTGACTATATTTTTTGGTAATGTGATGTTATGCGGTCATATTTTTTTAACGATTAATTTACAAATAACAACAATTTTAGGGTTGGATCAGTTGGAAAACCCCTTGCAACTTAACCTAGAGGTCAATGGTTCGATCCTCACTCCCTACAAAATGCCGGAGGTCCTTTCTTATCTTAGATTGAACTGGAAACAACCTCTCTATCTTAGGTAGGGGTAAGGCTATCTACATCTCAACCTCCCCATACATCGTTGAAGACGGTATTGGGACCCATAAAAAAAATAAAAAAGCAGTAGTATAATTTCATTTACTGTTAACCGAAGCTACCACAAACATAAATCTTGATTGTTTCCGTCAGCACAATCACCTTTAAATTTTATGACCTACATGCGACCTTTTAGGCATAGTAAGACCACCAACATTTATATTTTTATTTTTATTTCAAAAAAATCCATCTTTTTTACACTATACATATCCCCTACATTTTCATTTTTAATATACACTATTCACATGAACCAAATATTAAAATTAGCCCAAAATCAACTATACCATACAAATAATATACGGCTCAATTAGTAATTAGTCTAAAACCATTTTCAGCCTAAACAAACTTTAAACATCAATATCTATTAAGGCCCATGATAAAACTACCAAACAATTTGTGATATCATTTGGCCAGCTCAATTAACAACAAAACTGGTATATAACTCAAATGTTAGGACTTATAAATACGTTTACAAAACCTAGATTACCTCATTCATGCCCTAATTTCCCTCACAAACATACGCAGCCATGATTTGCAGCCACACAAACATCACATACTCTTCCTTTCTTTCTTATCTTGATAACCGAACATAGCCAACAATCTCTGTTTGCAAGAAAAACATACCCTTTTCTTGAATATCAAACGAAAATTATGTTTGGTCTGTTAAAACCCAAACTCCTTAATCTAGGATTTGAACATAAAATATCCTAAGTGTTTGATAACCGAGAACACCAAACAAGTCACTGAATGCATAGTTGTTCAGTGAGTCATCCTCAAGATGCTCAGGGCGAATCTATGAAGAAAGGTTCACCATTCAGTGAGGCGGTTCTCAGTGAATGATACCTGAGCCAAAGAAGAAGATGATGGACTCAGTGAGGGATGACAATAACTCACTGAGCCCCATGACTCCTCACCAAGTAAGATCACTGAGTGAACAAAGACTGAAGATAAGAAGACTGAAGTAAAGGCGGGATTAGGCGGGATAAGTTTGAATGGATAAGGGAAGGTCCTTATCATGCAAAGGTCAACTTTCCCTGAATGAGTATAATACCAAGACATGTGCCAACACTGAAGACCAGAAAGCATCCTTGACCTTTACTACTTATAGCCATTTGTAACAGGGACAAAATACCTATGTATCTTGTCCAATGTAGGATGATGTAATTTGTCTTGTAGTCTTTGTCCATTAGGTATGTGTTAAAATCTACTTGTGTATAAATAGAGAATAAGTGGGAAAGGTAAAGATTACGTTTGTGCACTTAATGCTTAGACATTCACAAACCAAATCTTTACTCTCTCCAAAGAACAACACAATCCCTGAGATAGCTCAGCTGGATCTTAGTTGTCACTCAAACTTAGTTTGAGTTTAGTGAGGAGTATACCATACTTGTCATTTCAATCCCAAGTGTTGTTCCGCAAACACTTGGGTATAATTCTTTTGATTAATTTCTAATAAAGAATTAAACGTTGAAAACTTTGTGTCTTATCTTTTATGTTTATTTACTTTTGATAATTAATCAATACTTCGCTACGTCATGGAACTTGGTTAGATTAACTTTGTAGTTAACCATAACCAGGTAAAAGGGTCCAACAAGTGGTATCAGAGCCTCTGATTTGTAAAACTTTTCAAAACTTTTCAAACAAAAGAGTGCTCAGTTTTTAAAATCAAGATCCCACCATGGCTGATAGCGATGTACCCCAGCTAGTTGATAAAAAGGGAGGTAGCTATTCAGCTGTTGCTCCTAGACTAGAAGCTGGAAAATTTAGCAAGTGGAAAAAGCGTATGCTTTGCTACTTGACTGGTATGGAACCATACTACATCACATGCATCAATGAAGGTCCTTTTGTCCCAACGACTGCTCAAGGTTTGCCCAAACCTGAAGCACAATGGACTCCTGATGAGAGGAGGGTGGTCAATCAGGACCAACGCCTGACAAGCATCATTATATCGTGTCTCCCTGACGATACAATGGAATCAGTCATTAACTGTCCTACAACCAAACAAACCTGGCTTGACTTGGTTCATAGCTTTGAAGGTCCCTCAGATACCAAGGAAAACAGGATCATGGACCTGAAACTTGAGTATAACACTTTCAGGGCCAAAGAATCTGAAAGTCTCTCTCAGACCTATACCCGATACAAAACCTTGCTCAATGAGCTCTCAAATGATGGTGTAGTACTGTCTAAGCATGAAATTAACGTTGGCTTTGTCAACAGTCTCCCTGAGAAGTGGTTAAACTTCTCTCAGGGTCTTAGGAATGCTAATCACATAAGAATATTGAGCTTCCTCAAATTTATGGGAAGTTTGTCTATGAAGACAGCCTAATCGCAAGGCGATACCCTGAAAAGGCTCAAGAAACCAAAAAGGCCCTGACTGTTTCACCCATATTCACTGCCTTCTACTCTAATGGTGTTGTGCAGGATTTTCAAGATGATTCTGATGATGAGGTTGATATGAGAACTAGTGAAGAGTACCTCAATGATCTGCAAGTTGAATTTCAAGAAAGAGCTCTTTTAGCAAACTCAAAACGTTTTATTAAAGGAAACAAGTCAAATTTTCAAAAAGCTAAGGCAAATGAATCCACTGAATGTTTCAACTGTGGAAAAAAGGGTCACTTTGCTAAAGACTGTTTTTCAAAAACAACCTCAGATCCTTCATACAAACCATCTGGTAGTAGTTCTTCTTCAGGAACTAGCAAGTTTCAACCAAAAATGCTTCAATCCACTCAACATTTTCAAAATTTAAATATTCAAAAGGATTTTGAAGCAAAGTATAGAAAAGCTAAAGCTAAACTTGCTCTCCTTGAGACAACTCCCTCAGTACCTCAGGCTGCACCTTCCAAACCTGCTCATGGCAAAAACAAGGTACTTGTTGCTGAAGCCTATGATTGGGACGAGGAAGATGTCTTCTCTGATGAAGAAGTAAGGGTCAGTGCACTGATGGAACTTTCAGATGACAACAAGCTGGCTGTTGGAAAAAGCCATGCTAGAAATGGAGAATGGGTCAACATCACCATGAAAAAGGTAAACATTTTGTTATCTATGGATGATGATGCTGATTGGAAATCCTACTTAAACTACTTAAATGTAGATCTTAAGTTCGTTGAAGCGCAAAGACAAAATCTGTTTTCAAAATTCAATAAGCTAGATTTTGAGTTAAACAAGTGTAGAGATGAATTACTGGTTTTAAAATAAGCAAAACTTGAAGCTGTTACACTTCAAATTCAAAACACTGAACTAGTAAAACAAAATCAAGCTCTTCAGGATTAACTTACGAAAGAAAAGGCTGTGATATATAAGTGGACTCAGAAAAACCCTAGGGTTTTTGACTCAGTGAGTCTCACACCAAGTAATATGAAAGCTATTATTGGTAAAGATCAAAACGCTGAGTCCTCAAGTGAGAATCATGGTGAAAAGGCATTTCTGCCTTCAGGCATATCCTTTAACAAGGAAATGGCACCAAAACCCAGTGACTGGATTGAAAGAGTAAACCCAGATAGCAAACTACCAAACTTTAACACTGGTAAAATATTGGAACCTGAAAGTGTTAGGTCACCATTTATGTAAACACAAGTATGATAATGAAAGAAATGAGATGAGAATGAGAGATGGTTGATTATAAGAACAATGAAGATTGTAAGAACAAGAGTTTCACTAAGATATTCAAATAACCAACAAATAAAATGTTTACATAAGCTTGGTATTTATAAGGAGAGGAGTAGGGCAACACTCCCTTCCTCCCTCCTTCCTTTTGGACGTGGGCTTCCAAGCCCATTGGGCTTTAATACTTAAGCCTTGTATCATAAAACATAATGAAATAAATAACTAAGCAACCTATTACAAAAGGTAATGACCGAGACTTGACTAAATACAAAAGTATGATCCCAACAATCTTCCCCTAAGGGTCGGTCATCACGGTTGCTTGACGTCTTCATCTTTGTCGTTGACTTGTGACATGTAAAGCTTTAAACGTCTTCAAAATGGTTGAATGATAATGAATGTACTTTGCTCTATGTCTTAGTTCTTTGGTGATGATGTAGTGATTGTGTCATGAAGTAGTCTGCCATTCGTCACTCCTGCGTCTGTGGTGGTTGTCTGTCATTCCAACATACTCATACATCTTTGGACTTAGACTTTCACGTACAAGAAGTTCCTTTTCATATTCTAAGATCTTTAGTCTTTATGCTTTGTAGATTCTTCTTATTGGCGTAGAATCTTTCTTTGAACTTTGTGTTGCTGAGATCTTTGGGGGAGCTATCATTTGCTTCAAGATGTATGTATGAGCATGTTGGAATCTACCATCATGGAGGTGAGGTACCTGCAAGTAAACAATTAGCAATAAAACAACCGGTTCTTACAGATAAGGAATTAGAGCTCATCAACAGCATATTGTGAAGACTCCTTCTAATCCTTATCCAGGCCGTTCCCATATCAGATACTCCCGAAGGAGCTTACGAGACCTACTAAGTAGCTCAATGATTGGGTGAGTCGCTGGGGATCACTCCACGACTGTAGACCGTAATGGAACCACCACAAACACTAAGCGTAACCCTTGTGGGGTTACCGAAGTGACCTGCTGTCAGGGCTGTTTGATGTTGACCCTGGCAGGATTTCCGTTCAATCATTGAGAAATACATAAGTGATCCTCTCATAAACGTTCTCGGCAGATTGCTAAGATCTGCGAAGGACTCGATAATTTACAGTTGGTGTCCATTGATGTAGAACACCAGTTGTAGAAATACTAAGTGTTCCTAAGAGATCTTTGATGTATCTCAAGGCTCTAGACTCTATAAGTGCACACTTAGGTTTCCTATGCGGAGACTAGGGAGGGGTCTCCTGCTTCAATATCAACTATCTCTAAGAGATAAGTCGATAGATTACACTGGTTCCCCGTGAGAATAAAACAAGCTCTTTTAAGAGAACTTGAGTGGTTAAGAAGGTTTAGTGCATTGCGTCACTGGGTCCATGACGACTTAATCTTCAATACCGGTGTTGTCTTTTGCAACAACCAGTAGCATACGTATTGAACCCGGTGTCTGCCCTAAGGTTGAACATATGGAGGGCTATTTCTTTTCACCCTTTTCTTTACTTTTCTTTTTAATTCTTCAACTCCTTCTTTCCCTTTCATTCTTTTCTCCTTTTTTTTCGTATCATACCTAAGGACTTCTAATTCTAACTATGGGAGATGTCCTTGGGTAGATCCCTCCGGCTCTGGCGGATCATAGGACGGTTATTCCTATCTTAATCACCTTATAACTCCGACAGTAGCCAAGAAACCTTTGATTGAAAATCTCTCAAAGTGTTTGTCATAATCAAATATTTTGTTAACACTTTGAGAGTTTTTGTGTACACTTTTGAAGGGCTCCCCCTTCACATGTGCTTATAAGTGTTTAATAAATTTGCACATGCGGGAGGAGCAAGCATTTTGAATTGATCCACTTTTCGTGAACAAGACCGATTCGAGACACGCTTACATCACTAGTTAAACTAGCTTGAAGTTATTACCCGGCCTGGTCAAGTCCACAGAAAGTTTCTCGAGACGGTACATTTCTACTAAGACTAATCCTTTTCGAGACACACTTACGTGGTTAGTTAAAGAGATACATTGTCAGCTTTTAGGTGACAACTAGCTCTAGTAACTAACTTGATGTTATTACCCGTCGAGGATAAGTCTTTTCGATATTACTAACTTTTATTGTCTCGTCAATTCCTGGGTCATTACTGAGTCTAGCTCGCACATGATACATCTTTTAGCCTTTTGGCTACTTATATTTTAATCACTTTTTCATTTTCTCCCCCTCAAAAATAGCATATAATATGATGTTTTTGACAAACTTTTTAGATTAAAATATGCCTTTTTGAGTCTTATGGGGAGATTCACCAAGAACTTTTGATTTTGAACAAAGTATTTTGTTTTGACAAGTGCTCCCCCTCAACAAGTGATCAGGTCTTATTGAGGTGAAATACTTGTCCTTTTGAGCAGAATTATGAAAATCATAACACATTTGATTAATTCTACTCAAAAGTAAGAAGCCTTCGCTCCTTATATTAGGATTGAGGCACTGATGCGTACCTCAGGGTCCTTTCTTTACAAGATCGGGTTGTGCACTGTAATGCGTGCACAAGCCATTATGAAGTATAATATTGACAAATCAAATCAAATTCTTACAACTTTCTACCATTCAGGTCTCTGAAATGTCAACACCGGAAATCCTGGTCTGCCTCCAACATAACTTTCCAATCTCCTGAACTGATCCCTGCGCTTCAACCGGTTCTCAATCCTTAGAATGAATCTGCGAGCGTCCCTGGCCTCATTGGTATTCCACCTTTTAGATTTTCCCAGTGCTATGTCATCCAATCTGCTTTTGATTCCATCCCTGACGAACTTCAAGGTTTCATCACAGAACTTATGTATTTCTCCATAGGCCATGAAGCAGTTACGACCGTTTACACTGCGGTAGGTGAACCCAAATGCCGGATGTCTGATCAAGGAGTATTGAGGTAGATGTTGAAGGTTGGGGATGTCAAACATATTTGGTTTGGTGAGATTCAGCTTCTTCTGATAACTTTCCACTCCCAGTTGAAGATCTTCTACTCTTTCTCTGATGACTATCTGCCTAATGTAGATTAGGAGAGCTGTGATAAAGGCAAGCTGCATCTCTTTTGGTAAGTTGCAAAGCTTTCCTTGAACTTTGAGCAGGTACATATCTTCAATGTCGTTGAGGAGTAGTCGTGGAAAGTCTGACTCGGAAATATCGTACTCCTTTTCATCAAGTCTTTTGAGTGTGATTTTGCTGAGGAAGGGGTACCCAAAGTGAGTGACCGTAGAAATGAACTGAATTGAGACAATCTTCAACTCACTTGTCACATTGCCCATCGTCTGATTGAGTCTGCTGCTTCGATAATACTGTGCCCGGGTTTCTGGCCAATGATGTATACCGTAGAGTGCGTTCCGGTCATAGTCAACAACTTTGTCGATGAATAAGGCAGAGGCTTCTTCTTCGATGGCATTGTTGAGATATCTAGCTGCAGGGAGAAAGGCAAGTGATGTAATGTACTTCTTCTCAATCTTGCTGCCGAGTTGCAGAAATTCCAAGTCGTTATTGAAGAAGAACTTGTAAGGGATCTTTGGTTCCTTTGGCTTCCCAATCATAGGCAGTGGTTTGGACCAGTCGGTTATGTATGGTGCGGTTTTCCTTGTAACCGGATCGACGTAAGATTCAGGATTGATCCAGTCAATATTGCTTGACATAGCTCGAGCAATATTTTCTAGATGGTACTCAAGTTCGATGGAGTTAGCAGACCGATCTTTCAGAAGATTGAACGCATCATTCTTGATTCTTCGTAGCTCTTTCTTGTTCATCTTTTTCATTTGAAACTTATGCTGAATCAACTGAGCGTATTCCACTGTTCGACCATCTTGAGGTTCTTGATTGACTGCAAGTGGTGGTTGCGAATTAATCATCTTTTCAAACCAGGAGTAATCGGCAGTTTCGTCTTGGTCTAGCCATTTGAGAACGGTTTTCGGTTTCTTGGGTTCTGTGCCTTTTGATGAGGTATCCGGTTTGTGCTGATGATGCTTTCGTTTCCTTTCTTTCTTCTTCTTAGATGACGGTTCTGGAACTTCATCGGGCTGAGGAATCTCGTCACCACCTGTGTATTCGAAGTGATCATGTGCTTTGGGAGCCGAACCAGATGCCTTGGGTTGTTGTGAAGATGTAGTTGTTGTTGGAGGGTTGACCGGTGCTTGTGGTTGAGATGAGGATCCTTCGGCTTGCTTTTGTTTCTTTGCCTGAGAGTTAGGATCCTGATCTTCATCATCTCTTGGACGTTTCAGTTTGTCAGCCTCAGTGCTGCAGGTCTCTTTAGTCATTTTGGCTTTCAAAGCTTCTAGAATTTTAGCTTCTTCAGGTGACAATGTGAACTTGCTTGCCAATTTGTCTAAGAGCTGGGCTTCTAATTCGTCCATAGATAACCCCGGTAGTGGAACAGTTGATTTGTCAGCTCGAAGAGTAAACGTGGTAGATCGGATCACTTTCTTGACTGCTTGCTCTGCGAACTTGGTGAGTTAATCTCTCATAGGTGCCAGCAGCTCTTTCAACTCAGCGACTAAGTGTTGTTCCATGTACTGGTGTGCTTGAGCAGCCAAGGTGGCTTCCAAGTTTTCTTGCACATCCTTTGCTAAGAAGGTGTCAACCTTTTCTTGCAGCTCCTGGACATTAGTGTTGAGCTTAGTTAGTTCAGCAACTTGGCTTGCTAGTGATGCAACCTGATCTTCCAATTTGTTTTTCTTCTTTTCATGAACTCTTCTGAATGCTGTCTTTATCAACTTTGATGCAGCAGAGGCTTTGGTACTTGCAGGTTTCTTGATTGATTTGTCATGTGTAGATTCGGATGCAGGAGGTGATGATTGTGAAGATTCTATGTTGGTAGTAACGTCCTTATCATCTCCTCTTTGTGATTCGGGTTCTTCAACATTCTTTGCTTTGGCTGCTTCCTCTAACAATCTTTGTTCTTCTGCTAGTTTGTCAGCTTCGGCCTTAAGCCTTAATTCTTCTGCAAGCTTGGCTTCTTCTTCTCCTTTTAACTTTTCTTCTTCCAGCTTGGCTGCCTCTTCAGCCTTCCTGCTTTCCTCCATACGGATTGTTTCTTCCAGTTTGGCTTGTGCAAGCTCCTCAAGCCTAGCCTCTTCAGCTTCCTGCTTTTTCTTTAATTCCTCTTCTTGAGCCCTTTCTCTGAGCTCCATTTCTTCCATAGACAGCAAATGTGGAGCATCAGTATCCATGGGATCTTCCTCTTCCTCTTCTCCCGTTGCTGAAGCATTGAACATTTCTATGTCTGTGGGAGATACCGAAGGATTGTCGTAGACGACCAAGTCAGTATTGATTCCTGTAGCAGTATCAGGAATGCTACTAGATCCGCCAGCTTCGGTAGTATGAGAGAACACTGGAGGTGGAGGTAGATCAGCATTGAATGCATCTATCTTGCTGTGGAGGAGACCCAGCTTGAGAGTTCTTTCATTTTCTTCTTCAACTGAAAGACCTATATTTGATTGAGCAGACTCTTGTTCAGCAGTCATGGGTTCCTTCAGCTTCTCTTTCTTGACCCTTTCTTCTTCCAACTTAGTTTCTACTTCAGTGAAAGGTCTTTGATTGAGATCTGCTGGGTATTCAGCATTATCAGCAAATTCATCAATGTTCTTCTCCCAATCTTCAAATGTCAAGTCTTTATCATCAATATCTTCAAGATTGACATTCTCGGTGATATTGGCAAAGGCTTCCCTGTAAACTGGACCTTCGTCGGACTCGGTTTTAGAGTTAGACGGTTTTGGAGAAGATGGTGGTGAGGGAAACCACCCAGGTTCAGGAATGGATGCGGGCTTCTTGACAGGAGTTCTTCGCTTGAGTGTACCCTTTTTCTTTTGTGTAGACTTGGTAGAACTGCCGGAGCTCCCAGTCTTGCTACCATTCTTTCCTTTCTTCTGCATGCACGAAGGTAGAACAACTTCGTCCAGGAAACCAACTTTGTCTGCTTCAAGAGCTTGAAGGTAGTAATTGTAATTCTTGCAAAGCTTCACTTTTTCGTTCAAGAGACAGTCGGGAAATTTCTTTCCTTGCTTGCGTGTGCTGGTGTCGAGTCTCTTGATGATTCTGAGAGTTTCCTCGTTTCTGAAAGTGTGCTTGGCTTCATCATCAAGTCTTTGAGGAATATCGTCATACTCACGAAGGAAGCTTTCGATGAGTAATTTTGTGAAACGGACAAATGGAATGTTGTTGGTCTTGTGTTGAATGTGCCGCACAAGGTCTTCCCAAATGATGCTGGAATAATCTACTTTCTTTACGTTTGCCACTGCCCAGAAGAGTTTGAGGTGTTGGAGCTTGGGGTGTTCATGGCCAGTGTCTCTGCCAGATAAGGATTTGGCAATCAGAATATACAGGGTTCTCCATGGTTGTGGAAGAAATCTGATGTTGACCCTAGAATGTCTTGTCATCACTTCTTCTGATTCATCATAGCCAATATCCCGTAACCACTCTATCAGCTCTTCCTCGGTGGGTACTTGATCATATTCTTCATCTGGGCCAAGTTCGGGTAACCCAAGAACATTCCTAAGTGTGTCTATGTCCACAGTGACCTGTCTGTCATGAAGCATGCAAGTGAATGAAGCTTCCCCAAGGTCTAGCTGAAGTGTATGCCAAAACTGGTGTATGTAGAAGCAGGAGACTGAAGCTGACTTAGTGAACAAGAGCTTGTTGGGGTGATATAGGAGAGCATCCACTGCAACAATACATGAGGATTCGTTGCATGTGATTTTGTTGAAGTTGATACGTAAGTTGTTCTTTCCTATCTTCCTGGTGTAATCAGCGGGAAAGGTCTCTTCCCATGAGAGTTTTGGTTCAGGTTCTGGTCCATATGGAATGTCATTGTGTTCTGCCATCTGAATTGATCATAAACAAATACAAACATGGCAATGATTTACTTTGTTAGCTCAGACATTCAATTACATGATTGTGCATATTATGAATTGATCGGTGGGTGTTTGTGTGTGTGAAAACTTTTGTTATATGACAAACTTGTGTTATTATCACATGGTAGAAACTTATGACAATTAAGTTACGACATGAGTTTATCATTACAAGAGATTACGCATTGGAAATTTTTCCAACACTTAGAAAATTTCATGAATTGGACAATGTTACGCGTAAGTGGAAAATCCTACGCATAACTTATATTAAGCGTAAGAAATGATATTAGGCGTAGGTGCAAAGACTACGCATAACTTTATATGTTACGCGTAAGTTCAATCTTTTGCGTAGGCTTAATTTTACGCGTAGGAGTATATCTTATGCGTAAGATTAGAGCTTATGCAAAGGATTGAACCTAAGGCGTAAGATATAACTTGTGTGTAGGTTTTGACTTACGCGTAATATCATGTCTTAAGCGTAAGACCAAGACTTATGCGTAAGTTAATCTTTATGCGTAAACATTGTCTTATCCAAGACAATGTTTGTCAACGTGTCGAATCTTACGCGTAAGATTCAATCTTACGCGTAGGATGAACATCTTATGTGTAAAAACGTCCTTTTTCAGAAAATCACCTTTAGAATTTTGAGTTGTTTGATTCCTGAAAGTGTACAAACATAACCACTGATCAATATTTAAACCAATACACTTTATACACACATTTTATGCGTAAACATGTCATGATTCATAGTTATGCGTAAGACCGTATGAACACATAATCACAATCCTAATCAAACATGATTCTGGGTAAGAATAGGCATAGGGCAAGTGTAACATACACCCTAAGGATCAAATGGTCCAAATTATAACACATATTATCCACAAAATCAGAAAATCAAAGCTGCTATTGCAATGAGCCTTAAATCCTAGAATCATGAGTAATAAAATGTAATTGCAGCAATTAAACCACAAGATTGAGTTCCTAGGCATGTATAAACACTATCCCCATCACCAATTTCATCCATAACACTCAAACTCAAGAATCCCTAAATCCATCGTATGAACCCTAATTCACAAATCAATCAATTGATGTTTCTGGGCACAATTGGAGTTAAGAGACATGTTTATTATCGTCCTAAGAATGTTTCCCATCAATCAATTTAGCCATAACAACAACAATTTATGGGTTCAAGATTTACGCACAACCCTAGATCTAATAAATCAATTAAGACAAATTAAACCGTTGGATTAATGTAATCTTTAAAACCCTTATAAAGAATCATGATCAACACAAGTTGTAACTTACAGATTTGAAGTTTGATGATCGAATTAATCAATTGATTATGGATCGTTGATAGTGGTAGTTGTAATATTAAATGTGTGAAAGTAAAAGTGCAGGTGGTAGTAAATGTGTGGTCAAAGTGGTTTTGACCAAGGGTAAAATGAGTTACATGTTTTGCAATTTTGGCCCCTTAACCTTATGAAACATTTACTCATAATGCCCAAGTTAACTTACTCATTAATCTTTCGTTAATTTCCTCAAGTTATGACAAGAACAACTTGTGGTACTCCCCCTCGACCTTAGACCGTAGTCAAAAGAAACTAAAATTTTATTATATTGGTCAAGGAGAGTATCCCGAAACACTTTAAAGCATCATTTTGTTTGAAAAACATAATATTTTTGGTAAAATGCAAGTATAAAAGTTAATATTTTGTGAAAATTTTAAAATACTTTTCCTCCCCCTCAACACTTGTTTTGAATAATTAAAGACGTTTTACAAAAAAATTAGTGTTGAAAAGAAAGGAATATACTTGCATTTTTTTTTAAATGGTTTTATATTTTTGTATTTTGTTTTTGAAAAGATATTTACAAAGATAGTTTGATGTTTGATGATCAATTATGTTTTAAAAACTTTTCCAGATCATCTGGAGTCAAACATCGCATACCAATTTGGTGAACTAGACTAGCAAACCTTGATGGTGCTAAGGATTTGGTAAGTAAGTCTGCCAATTGGTACTCACTCCCAACAAAATACAGTTCAACGGTACCCTTTTCAACATGTTCTTTGATGAAGTGATATCGGAGATCGATGTGTTTGGATTTGCAATGATGTACTGTGTTGCAGGAGATAGCAATTGCACTTTTGGAATCACAGTAGATTGGAATCTTGTTGAATAGGTAGCCATAATCCTTAAGTTGTGATCTCATCCAGATGACTTGAGCACAACAAGCAAACATGGCTACATATTCAGATTCTATTGACGACAGTGATGTGCAGTCCTGCTTCTTAGATTGCCATGACACAAGTTTATCTCCGAGAAACTGTAATCCACCAGATGTACTTTTGCGTGTGTCTAAACATCCTGCATGATCAGCATCTGAAAAAGCAATTAGTTCAAAACCAGAATCCTTCGGATACTAGATTCCCAAGTTAATGGTTCCCTTTATGTATCGAAGGATTCTTTTGACCTCACTGAGGTGTTTTTCAGTTGGTTTAGACTAATAGCGAGAGCACATGTAGACAGCAAATACTATATCAGGTCTACTAGCTGTGAGATACATGAGTGACCCAATCATACTTTGGTATTTGGTAGGGTCAACTGGAGTCCCATGTAAGTCAGCATCTAGTTTTGTGGTATAGCCCATTGGTGTATTATAAGTATCACAAGTCATCATTCCATGTTTCTTTAAAATTTCAAGAGCATATTTGGACTGATTTATAAAAATTCCACGGGGTGATTGATGAACTTGTAGTCCTAGAAAGAACGAAAGTTCATCCATCATGGACATTTCAAAATTATCTTTCATTAATTTTGCAAAATCATTAGAGTAACTTCTTTTTGTTGAGGCAAAAATAATGTCATCGACATATATTTGAACAACAAGTAAGTCCTCCCCGTAGGTTTTTGTAAATAGTGTTGGATCCACCGATCCTTTAGAAAATTTATTGGCCAGCAAGAAATTGGACAGTTTGTCATACCACGCCCGTGGGGCTTGCTTAAGTCCGTAGAGTGCCTTTTTGAGTCGGTAAACGTGATTAGGACGCTCAGGATCAACGAAGCCGTCTGGTTGGCTTACATAAACTTCTTCACGGAGTTCTCCATTAAGAAATGCTGTTTTAACATCCATTTGGTAAACAATCATGTTCCTGTGTGCAGCGTAGGCCAAAAAGATCCGAACAGCTTCATGTCTAGCCACTGGAGCAAAGGATTCAGCAAAATCAAGTCCTTCTAGTTGAGAGTATCCTTTCGCTACCAGGCGTGATTTGTTACGTATGACAGTACCTTCAGCATCTAGCTTATTCTTCCAAATCCATTTTAACCCGATGACAAAGACTCCGTCAGGTCTTTCAACTAATTCCCAGACTTCTAATCGTATGAACTGCTGAAATTCCTCTTGCATAGATTCAATCCAGTTGTCATAAGTCATTGCTTCTTTGATGTTCTTAGGTTCTTCGTGACAAACTGTGAGTGCATAGATACAAGTTTCTCCATCAGTGTGAAGTCGTTGTCTTGTCATTACAGGTGCATCTGGATGGCCAATAATATGAACTAGTGGATGGTCTCGAGTCCATTTGTGTGTTGAAGGGTGTAGTTGATAAGTATCTCGCATATTAGCAGGATCCAAATTGCGTGTAGACGATTCAGCTATGTCAGGAAAGGTAGGAGCCGGTGCAAACGGGTTAAAGAACGCATCAGGATCATGCTCTGCGGGTTGTTAAAGAACGCATCAGGATCTTTAGCTGATTGTCGGGAGTTAGAAACTGTTTGTTCTGCTGTAAATGGTGATGCAATTGGAGGACCGTCTTTCTCAATAGTTGTTGTTTGTTGAGGAGAGTTTGGTACTGGAATATTATTAGGTTGAGCAGCCGAAATAGGTGAGACCTCAGTAGGACGGTATTCAATTGTGTCATCAAACAGTGGAGCAAACAAGGTTTCCAATTCTTTGCGGTTGAGTGGCAATGGTTCAGCCGAAGAGTCCAGAGAGTTAAGACGGTTGAATTCGGGTCCTAAGCTGTGTTGCTCAGAAGCCATTTGTGTGAGTTCATCAAAATTAGCTTGAATGGTTTCTTGAATTTTTCTTGTTCGACGATTCCATATCCGAAAACCTTTTGAATTTTCACAGTATCCAACGAACACTCCAATGTCAGCCTTTGCTTTAAGTTTACCTAAATCATCACGATCATTTTTCGGATAACAAAGTGCTCCAAATACATGAAAGTAATCGATGTTCGGTTTTCTTTTGTGAACAATTTGATAAGGTGTTTTGCGATGGCGTTTTGTGATCATGCAACGGTTTTGGGTATAACATGCGGTTGAAACAGCTTCCGCCCATAAGTAATCTGGTAATTGAGCATTAATCAACATAGTTCTAGCAGTTTCCACTAACGTCCTGTTGCGTCTTTCAACAACTCCATTCTGTTCTGGGCTTCTAGGAATAGATGTTTGATGTTCAATTCCCACTTTCTCAAAATATGACCGAAGTGTCTGATTCTTAAATTCAGTTCCATTGTCAGTTCTGACTATTCGTACCGTGTTGCGTAACTGAACTTGAATTTTAGTGAGAAAGGTGATGATCATTGAAGGAGCCTGATCTTTACTTCGTAGAAAATAAACCCAAGTCCATCTTGAGTAATCATCCACAATTACAAGAATGTAGCGTTTACCGTTGATACTTTGAACACGCATCGGTCCACACAAATCCATATGAAGCAATTGTAAAACATGATTAGTACTGTTCTCAGGTTTTGAAGGAAAATGAGCCCGAGTACTTTTTCCTTGTTCACAGGCTGAACATAAGTGATCCTTGGTAAAACGGAATCTTGGAAATCCATCAACAAGTTTGTGACGAGCAAGGTCAGTCATAGTTTTGAAATTCAAGTGCGAAAGACGTTTGTGCCATAACCAAGATTTAGTCGATTCTGCTTTGGAGAGAAGACAAATTGGAGATGTAGCAATCATATCTGACATTGATATCGTATAAAGATTAGAACCACGTGAGCCAGACATAAGATCGTTTCCTTGTAAGTCACGAACGAAGCAAGTTTTCTCATGAAATGCAACTTCTAGATCCCCATCACAAAATTGACCAACAGAGAAAAGGTTGTGTCCAAGGCCTTCCACATAATAAACACGACTGATTTCAATGTTCCCACTGATATAGTCACCATATCCCATGATTAAAGCGTAATGATCATTCCCGAATCTGACAGTACCAATGAACTTTGAGACAAAGTTGTGTAACAGTTTGAGATTGCCTGTCATATGTCGGGTGCATCCGCTATCAACAATCCAGAGAACAATCTGTACCACCTGCATCACAAGAAGACGACACAGATGGAACAGAAGTAAGGGTGGAACCCAAAGAAAGTGCGGGTTCCTGTTGGTTAGAAGCACAGGTATTCAACAATTTAGGAATCCATTTAAAGTCTGGTTTATATTGTAACCAACGTTGCCAATTCCAACTAGTTCTTGCTTTCTTAATGGTGAATTCACTAGTAGTTGGCTTATTCCTAGATTTGTTCTCTGCACTTATGGGGGTAACTTCAACTTCATTAGAAACCGTAGAAGGCGGCTTTCCTAAGATAGACTTAGAGGCAGTAGTGGGCCTAGAAGGAATGCGTGTCCTACGTTTCTTATGACGATTAAGAAGAGAATTAGCTATACATTTTGTATGATCACCAGAGGATACGCTTTTACGACAAAACACACAAGATGCATTAATATTCAAAACATTCAAAGGTTCATCATTTGTTACATTTAGATTTTAATTACAATTTGCCAGATTAGAATCTAAATCTGATGCAACATGAGTTTTATTCAAATTCCTAAGTTGATCTTCTACTTCTTGAGCTTCTAGTGATCCTCTTTTACGTTGCCAGAGCCTATTCTTCTTTTTACTTTTTCGCTTGGGTCTGCTAACGCTATTAGTGGAGACTAGTCCTGTAGAAGTGGAGTTATCAACATTAGTGTTTTGAACAACATTTCCTTTAGCAGTTTTGTCTAATTGATACAATCCTGGTGCTATCACCGTGGTGTCAACAAACTTTCCTTTTTGGAGTAGCTTAATTTTCTCTTTCAAATCGATGATGATGTGATTTTTTTCTTGAATATCAGACTCAAGTAAACCATTGCAATATTTGATGTCATCGCGGTTTTGTTGCCATTCGGCGTTTTCAATTTTTAAATCCGCAATTTCTTTCTCGTATTTGAGACACAGACTTTTGAAAGACTCATTGTTTTTGCAAAGCTGACAAGAGTTTGAAATATTTTGACTTTGAAGTTTCAATTCCGTTTCAATACTTTGAGCTTGACACCATTCAAGCCTTTGTTTGAGTTGACAAATTTCTTTTGAAAATTGTTTTGTCACATCATCATTCTGTATTCTCAGCTTGTCATTTTCATGTTTAAGTGTCTCGATTTCCACATTCAACAAGTTATTATCAACACAAAGATCATCCACAAGCATAGAAGTACCAGATTTATAGAGATCATTCATGATAACAGAATAAATATCAGCATGGAGAATTTGTTCCAAGAGTCGATCAGCATCATTTTTTAAAACTCTATTTCTCTGCTTTTGAACCAAAATCTCATTTTCAGTAGAGTTGAAAACGTTTATCATATTTTTGACCTCGTTTTGAAGTTCCTGATCCCAACGTGTAGCACAGAGACAGAGGTGTTTGACAATTGGCAACATTTGTTTTTGAAAAATATCTCTCTTTTCTCGCTCGTAAGCGGATTGAAAAGTTTCAATTTTAATTTCAGAATTACGTTCAATTGTTTCCTCCAAAATTTTGATGTCTTCCATAAATGTTTTGAAATAATTTAAGACACGACAATTTTTCGGTAAAGGTGTAAGTTCACCGGATGATGGTAAAGGACCATTGATTTGTGCTACAGTTTGGACAGGGGCCGCATTAGAGGATGAAACATATGACTCTTCGACATACCATGATTTCTCAGGTAATTCCTATTGAGGAACAAAAGATTTAGAAATATGTGGAGCTTTTGAATAATCATATGGTGTCCAATATTGAACATAACTCATTTTTGATCGACTCTCGTCTTCAATTTCTTCCTCTTCTTCAGTATCAAAAACAACAGCACGCACAATCGTATTATCAAGCAAATAGTCCATACTGTAAATTTTAGGAATTTCTTTGAATACCGTGTGAAGAAACATTGAATTGTAATCGCCAAGTGCAAATCCTTTATCGGGTCTTGGTTTTAAAGTAAATTTCTGAATTGTTGTGACAGAGTTTCCGTGTTTGTAAATAATATTACGAAATTCTTTGAGTTGTTTTTCAAGATCAACAATCTCACCGAGTAAGTTATCTATATACTTCCTTTTTCGTATCTTATGTTCACAAAAATCCTTTTTACAACTTGACAATTCTGTTTCTGTTTTTGAAAGTACTGTTTGAAGACGTTCAACTTGCATTTTCAATTCACACTTCTCACTTTCGAGTTTAGAAATCAACTTCCCGTTTGACTCAATTAAATCTTGCATTTTGTGTTGAAGATCTTGCTCTTTGTTGTAAGAATCTTGAAAAGCTTTTTCAAAACTTTTTGCATGTTTAATCTTGTCTTCCTGATTTGAAAGCTGAATTTTATAACACTCGATATCTCTTGCAAGTGATGCATTTGTTTCTTTTAAAACTTTGTTTTTCTCGTTGCATTTTATGATTTGCAATTGTTGAGCATTCAGTTGTTTAGATAACAATATGAGGTCAGGGTCTGGATCAAATGATGGTTCATGTTGTTCTAAATGATCATGTTTATCTTTCTCAATAGGATCATCAAATGAAACACCTGTGTCATCATCAAATATGACAACTGTGCTTATTTGTTCATCTGTTTGAGAAGATGAAGATGATTTAGATGGAACAACTTGCGCCATATCTGATTCAGAAGCAGAAGGTGAGGCTATTTCATGTATTAGGCATGCTTTTTGGTCATGTACCTGAGACAAGCCGTCAGTGTCATACACTGGACCTGAATCATTAAACTGAAGTTCCTGCATGTTGGCCATAAGCATCACAGCTGCATTGGCTTCCAGATCTTCCATGTCATCATCATTGTTCACATTTTCCATGAAGTTGTTATCATGTTCAGGGAAATGTCCATCTTTTTCATCTTGAAGAGACATGAGTAATGCCTGCTTGTGAAACTTACTACCCCGAGTTCTCGGTTTGGGACATGCTGTCGCTATATGACCTTGTTCATTACAGTTATAGCACCACACTGCATTCCCTGAGTTGGAGTTCCTAGTTGCAACTGGTTCAGACCTTTGCTGAGAAGATCCTGAGTTGTTCCTGAACCCTCCATTGTTACTATACCTCTGACCATTCCCAAAATTTCCTAAAGAACTTCCTGAACCAGATCGACCATAGTTACGATTCTGAATTTCTACCCTTCCATCATTGACAACAGCTTGATTCCTTGTGTTAGAAGATGAACGTTGACGGTTGTTTGTTTTGTTGGAGAATTTGCTAAAAGCACGAGCAATAAGAGCAAGTCCCTGATTCAACGTATTAAAGTCATCATCATCATCGTCATTGGAGTTTGAGTAATACACTGCATCATTGTTGTTTAATGGAACAAGTTGAGTAGAAGCATTTTGTGGAGATGAATCATAAGGGACCATTTGGTTCGAGGTAGAAGATTGTGGATAACTGAAGTAGTTTTGCTCTTGAACATATGCATGATTTGACATTGGTGGTGGAGCATAGGGAGATTGAGCTACGAGTGCCAAAGAATTTGGTGTTGGTGTTGGTGTGTATCCTCCTCGTAGAGCTCGATCTTTTTCAACTTCAGGTTCATGGTGTTTCAGAAAATCATACAACAAACCATATGGTGCATCATGAAGATTTTTGGTTTGACGAACAAATGTCACATATTTATGCCAATCAGGGCCAAGACTACCAACGAATTTGGATTTTACTGCAATCCTTGGTACTGTGATTTTGTGACGTTCCAGATCATTGACCACATTTGTGAAACGATGATAGTAGGATTCAAGTGACTCTCCTGGTTCAATTGTGATGTCAGTGTATTCCATGTAGAGTTTGAATTCCATATCATCTTTGTTCAATTGAGTGCCTTCCATAAGGAGATGAACATGTTCCCACATAGCTTTGGCTGTTTTCTGAGCATCGACACTTCGATAAATTGGATTAGGTATTCCTTGAAGTATATAAGCCATTGCATACTCATCAGCTTCACGATGTAATTTCTGTTCTTCTGTGAGTTGAGATTCTGGAAGAGGTCTATCACCAGGAGGACGTGGAGGATCAGCAGTTGGATCACCAATTTCAAATCTTGTTGGCCACTCAAATGGTCCTTCAAGTATCACTTGCTTCAAGAATTTCCCATGAGGTTTCTTTAGTTCAAGAAATCGTAAGAATCGACTTGACCATTGAACATAGTTCCCAGGTGTTAGCATTGGAGGTGTTTCAAGTGATCCTGCCTCATGTCTGGATTGTTGAGTTGTAATAACTTCACACATTCTATCAAACCAGTGAGGTTGTTTGGAGGAAAACTGAGTGTTTTGTTGTGACATTTGATATGGTTGTTGTTGAGGAATGATTTGATGTTGTTGCATCATGAGATATTGTGTTTGTGGATTAAACGGTTGTTGTTGAAAGTGTGATTGAGAAGGTTGTTGATATGATTGTTGCTGATGGTATTGTTGTTGCTGAAACTGCTGATGTTGTTGCTGAGGGTTAGAGAAGTAGTAATGTGGTGGTTGAGACATCTTTGAACACTTGTGTAGTAATGGATCTTTGTAGAAGATTGAAATGCACGTTCCTTTGGTTAAGTTCAAAATCCCTGGGGTAAGTTGAATTCTTACGCGTAACAATAATCTTACGCGTAAACTTTAGGTTATGCGTAAAGAGTAGTTTATGCGTAAACTAAGAGTTTATGCGTAAGTTTTCTCTTTACGCGTAAGCTTTGGCTTATGCGTAAGGTTAAACAACCAAACAAATCTTTCGAACTTATCCAAGCTTGAAAGATATCCGAAGTCGAAGTATTCCACTAACTTATCCAAGCTAGGGAAGTACTGAGTCACCGTAACACAAGGAGAAGACCTTTGATGAAACTTAAGCGTAGATTCTGGCAACTTACGCGTAAGATTAACTCTTATGCGTAAAAATGAACTTCTGCGTAGAAAAGGCAACTTCTGCGTAGGATTTGACTTCAGCGTAGGACTTAGGCGTAGGAGACCAAGTTAAGCGTAGGAACAGGGTTTTGACCAAGGTTACGCGTAGGAAAAGGGTTTTGACCAAATCTTACGCGTAGAAAGGACAAAAGATTCTGTAGACAGCTTTTTAATCGTACTGTTCATGTATGTTACGCGTAAAGAGGTCAGTAGCTTGAAAAATCTCAAATTTTTTAAGAAAAATGCTTAGAAATAAGGTACTTTTGATCAAATAACTTCACCAATACTTAGAAAACACTTAAAATGAAAGATTTTGTTACCAAAAACTAGTTTTCCAATATCAAAGAAGCTATAAAACCATAAGAAACTATAAGAACATGAGATAAAAGCCTTAAAAATCAAAACTTTATGCAAAAACTAAGCTTCAAATCACTATATCAACCTTGAAACTTGTCCAAGCTTCAAGATTTGAGTGAAAGAAACAAAGAAAAATGCAAAAAATAGATGAGAATCACCCTAAACCCCACGTAAATTCCAAGAAACACACTTCAATCTCTAGTAGGCGAATGATACCACTTGTTAGGTCACCATTTATGTAAACACAAGTATGATAATGAAAGAAATGAGATGAGAATGAGAGATGGTTGATTATAAGAACAATGAAGATTGTAAGAACAAGAGTTTCACTAAGATATTCAAATAACCAACAAATAAAATGTTTACATAAGCTTGGTATTTATAAGGAGAGGAGTAGGGCAACACTCCCTTCCTCCCTCCTTCCTTTTGGACGTGGGCTTCCAAGCCCATTGGGCTTTAATACTTAAGCCTTGTATCATAAAACATAATGAAATAAATAACTAAGCAACCTATTACAAAAGGTAATGACCGAGACTTGACTAAATACAAAAGTATGATCCCAACAGAAAGTCAGGCCATCAAAAATATGCTTGGTGTCACTGATGAGTCTAGTCTCCCTGAGTCCATTAATGAGTCTGAACCTATATCACAGAGTCCACTCCCACCATTGAGAGTTCTTCATGGAGCTGAACCTAGCTCTGAGCTAACACCCTTGGTGTATACTCAACACTCTCCAAGAGAGAATGATGGTTTAGGAAGAACTATCTTGAAAAGACCACTCACTGAAGTCTCAACTCCAAATGATGACTCCACAACCTCAGTCTCAAATGAGGCTATCACTGACAGCCCTGACTCCAAATTTGATCAGTTGGCTGAACTTGTTAGGAAGCTGAGTGAAAAGATTGAATCATCTGAGAAGAAAACTCAACCTTTGGAAAAGGAAATTAACCAGCTTCCTCAAGTTCCACCAAATCCAAGGCCACATCTAAACCAAAAATGAGATGTGAATTGGATAATGGAACTGTAAGCAGTCGTATTATATAATGAATTGATATACCGGGTATTATCGTCTTCATTTATACTACTGTGTTCTATATTTGCATGTTTAATCCACGAATAATTTATTTATTCTAAAATTGTCCATTGCCAGTTGACGATACGGGAGTATCATCGAATTAAGGCAAATGTGAGCGTGTTTGTGATTTATTTGCCAAACTCATATGTTGTTCATTGTGATGAACATTGGACTGACCCAACCTTCGAGAATTCACTGCATGGATTGGCGTTAATAGTGAATCTCATAAATGGTTATGTCTCTTATCCTTAGACTTGAGATGCAAGTAGGTCTTGCATGTGTGGAATTTCATTCTTTGATATGGTTAAACGCTGTCTTGAATAAGGTAGTTATAAAAACCATTTTCAGGAGTGATTTGAAACACATGAATGACACGTGCAGTCAAAATAGGGTTTGTTCCTCCACATGTCATGGAGTTAGATACTATTGGGCCCCTCGATGAATTAAACGGATGTTTGTATGGCCGTACCCAAATGAGATTAGGATGAATCTTAATTCACTTGGTAATCTTGTTCAATATCTAAATCGAGAAACATAATAGTTGAACAAATAGAATGACTTTGATCCATGTCTAGTGTTCAACATAGTATCTGTAACAAAAGGATGGATGACATATAAACCATTTAAATGAGACGTTTAAGAAACTTCCCTTACATATTTCTAGGGGCATTGGAGTGTTGCTAGACGCTAACCTTTGCTTGTATAATTACTTGATTATTTTGACGTCGCAAGTGGGAGCTGTTGGAGTATGCTCGTGTCATAATAAATAATTATATGGCTAGACATATGTGAGCCTATGGGGTTACACACTTATACACAGAGACACCATTTTATAGATTGTATTTATCATATTTACAATATATAAATGACTACGTAACTCGGGATCAATAACGGGCCATTAAATACTAAGTTAGACTTAGTGTTTTAGGAGTGGACCAACAATGGGCAAGCCCATTGTGGGCCCAATTCATGGCCGGCCTACCCAAGGGATAAAAGGAAGTGATGGAACTTTTGGAGGGGCTATGTGTAATAGGTAAATGATAAGACCAAATATGATTTAGTCTTTGATTTGATGAGATATGAAATTAACTTACAAAAAACGTTTCCCACCTCCTCCTCTCCTAAAAGTGACGGCAAAACATATACACCCTTTTTAGGGTTTGTGTTTTTGATCTCTTGTTTGCTTCATCAAATGTAGATGAATCAAGAATCAAGGTAACGTGCTCAAGACTAGCATCGGGTGGTGTTCTACGACGTGTAGTATGTTTCCATCATAGAGGTGATCTATTTTGGTCACTTGGTTTCATAGGTGGTTCGTGGTGTTGGTGATGGTCTCCATACGATTCTACCGATCACGCTACAAAGGTATAACTATCTTGTTTATCTTATTGATTGATCATATGGCAATATGGATCCGTTGTTGGTGATGTTTTCCACTGCATTTGATTGTTTCTTTTATGTTATTATTTTCAACATCACCTATAGTGGTATCACGAGCCATCATATGTGCCATATGATTATCGGGTATGCATAAAAATGGCTAAAACGGGTGTTTTTTTGATGATTTTTGAAGTCATGGTTAAAACAGCCCTAGGGCTCCAATTTTTTTCTCATAGAACGACCCTTTAGGGGTCTTATGATCTGCACTTTTTGGTCCCATGGCCATTTGTTATGCATACGCTAATTGGTTACTTGTCGGATACGTGAAAAATGGCCTAAACGCGTGTTTTTTATCGGTTTTCAAAACGGTTTTAATTCAGCCCCTAAGGCCATATTTTCCTGGTTAAATGGTATTTGGAAGGTCCTAATATCAGTGGGTTTTGACCCTTAAGTCATAGGAAACACGTACCTAACGGGGTTTTAATTCTTGTTAATTATTTCTTCGTTTTCGTTGGCTAACAATTTATTTCTTGTTATTTAATTAGTTTCCATGGAAAATACATGCATGTTTGTCCATGGAGTTAGCCAACACCATGTTTTAATCATAATATTATGGTATTATTATGTATATATGCAAAGCCGATGAAAACCTAGACCACTTGTGACATGGATTGTTGTGTATGTTGTTTAAATTTCGTGTTTTGGGGTTTTTGCCATTGTTTCGGCATTTATGTAATTATATTCTTTTGGTTGTATCCATTTTTTGGGCACTTTTACAGTAGGTTAAAAGTAAGTTGTATTTTACTTTCAATATCATGTAATTGTGGCTTGGTGGTGAAAGGCGAAAGAGTTAAAGACATTTTTGCCGAAAAATGACTGCTGGAACACCAGTTGGCAAAACGGAGTTTCCCGGTGATTGGTAGGGTATTTTTGGCTGAATTTTTTTTTGCAGGTACTCAAGACATGGGCCTACAAGTTTCTAGTTTTGAGTTAAGCCCGGGGAAACCTCCTTCATGGATTTATGGGCCATCCAACACAGAAATTCTGGAAGGACAGCAACTACTTGTCATGTGCATTATGGGCTTCCAACTTGCTCTTGATTGTCTTGGAGCAAGTGGGAGTCCTCCGTGTAGTTGTGTGGTTTGTCCCTAGTTGACTCTTGGTTCTCGTGATGGATCACGAGACCAAGCATAGGTTTTTTCATCGGTTGAGGCTTTGCATATTGTGGTTGGGTGTTTGTTTTTGCTTTTTATATATCTTGTTATCATATGTAAAATTGCAAATAGTTTTCTGTAAACTTAAAAGGAAACACAAACCATTATCAAAACTAAGTCTTTTGATTTAGTTTTACTAAGTTTTTGAAACTTAAAATCATTGTTTTTAAATAACACCTAAACTTGTTATGTATGTTATTCTATTTATGTATTGTCCAAACTTTATTATCCACGTAGGATGGATATTAGTCATGAAAATGGACAACTCGACACACATAAATTAATACAATGATTAGACTTAAGTTAAGAAATGTTTTTAACTTGTGCTACGAAGGATGAATGCATGCTCCTTTCGTACACCTTTTTGATCCACATCAAAACTTTTACCCGTCAAAAATTTAAGTCATGCCGTCCAATTTTGAGAACACTTGCAATTGATTTTTGCCTATGCGTGGGACCTAGGTTGAATTGTAACCCAAGGTTACTATTCTCTATGCGTGGGACCTAGATATATTCTCGCACGTTCTCAAATTGGATGACTTAATCGAATTAAGCGGTGAGACCTTGACCCGAGGCAAAGATAGGACTAAACATGCCTACATGACACTAGTTGTTTGACACTAGATGCCATGAGTCCCATAAGGATCTAAGAGTTGTACATGTAATACAATTGGTGATCGTCGCCTACCAATTGAATCTACTATTGCTAGCAGATCAATTGATATGATAGTAGAAGCACAATGTGGATCTTAGCCTTTTACGTAAATTAATTGTTTTAAATTGTAAACATGGGGTAATTAATTTATAAAAGGATAATTATCGAAAATACTAAATATGAAATTTGTGTATTCAATTAATGAATTAATGCAACACAAAACGTAAACAAAAGTTTGTTCTTTTCTAGTTAAAAGGATCAAACTAAGTCTTTCTTTCCTTGTAAGAAAGAGACTTATTCCTATCCTTTTTCTTTATAAGGAAAAGCCATAATAGGAATATTTGAATTGTCCTAATTCTAATAAAACTCAAAGCACACATACTCTAGAACTCGTGATGTCTTGTAAAAGTCAAAACGGTTAAGTATGTTTGCACATCTTATTCTTTCAAGTTCGTTTTATAACCCTAGTTCCGGTTTTGAAACCTTCAAGAAATATAAGATATTTGGATAACTAGAGAACATGTTTTCTATAGCTACCAAACTAATATGAGTTAAAATAATTAGAAAATGGAAATATCAATAAACCGCAAAGTGGTAAAGGCAATTACTAGCATGATTACCTAGCAATGTGTCTTAACCCGATAAACGTGGAGGAACTGCATGCCTATTTTCAAGTTTAAAATGATGGCTAGCCCATCATCTATATATTAGAACTTGATGCACTTCCTTGAATACCTATGTACATGTTTACTAGCCTATAGTGACTCACATTAGCAATAATGTGTAGATATTCAAAGAAAGCAGGAAAGTATCCAATCATCACTCACTCTCCACTAGTGATGTAACACTTTTAATGTTGTCTAATCCAGTGGGAGCTACGTGATTGTATT
Organism: Artemisia argyi; assembly: GCA_030686995.1. Taxonomy (NCBI): domain Eukaryota; kingdom Viridiplantae; phylum Streptophyta; class Magnoliopsida; order Asterales; family Asteraceae; genus Artemisia; species Artemisia argyi. The sequence continues at coordinate 90,660,501 of CM060704.1, forward strand.
ACTGGTGAAGAAACACATGTAATGTTCTCTAATCCAGTAGGAGTTGTAAGCTCTATTAACTTACAAGTTGCCCATCTTATTTCTAGATTGTCTTGAAATAATACACTACTTTCCATATATGAAGCATCATAGTTTTTATGAGAACCATTGCATAAAATTTTATAAGATAACTTGTCGCGTTCCTAATGTTGCTTCCTGAAATGTTATCAATAAAATTGGTATGTATGATTCATCATGAAAGAGATAAAGTTCTACACATCTATATTTTGATTTTGACTAAAATCATATGTTATCTATGACACAGCGTCATATTTACTTGCATGATGTTGTGCCATGCACAAGTGGGAGAAATCTTAATTGTGTGCAAGGTACAACATATAACAATATGACTAATGATTTTTCTTAACTGCAAGGTAAGAAAACTAAGAATCTATTAGGACTTATACACATAAAATGTATGTTGCCCTAATTAGAAAAAATGTCAAGATAACGTGAAAAGCTACTTCAACATATTTGCTGAATTGTTTAGTAAATATGATTATGTCTTCTTGTAAATTCATAATCATGAAGTATGTAATTAATTTGAAATTACTATTGAGGCCAATTGTCGGCACTCATAATCACTTTAGTTGAATATGTTTAGGTCTCTTGTAAAGACATAAATATCAATTCCGTTAATTGTTAAAAGACTTATAACGTAAAGTAAGACGTTAACTTGTTATGTCTTCTTGTTAAAGACATGTACACTTACGACGTATAATAAAATATTTAGTGTTTATGTTTTCTAGTCAAAACATACACATGAAGGCATTGACTTGGTCAAAGACTTATAATATAAAGTATGCAGTAGGCTAAAAATACTATTGAAGCCATCTGGTATGACTTGGTTGGCAGATACGTAAGCCAAAGAGTATAAGTTCATCTAATGAGTTGAGGGATAGTCTCACAACATCTATCCACGTGGAATACCACAACTTTATGGTATGTCCATCATAGATATTGTTTGATCTTTGATGACTCAAACTCTTTTACTTCCAAAGTAATCAAGGTTAGAAAATTGGATGTGCCGTGTGTACACCCAATATGGTTCTAACCCAGAAGGAATTTAAGACACCATTGTATTATGGAATGGGATGAATCCCATTATGTCTTGATTTTAGTTCTGAATTTGTTAAATACCTAAGAGTAAGTAATTAACAAACTAGAGTCAAGAACTAACGATGTATTTTGGATGTCCCACTTGAAAATAATTTATTGTTATCAAGATGTTGAGTACTTGGAGATTAGTCTCCACTTACAAAAGCAAGTAGGAGCACCTTTAGATCTTGAAGTCATTCAAGAGCTAAATACACAATCTTCTGAGTACACTTGCTAATGTCATACTAAGGTTGAACATGCATATGTTAAACCATAGATTGATATCTCTCATTCATAAATCCGCAAGGATACCCCTAACACCTTGAATGATATAGTTTTTATATCAATGTTAAGGGACATAAGTTAGAGGATCATAGTGAACCTGCTAACTAAAGAGATGCATTATCAGATCTTGAATATGATGAATAGCTTAAAACTATGAATGATAAGATGGAGTCCTTGAAAGACAATCACTCATGGAGCTTGATTGATCTCTTACCAAATCAGTTAGACTGTGAGGTTTAAAATGAGTTTCTTGAACTAGAAGACTCATAAGGACAAACTTGTACACATATTTAATGCATGCGTAGTAGAAGGAGTTTACTCGTACTCAAGAAATTGACTATGATTAAATCTTCATACCTACAAACATTAAATATATAAATATGATTAATTGTCATACCTGTTTTCATGTAAATGAAATATGACAATGGGATTTCAAAACACTTTTTGATTACTTTTGCGAGGACGATTAGTAATCAAAAGGGTTTATGAACCTTGATGAGTGTGTAAATACTCATCATTTTTATCGTATCTGAACTGCCAAAACATCCAAAAACACTCAGTAATGCATCAAAATACTAAAAATATTTCAAAATTGTGTTTTATATGTTTTAGATGCAAAATGTTTAAAAACAAATGAAAAACGAACAAATTTGCATAATTGGCAGTATCAGTTCCTCAAGTTTCAAAAATTGACAAAACTAGTCCCTGAAGGTTTAAAATAAAAGAAAAGTCAACCCAAGGCATTTGAAAGTAAAATATTATCAAAAACGATCCTTGGGTGAAAAGTTAGAGAAAATCACACAATTGGTCCCTGTACTTTCCAAAATGGCAAAAATAGTCCCCGAGAATTTTCAAAATGGAAATTTATCAACAAAAGTCCTCGGGAAATTAAAAGATGGCAAGAATGGTCCTTGGGATAACTTTGGAAAAGTGGCAGCTTTGGTCCCTCAAAAATCAGCTTGTACACAAAAGGTCCTTGCGCTTACATAAACTACAAACCAAACGGACTTAAGTTTATTACACCCCTAAATCCAAAACCAAACTCCAATCCAATAAAACCCCCCAAGCCCACTTCCACTTCCTGGCCCAATCCTCACCTCAGCCCACTTCATTTTCAAACTAATAAAACGGGGTCAACATTGACCTTTGATCCGTGACTTTCCACCTCACACCACCTCTTCCACATCACCCTCCCCACCATCTACTACACTCCAAACAGCCAAACTCACCCTCATCATCACCCCTATACTTCCCCTGCAACACTCAACATCCCACCCCCCTCCTACACACCAAACAAACACTAAACTCCAATATTCCACCTCTGGCTTCAATTTATAAGAAAACTCCAAAAGAGAGTTTTGGCGCCAAAAATAAAGGAACGGCTGGGATCAAATTTCATCATCCAAGGGTCAATCTGATTGCTGGGAAATGCATAGTGGGTCTCACAAAACCCTAATTCATCAATATAAAAAAGAGAAGAGGAGCAGGGAGCAAAGAGTTAGTTAGTTAGTATAATGGTAGTTTAGCTAAGGAATTCTTAGTGTAACTTAAATTTCAGTTGTAAAACCTAGATTTAAATTGTAATTTTAAGTGTTTTAATGTATTTCTAAGCTACCTCAATAAATAGTTTCAGTTCCATTGTTCTATTTCAGTTTATGCTTAAATTCTTGAAAACCTCCATTTCACTTCAAGATTGTTAAAAATTGTTAATCTCTGTTTCATTGGATTCACTCAAGCTTATTTATAAGTTTCTCACATATCAGGAAGCATAAATACTCAGTTTATTTAAGAAATCAAAAATCACTCAAAAATTCACATTAATAACTCATAAACTCAGAGATCAGTGAAGAGGGTGATACAAGCTTGGAGTATGGTAAATACTGGATTGCCATGGTTTTAAAAGCCTCAGAGGAGGTATAGGAAATAATTGTGAGTCCTTGGTTCATGCCCTCAGTTTGATAATCATTTGTGAGGTTAATTCTCTTTTTGGCAATTGTACTGTAGCAATTCTTTATAGTTCTTATCTCAGTGCTTTTATGTTTGTTTGGTACATGTTATTGATATTACAGCTTAAATTTCACTACTTGTTCTTTGAAATCCCTAGTTGCTAATATTTTTATTTCACTGAATTTGCTAGCATAATTTAGACTACTAGTGTTTTGTTGTTATTATTGATGCTTAAGTGTGCATTTCAGCTGAGGATATCATGTTATCACTTTAGAACTCAGTTCCATAGGATTTCACAGTCAATTCCTTTGAAAATCACATGATAGAGATCTTCAAGGGGTGTTTGGATGGCTTGTGTTTTGGATGCTTCTTTGGTTTTCTGGCTTGTTTCTCTGCACAACTAGTTTCCTTAGGTAAAGTTAGGACTAGGAGACCACAAAACCATAGGTCTTTAGCACAATTAGTCAAAATCATAAAAAAAAAAAAAAAAAAAAAAAAAAAAAAAAAAAAAAAACTCCCCCCACAGTTAACTGTGAGGGGTTTGGGGTCTCAAACCCATTACATTAGCTACTATGTTTGTTAATTTAGTGTAATCTAATTTAATTATAGCTCATAACTTCAATTATAATCAGTGTGATGTGATCAAAGTTCAAAAAAGTCAATTTTCAAGTTTTCCTTGAAAAGTCAAAGTGCATGTTCTTCAGTTTTGACAAAAGTTCAAAGAATTTTTATGATTTTTGAGATTTGAGTTAGGCTTTGAAACTTGTCCTTAATTACAACCCCCCACCTCAAGTTTAAGATCCCATAGTTTCTATAATTTTGCAATTTTTCTACTAGGCCCCACAGCCACTCAAAGTGACCTGCAGGGGGAGTCTCTGCCCTGCTGCAGCAGATCCCATCCCACATCACCACCTTTGGTGGTGTTTTCTGGCTACCACAGTGGTCCACAGCCCCTCCACTTTAGTTCATTCAACCCCCCTCCTATTAGGCTTCACATTTTGACCATTGGTTTGACCTTGGACTCAGTGGACCCCACTTAGAATTGCCCATAATCTTTGTCCCATTTTCTGAGTTAAGCCAAGATATCAAAGTGCTTATTGTTGGCTTATTTGCTTAACCTGTGGACCCCACTTGCTTATTCTTGCTTAACCATGTTCAACCAACTCAAGTGAACCTGAATCACCCTTAGTAGGTCCCACTTAAGCCCAATTTAGCTTATTTTCTCATTTAGTCAACATAAATCAACTGCCAAGCCAAAAAGCACTTAAAGTGCTTATTTTTTATTCTCACAAAAGTTGTTTTTACAAAAGTTCCTTGTTTTTAGGTGTAAAATAGTTTTCAAAAAGAAAAATCAAGAAAAAAACAATTTAATTTTAAGTGATAGTTTCTATTTAATGTAATTTAAATTTTAATTTTCATTTTTAGATTTTTATTAAGTACTTGGTATTTTTATATTTTTATTAATTACCTTTTATATTAAAGTAATATTAGTAAATTTCTCAGATTTTTATTTTGTCATTTAGTATTTATTAGATTTAATATTAGTTTAATTAATAATTAATCAATAATTAAGTTTTAAATAGCATAATTAATTTTTATAAAGCAACACCTAGTTTTTATATTTTTCCTAGCTCTTATATAATATAATATAATTTTAGGAATTTTTTTAGAATTTTTACTGTTCATTTTCGATTTTTAATAATTTAAAATAGTTTAATTAGGTAATTAATAATTAATTAGTAATTAATTAATAGAAAAACCACAAAAAGACAAAAATACATATTTTTAATTTTAAAACTTATTTTTAGTTATTTTATAATTTTAGAAATTTAATTTTCAATTTTCTTGTATTAAATTAATATTATATTGTATTTAAGTATTTTAAATATTAATAATTAGTATTAATAAGTAATTAATTAATAATAAATAATTAAATAGTGTAAAAATTAATTTTCTTTTTCTAAAAATTTTCTTTTGTCCTTTAGTTTGTAAAAAAGTCATTTTCACCCCCTGGGGGTTTTCAGATTTCAGTTTTCACGTTTTATTTTGTACGTTCGCGTAAATTTAAATAGAACGTACACGTTTTTAGGTTTAAATCGTTTCTGGTTTTTCTGATTTTACAGTCTTATTCTTGTAGCTTGTTTAAGCTATTTCCTTGTAGATTCCTTAGTGTAATCACTCACAAACCCCTTTCTGTCCAAATTCACCCGATCACAAACCCATTTGATAACCATCACACCTCGTCGGGACATAACGACCCGGGGAAACACTATATTTCCACGGAGATTGATTCTAGGCAGTTTTTACTTGGTTGACCATATCCGTGGTTGACTTTAGTTGACCGCTTTTGCCTCAATCAAATTTTGGCGCCGTTGCCGGGTAGGTCGTGCGCGTATTCTAAACGGTTTTACAGATTAGTGAATCTGGATATACACTCATTGTATATTTACCATCCTTTGTTCATATTTTCTTATTATAAAAACAAAACAGTTCACTAAAACATTTTAAAATCAGTTTTCAACGAACACAAAACACAAAAAGATTTTCTTTCTTATAAAATGTTCATCAAAAATCCCAAAAATATCCATCTTTACCCTCCTACCTTTTTTATTCTTCATCCCTTTACCCTCTATCCTTTTGATTCTAACTTTTTCCACTTGTCCCGTAATTGATTCTAATGGCATCTCTCGATGACGATTTCTTTGAACAAAGGGCCTTTGAGAGCAAAATTGAAAAAATTATGGCCTTGTCAAAAATGTCGAGATGTCGTGTTGATTATGATGGACCATCGATTCATATTCCCTCTCCGGTGAGGGAAATGGATCAAGAAACCGGGGTGACAAAGGACCCTGTACTTCCCTCTGACGATGGAAGTGCTAAATACGTCCAACCTACGGTTGTCCAAAAATCTAAGCTCACAATTGCTCCTAAACCGTCAAGAATTGATCCTAACCTTTCACGGTTTACGGTTAAAAGTTTGTCAAGCAAACGTACAGAGCTTAGGGCAGTGACTGAAAAGAACGACTTGCCCAATCTTCACGTTTATCAAGAACCAAAACCCGAGACCATAACGGAAGTGGTGGAAATTCCTAGCTCTAAGAGCACACCACTTGTCCCACCTCCGGATTTTATTCCTTGTGTTGGTTGTGGTGAGCCACTTTTTGGTTTACCATGTCGTTGGTGTACATGTGTACAATGTGGTAATGATATTCGAGACGGGAGTTGTTTGTTTTGTGGTTCGAGGAATTCATTTTCTTATGATCCTAATCAGAACTCATTCAACGACTCTTCAAATTTTTCCAATTACCCATCACATTCATACGAGCAAGAATCATATTATCCAAATCACAATGATGCTTCGTATCATAATACACCAAACTTTTCGTGTGAATATTGTGGAGGTCCTCACCAAGGTTTTGATTGTCAAAATAGTCAAAATTTTGGTTATGACCAATATCCATACAATTCACCAAACCAAACTCAACAGTTTTACTGTTGTGAGCACTGTGGTGGCCCACACTACAGTTCTGATTGTCAATCGGGCAACACGCTTGTCTATGAGCAGTTTCCTGATAACAATTATGACTCTAGCACATACGACCCACAGCCACATCAATCTTACTGTTGTGAATATTGTGGAGGTCCTCACTTTAGCTCGGATTGTCAAACAGGGAATCCATTTCCTTGCAACAATTATGACTATTCGTATCAAGACCAACCTCCACAGTACCCAATTATTCAAGCAACTCCTCAATTCCCGCAAGACCTTTGTCATGAGGTTCTTGAAGCATTTAAAAAATTTAAGGAGGGGTTGGCTACTACATCGTTTCAAGATTCTCGTGAGAAATCAATGGCAGAATTACTTGCTGAAGAACGAGATGCTAGAAACGAAATGAGCATGGAAGAATTACTTGCTGAGCAAAGAGCCGCTAAAATACGTGCCAATCTTCGCTATGTTGCTCTATATGATGACGATGATGACAGTGATGATGATGAAGATAACATCGTTACTATTCAAAAAGATTCATCAGATTCATCAGTTGTGATTCCTTCCATGGAGAATCAGGGAGAAAATAATGTGACGGAGTCACTAGCCGTTGATCAAATGGAACTTGAAAATTCCATAACTGCTAGTACTTCTAAACTCCCTCAGTCTATTGATATCACACCCGAAGTTCACACTCACTCTATGAATATGGGGGATGAGCATCTTAGCACTGTTCCTCAAAAGGAATCGGACGAATTCATAAAGTCTAGTGTTGAGATCCTTGTCCCAATCCCAGGAGAGTCACAGGGAACTTTTGATCATGTGTGTGATCTACCTTCTCACCCTGAAAATCCAAAAGATCATTTTGAGACTTTCTCCGACTTTAATGATGATTGTACATCTTATGGAGAAGTTGAGTATGAAGAGGCACCACTGCCTCATTCTGATGTTGACCCTCTTATTGAGGAGTTCACAAATGAACTTACTCACATCAATCCACTTTCATTGGAAAGTGATGATGGTCTCCTCGACTTTGAAGCCGATATGGTAGAAACTGAAAATCTTTTAAACTCTAATCCCAACATCGAGCTTAGTATTTCACATGCTGATGAAAATTCTTTATCTTCTGAAGACATCAGTCATGTGGAAGGATTACCTTCTGAGCTAGTTAGCTTAGAAGAAGAGAATGATGAGATTGACATTGAAATCAAGGATGAAGCACTTCGTGCAACATTATTGAATGTCGATCTCCTCATTTCAAAAATCGAGGCTTTCAAAGAGAAACCTATTTCATCTCCTATCCTCATTAAGGATAGTGACATTTTCTCCGATGATCCTGTTCCGAAGTTTGAAGCCTTTACTTTTGATCCTATGAGAGAGAAGATTAGTGGCAGTACCACTTCTCATTCTCATAATTCTCTCCCCGATTATGAATCATTTACCTTCGATGAGTTCTCCTGTGAACTCACGCACATCAATCCAGAATATGATTCATTCACATTTGATGAGTTCTCCTATGAACTCACTCATATCATATCTCCTCCGGAGTATGATAACTTTTATTTTGATCTAGACATACCCATATGTCTAGATCATACGAGCTTAAATGATGAGATTCATGATACACCAATTATGGATTCTCTTTTTGATGATGATGACTTTATCTTGATGGTCATCAAGATCTTTCTACCTTTCTTCACCTACAGGGTGACTTCCCCTGTTCTTCATTCCTTCGGGAATGAAGACGTTATATTTGACCCCGGCATCACCGCTTATAGTTTATACTATTTTAAGCTAGGGTCTATATATCTCATCGGTGTGGAACTTTCACGTGCTTCAAATGTTTGTCCAAACATCTTGAATGAAAGTCCGATTGAGATTGCCTCTTCCACATCATGCTTCCCCAAGGACAAATGAATTCGGGGTCGAGTCAAGCTAGCGACTCGGTAAACAAAAACAGTAGCATGTACTTAGGGTTTTCACCCTAAGTGTGGGGGAATTACTCCCACTGTGGTTACAAATAAAGTGAAAAAAATGGTGTTTCCACATTTAGCTTGTAATGTTGCCCTTTTACGTTCAAAGAGTTGGCATAATAGCCGGGACTTTGAAAATTGTGGACAATATTCATTCTAAGTGTGGGGGGGGGGGGGGGGTATTCTAGCGAATTTTATCACATTTTACTATCTAGTACCCCCGTTTTGGCCAAAATTGCAAAAATTTTAAAAATTTTTCACTTGTGCTTCAAAAATTTTTGTGGTTATCAGTCCGCCATGTCTAAACGACAAAAGGATTGGCTAATCCAGGAGCAAACGGCTCTTGGTAAAGATATATCAAATCCGTTTATGGCTTGCAATTTGCCCAAAATTGTATGGTACCTCAACTCGCCATAACCTAAAAAGCAAATGAGTTGGCTAGCCCGCAAGATTATGGCTTGGGGTAAAGGCAGTGGAAAAACCATAATTGGTAATCAGCTCACCAAGATGTTGACTATTCCATCAAGAGTTGGCTAGTCCAGAAGCAAACGGCTTTTGGTAAAGACTAATCAAATCCGTTGACAGCTGGTGGTTTGCTCAAAATCACATGGTTATCAGATGGACCATAGTTCTTACTTGAATCGATACATCTGGCTACTCCAGAAGTGATGGATTTTGGTAAAGAGTTTCAAATCCATTAAATTTTTCTCAAAAGATTGCTAGGGACTAGCAATAGTTTAGTGTGGGGGATTGATGAGTGTGTAAATACTCATCATTTTTATCGTATCTGAACTGCCAAAACATCCAAAAACACTCAGTAATGCATCAAAATACTAAAAATATTTCAAAATTGTGTTTTATATGTTTTAGATGCAAAATGTTTAAAAACAAATGAAAAACGAACAAAGTTTACATAATTGGCAGTTTTAGTCCCTCAAGTTTCAAAAATTGACAAAACTAGTCCCTGAAGGTTTAAAATAAAAGAAAAGTCAACCCAAGGCATTTGAAAGTAAAATATTATCAAAAACGATCCTTGGGTGAAAAGTTTGAGAAAATTACACAATTGGTCCCTGTACTTTCCAAAATGGCAAAAATAGTCCCCGAGAATTTTCAAAATGGAAATTTATCAACAAAAGTCCTCGGGAAATTAAAAGATGGCAAGAATGGTCCTTGGGATAACTTTGGAAAAGTGGCAGCTTTGGTCCCTCAAAAATCAGCTTGTACACAAAAGGTCCTTGCGCTTACATAAACTACAAACCAAACGGACTTAAGTTTATTACACCCCTAAATCCAAAACCAAACTCCAATCCAATAAAACCCCCCAAGCCCACTTCCACTTCCTGGCCCAATCCTCACCTCAGCCCACTTCATTTTCAAACTAATAAAACGGGGTCAACATTGACCTTTGACCCGTGACTTTCCACCTCACACCACCTCCTCCACATCACCCTCCCCACCATCTACTACACTCCAAACAGCCAAACTCACCCTCATCATCACCCCTATACTTCCCCTGCAACACTCAACATCCCACCCCCTCCTACACACCAAACAAACACTAAACTCCAATATTCCACCTCTGGCTTCAATTTATAAGAAAACTCCAAAAGAGAGTTTTGGCGCCAAAAATGAAGGAACGGCTGGGATCAAATTTCATCATCCAAGGGTCAATCTGATTGCTGGGAAATGCATAGTGGGTCTCACAAAACCCTAATTCATCAATATAAAAAAGAGAAGAGGAGCAGGGAGCAAAGAGTTAGTTAGTTAGTATAATGGTAGTTTAGCTAAGGAATTCTTAGTGTAACTTAAATTTCAATTGTAAAACCTAGATTTAAATTGTAATTTGAAGTGTTTTAATGCATTTCTAAGCTACCTCAATAAATAGTTTCAGTTCCATTGTTCTATTTCAGTTTATGCTTAAATTCTTGAAAACCTCCATTTCACTTGAAGATTGTTAAAAATTGTTAATCTCTGTTTCATTGGATTCACTCAAGCTTATTTATAAGTTTCTCACATATCAGGAAGCATAAATACTCAGTTTATTTAAGAAATCAAAAATCACTCAAAAATTCACATTAATAACTCATAAACTCAGAGATCAGTGAAGAGGGTGATACAAGCTTGGAGTATGGTAAATACTAGATTGCCATGGTTTTAAAAGCCTCAGGGGAGGTATAGGAAATAATTGTGAGTCCTTGGTTCATGCCCTCAGTTTGATAATCATTTGTGAGGTTAATTCTCTTTTTGGCATTTGTACTGTAGCAATTCTATATAGTTCTTATCTCAGTGCTTTTATGTTTGTTTGGTACATGTTATTGATATTACAGCTTAAATTTCACTACTTGTTCTTTGAAATCCCTAGTTGCTAATATTTTTATTTCACTGAATTTGTTAGCATAATTTAGACTACTAGTGTTTTGTTGTTATTATTGATGCTTAAGTGTGCATTTCAGCTGAGTATATCATGTTATCACTTTAGAACTCAGTTCCATAGGATTTTACAGTCAATTCCTTTGAAAATCACATGATAGAGATCTTCAAGGGGTGTTTGGATGGCTTATGTTTTGGATGCTTCTTTGGTTTTCTGGCTTGTTTCTCTGCACAACTAGTTTCCTTAGGTAAAGTTAGGACTAGGAGACCACAAAATCATAGGTCTTTAGCACAATTAGTCAAAATCATAAAAAAAAACTCCCCCCACAGTTAACTGTGAGGGGTTTGGGGTCTCAAACCCATTACATTGGCTACTATGTTTGTTAATTTAGTATAATCTAATTTAATTATAGCTCATAACTTCAATTATAATCAGTGTGATGTGATCAAAGTTCAAAAAAGTCAATTTTCAAGTTTTCCTTGAAAAGTCAAAGTGCATGTTCTTCAGTTTTGACAAAAGTTCAAAGAATTTTTATGATTTTTGAGATTTGAGTTAGGCTTTGAAACTTGTCCTTAATTACAACCCCCCACCTCAAGTTTAAGATCCCATAGTTTCTATAATTTTTCAATTTTTCTACTGGGCCCCACAGCCACTCAAAGTAACCTGCAGGGGGAGTCTCTGCCCTGCTGCAGCAGATCCCATCCCACATCACCACCTTTGGTGGTGTTTTCTGGCTACCACAGTGGTCCACAGCCCCTCCACTTTAGTTCATTCAACCCCCCTCCTAGTTGGCTTCACATTTTGACCATTGGTTTGACCTTGGACTCAGTGGACCCCACTTAGAATTGCCCATAATCTTTGTCCCATTTTCTGAGTTAAGCCAAGATATCAAAGTGCTTATTGTTGGCTTATTTGCTTAACCTGTGGACCTCACTTGCTTATTCTTGCTTAAACATGTTCAACCAACTCAAGTGAACCTGAATCACCCTTAGTGTGTTCCACTTAAGCCCAATTTAGCTTATTTTCTCATTTAGTCAACATAAGTCAACTGCCAAGCCAAAAAGCACTTAAAGTGCTTATTTTTTATTCCCACAAAAGTTGTTTTTACAAAAGTTCCTTGTTTTTAGGTGTAAAATAGTTTTCAAAAAGAAAAATCAAGAAAAAAACAATTTAATTTTAAGTGTTAGTTTCTATTTAATGTAATTTAAATTTTAATTTTCATTTTTAGATTTTTATTAAGTACTTGGTATTTTTATATTTTTATTAATTACCTTTTATATTAAAGTAATTTTAGTAAATTTCTCAGATTTTTATTTTGTCATTTAGTATTTATTAGATTTAATATTAGTTTAATTAATAATTAATCAATAATTAAGTTTTAAATAGCATAATTAATTTTTATAAAGCAACACCTAGTTTTTATATTTTTCCTAGCTCTTATATAATATAATATAATTTTAGGAATTTTTTTAGAATTTCTACTGTTCATTTTCTATTTTTAATAATTTAAAATAGTTTAATTAGGTAATTAGTAATTAATTAATAGAAAAACCACAAAAAGACAAAAATACATATTTTTAATTTTAAAACTTATTTTTAGTTATTTTATAATTTTAGAAATTTAATTTTCAATTTTCTTGTATTAAATTAATATTATATTGTATTTAAGTATTTTAAATATTAATAATTAGTATTAATAAGTAATTAATTAATAATAAATAATTAAATAGTGTAAAAATTAATTTTCTTTTTCTAAAAATTTTCTTTTGTCCTTTAGTTTGTAAAATAGTCATTTTCACCCCCTGGGGGTTTTCAGATTTCAGTTTTCACGTTTTATTTTGTACGTTCGCGTAAATTTAAATAGAACGTACACGTTTTTAGGTTTAAATTGTTTCTGGTTTTTCTGATTTTACAGTCTTATTCTTATAGCTTGTTTAAGCTATTTCCTTGTAGATTCCTTAGTGTAATCACTCACAAACCCTTTTCTGTCCAAATTCACCCGATCACAAACCCGTTTGATAACCATCACACCTCGTCGGGACATAACGACCCGGGGAAACACTATACTTCCACGGAGATTGATTCTAGGTTGTTTGACTTGGTTGACCATATCCGTGGTTGACTTTAGTTGACCGCTTTTGCCTCAATCAAACCTATATTATATTTATTAATGTATACAAGATATAAGAATCCAAGTGTGGATTAAATCATGCATCTAGGAGCAGAGATCTTAAGTTAATTCTGAAATCATTCATTTGATTTTGATTAAATAAGATTACTCCTGAGTACTCTGAGAGCAAGTAGGAGCAATGAATTTATTTTCTTAAATCTCATATGTTGTTAACATATAAGAAACAATATTCCATCTAAGCTAGACTTTAATCCTTAGCCTGGAATGAAGTTTCACTTAAGGAATTTAGGAAATAAAACATACAACCTCGTTGCATGTGTTTATTAGAATAAACATAAGCGGTTAATAATCTAAACACAATATGACATGTCATTGAGGGGAGTCTCAATGATCAATCTTACATGATGAGATTAAATGCATGAATGGAAACCTTAAGATTAACTAAAGGATTCATTATGTAAGTCATATTATGTATTGGATTATTTATATCATTTGCATGAATGCAAGATGAGTTGATAATGACAAATATCTAAGTGAAAGTCATTAGATAATTGTTAAACGAACAACCTAATGGACCTACAAAGGACCAAAGATTTGTTCAAACTTTTACGGATATTTGAGGAGCTCTGTTATATTTTCATTCATTGATGCTTATATAACTGAGATGATGCTCAACCCTAGTCGTAGTAGGATGACATCATGAATGATGACACCTCTAACTAGATGTGCTCGATTGAGAGCATTAATGCATTATACATTAAAAGAATAAGAATACTTTACAGTTTGGGAAACTGTTATTATGACTGTCTAAAGTAGGTGTTTTGCTAGCTTCAAACACACTATGGAATGTATTGTTGCAATACTCGTATTGTACTTGAATGCACACATACAAAAGGACAATCATCATTCAAAACATTTTAAATTTTGAAACAAGTATTCTCAAAGTTTACTCAGGTGACTACTTGTTGTATTGTACAACAAAATTGATCATGGTGGAAACATCGGATTCCAATCTATATGTAGTCTTATGCATATCTGTTTTTAGTATTTGGATAATGGAACTGTAAGCAGTCGTATTATATAATGAATTGATATACCGGGTATTATCGTCTTCATTTATACTACGGTGTTCTATATTTGCATGTTTAATCCACGAATAATTTATTTATTCTAAAATTGTCCATTGCCAGTTGACGATACGGGAGTATCATCGAATTAACGCAAATGTGAGCGTGTTGGTGATTTATTTGCCAAACTCATATGTTGTTCATTGTGATGAACATTGGACTGACCCAACCTTCGAGAATTCACTGCATGGATCGGCGTCAGTAGTGAATCTCGTAAATGGTTATGTCTCTTATCCTTAGACTTGAAATGCAAGTAGGTCTTGCATGTGTGGAATTTCATTCTTTGATATGGTTAAACGCTGTCCTGAATAAGGTAGTTATAAAAACCATTTTCAGGAGTGATTTGAAACACATGAATGACACGTGCAGTAAAAATGGGGTTTGTTCCTCCACATGTCATGGAGTTAGATACTATTGGGCCCCTCGATGAATTAAACGGATGTTTGTATGGCCGTACCCAAATGAGATTAAGATGAATCTTAATTCACTTGGTAATCTTGTTCAATATCTAGATCGAGAAACATAATAGTTGAACAAATAGAATGACTTTGATCCATGTCTAGTGTTCAACATAGTATCTGTAACAAAAGGATGGATGACATATAAACCATTTAAATGAGACGTTTAAGAAACTTCCCTTACATATTTCTAGAGGCATTGGAGTGTTGCTAGACGCTAACCTTTGCTTGTATAATTACTTGATTATTATGACGTCGCAAGTGGGAGCTGTTGGAGTATGCTCGTGTCATAATAAATAATTATATGGCTAGACATATGTGGGCCTATGGGGTCACACACTTATACACAGAGACACCATTTTATAGATTGTATTTATTGTATTTACAATATATAAATGACTACGTAACTCGGGATCAATAACGGGCCATTAAATACTAAGTTAGACTTAGTGTTTTAGGAGTGGACCAACAATGGGCAAGCCCATTGTGGGCCCAATTCATGGCCAGCCTACCCAAGGGGTAAAAGGAAGTGATGGAACTTTTGGAGGGGCTATGTGTAATAGGTAAATGATAAGACCAAATATGATTTAGTCTTTGGTTTGATGAGATATGAAATTAACTTACAAAAAATGTTTCCCACCTCCTCCTCTCCAAAAGTGACGGCAAAACATATACACCCTTTTTAGGGTTTGTGTTTTTGATCTCTTGTTTGCTTCATCAAATGTAGATGAATCAAGAATCAAGGTAACGTGCTCAAGACTAGCATCGGGTGGTGTTCTATGGCATGTAGTGTGTTTCCATCATAGAGGTGATCTATTTTGGTCACTTGGTTTCATAGGTGGTTCGTGGTGTTGGTGATGGTCTCCATACGATTCTACCGATCACGCTACAAAGGTATAACTATCTTGTTTATCTTATTGATTGATCATATGGCAATATGGATCCGTTGTTGGTGATGTTTTCCTCTGCGTTTGATTGTTTCTTTTATGTTATTATTTTCAACATCACCTATAGGCTTACCATCACGAATGTTCTCAAAAGATAAACCCTGCCCTGCCTGTGAAAAAGGTAAACACCACAGGGCATCCTTTAAAACAAAACAAAATTCCTCTATCACCAACTGCCTGCACCTACTTCACATGGATCTCTTTGGACCCATCAGTCCAATGTCAATCCACCATGAGAAGTACACTCTGGTCATTGTGGATGAATACTCAAGATATACTTGGGTATATTTTCTGACCAAAAAGAGTCAGGCTGCTGAAACAATCATGTCCTTCATCAGGAAGATTGAAAACCAAAATGACATCAGGGTCAAACAAATCAGGACTGATAATGGGACTAAATTCAAAAACAATGACCTTGAATGTTTTTGTGATGAGAAGGGTATTTCTCAAAACTTTACCTCTCCTTACACCCCAGAACAAAATGGAGTTGTTGAAAGAAAGAACAGAACCCTCATTGAGTCTGCTAGAACAATGCTTAATGGATCTGCTCTCTCCAAACATTTTTGGACTGAGGCAGTAAGAATAGCCTGCTATACACAAAACAGGTCCATCATTGTGAAGAGACATAGCAAAACTCCCTATGAGTTATTTAAAGGAAGAATTCCTGACATCAGCTATTTCCATGTGTTTGGATGTCCTGTGTTTATCCATAATCATAAGGATCATCTTGGAAAGTTTGATGCAAAAGCTGATGATGGGTACTTTCTAGGGTACTCCCTTGTCTCAAAATCCTTTAGGGTATTCAACACAAGGAGACAAAAGACTGAGGAAACCTTCCATGTCACATTTGATGAGAGTACTGAAGCTATCAGATTTTCAAATTCCTCAGTGCAAGAAATTGGTATTGACTACTCATCAAGATATCCTCCTGATGAGTTTCGCCCTGAGAGTAATCTCTCCACACAATATCAAGCTGATGTAGATGTCTCATACTACATCAATCCACGCAACCTACCTCAACCCACCATCAATGAGTTCATAGAAACTCAACAAGTCTCCAATGAGACTACCACCACTGAACCAATTGTTCTGAATACCACAACTCAAGCTGATCACACTGAGGCAATTGAAAATCTCAATCTTGAAGAACCTCAGGCTCCCATATTAGACCCCACTCCATCTATACATCAGGCCTCTACAAGTTCCTATTCCTATCCAAGACCTCAGGATAGCTGGACTAAGTCCAAATTAATAGAACTTGTTAACATCATTGGTGAGCCCTCTGAAGGCATGCTTACAAGGAGCATGGCTGCCAAACTCAAGGCGGCCTCAGCCAATGTATGTCTCTATGTTGATTTTCTCTCAGAAATAGAGCCTAAAAATGTTAAAGAAGCCTTTAAATATGAGAGTTGGGTTCAGGCCATGAGAGATGAGTTAGAACAGTTTGATAGAAATGATGTCATGACCTTAGTTGAATGTCCTCAGGATGTGTTTATCATTGAAATGAAATGGGTTTTCAAGATTAAGACTGATGAGTCTGGAACAGTAGTCAAAAACAAGGAAAGACTTGTTGCAAAGGGATATAATCAACAAGAAGGCATTGACTATGAGGAAACCTTTGCACCAGTTGCTAGAATGGAAGCCATCAGGATCTTTCTTGCATATGCAGCATACATAAACTTTAAAGTCTACCAAATGGATGTAAAAAGTGCATTCCTAAATGGTAACATTAAAGAAGATGTATATGTGCAACAACGTCCTGGCTTTGAAAGTAGTGAGTTTCCCAACCATGTATACAAGCTAAACAAAGCCCTCTATGGACTAAAACAAGCTCCCAGAGCATGGTATGAAACCCTTTAAGCCTTCCTGATCCAAAATAAGTTTGTCAGAGGTAAAATTGACAATACATTGTTCACCTATAGGACAAAAGAGGATGTGATTTTAGTCCAAGTGTATGTGGATGACAACATATTTGGCTCAACAAGCTACAAACTTTGTAAGCAGTTTGAAAAACTGATGACAAAGAAGTTTGAAATGAGTATGATGGTTGAACTCACATACTTCCTTGGACTACAAATCAAACAAACTGAGAAAGGCATTTCCATCAGTCAAGAAAAGTACACTAGGAACCTACTCAAAAAGTATGACCTCAGTGACTGTGCCTCAGTGAAAACACCAATGGTACCTCCTAACAATCTAGGACCTGACCTTGCTGGAAAATCAGTTAATCCTACTCTTTTTAGAGGCATGATTGGGTCACTGATGTATCTTCTTGCCTCAAGACCTGATATTCAATTCTCAGTCTGTTGGTGTGCAAGATATCAGTCTGACCCAAAAAAATCTCATCTCACTGCTGTCAAAAGGATTCTGAGATATCTTAAGGGTACCTCCAGTCTTGGACTTTATTATCCCAAATGTTCAGGGTTTGATCTTAAAGGATACTCAGACTCTGATTATGCAGGATGCAATATGGATAGAAAAAGTACTTCAGGCTCCTGCCAATTTCTTGGAGGAAAGTTAGTCTGTTGGAGTGCTAAAAAGCAACAATCTGTTGCAATGTCCTCAGCAGAAGCTGAATATGTTGTGCAAATGTGTTATGGATGAAAAGTTAGCTCAGTGACTATGGTATTCATTACAAAATGGTGCCCATCTTTTGTGATAACACAAGTGCAATAGCCATTTCAAACAACCATGTGCTTCATCAAATAACAAAACACATTGATATCAGATATCATTTTATCAGGGATCACATCATGAAAGGTGATATTGAATAACACTTCATCCCCACTGAGTATCAGTTAGCTGATATCTTCACAAAACCCTTGGATGAACCTACTTTCACCAGATTGAAAGCAGAACTAGGCATGTTAGATATTGATAATCAGGTCACTGATTAAGATATCCTACCATGGTGTATATTCCTTATCCTATCTCTGATAATCAACCTTCCTCAGTGAAACCTTTCAACAAAAAAAAACAGTCACATGGAGTCTTTTTCTCATATTGTGAAAGACTCACTGAACCGAGATATTCACACTGATTGAATTCTCATTCAAGGGGGGCTCATGATATTTACTGATGCAATTCAATGCATAACTAAATGCTCTAAGTATCTAGTTAGTAAATGTCCTAGGTTGGTAACTGAATTTTCTATTTAATATAGGAATATATGTCTCTGCCTCACTGGCATCCACACCTTGAGCCCCCACTTACTTAACAACATCCCACTAGGCATTAAATGCCTTCCCTCACAAAAAATATCTCATGATATTTCTGTGACATCATGCCTGCAAAAGTGCATCTTGTGCAGGCCCCTTGCACTGTTAACCTCGACAGTTGCGAAAAACTTGGGAAAGTGGAGTGGTGGCATTAAATGCGGATCCCAAAGTGGTTATTCATTTTGATTTTCAAATTCCCTAACCAATGGTATTCCTCACCCTCTATAAATACCACCTTCAGAACACACAAAACACATACACAAAAATTTTCTTAAAGAATGCAAAAATTTCATCTTTGCAAAGTTGTGTGTAATCTTTTATAACAAAAAGGCTTTTTCAAATCATTATTTCTTGGTTAAGTAGACTTGCAACAAGAAATCCTTCATGTTTGCAATCTCCTTGATAACAATATCATTCATTTCACGAACAGAAAACGAGTTGGACTCAACTTGTGGATCATCTGGTGAGTGATATTCTGCCATTAAAGCTTTTAAAAACCTTTTCTTTGACCTAAAAAATGGCAAATGACCAAGGAATTGAGCTTGCACCTCAATGGGCAAAATCAACTCTGGCTGATGTACAATTCAAAACCAATAATGTTGTAGGCAATTTTAACTACCCTAAAAATGTTCCTGCCTACAACGAAATCATAAAGTTCTTGTATAATTGCCCCTTGAAAACTGCCTTCACCTCCACACCTACTTTCAGTACCACTACTTCCTCAAGAAGTTTTGGGGTACTACTCATTAGTTTCTCTATTTTAAATGGAAAAAGAAAATTTGTCCTGGATTTCAAAACTTTTTGCTCTGCAACAGGACTTGATTATAACAATGGAAACTATGTTGCACACCCTGACCCAAATGATGTTAAAACAGGGTTGGAAAAAATTGCTTTGGATCCAAAATATTTGGACAAGACCCCTGTCACCAAGAGCTCCTTTCCCATGGCTTGGAAGATCCTGTTCACTTTTGTGATTCAGGTTCTCGGTGGGAACCATTCATCCACTGAACAGATTAACTCTGTTCAGATGATGATGGCTTACTGCTTGATAAAAGGGGTCACTGTCTACATTGGAGAGATCAGTTATGGTGATCTTGTAACCAAGCTACTGAATAAGACTAGGCTACACTATGTATCGTATCCTAGGTTTATTTCATGTGCTCTTCAAAGGTTACTGGGTTGTGACTACACTCAGGACGTTCATTTATGTTCTTTACCAGTCGTCCTGAGTCCTTCAAAATTTTCAAATCACCCGTCCTCGGTCTCCAACATAGAATTGACAGCCCATATGGTTGCCATAAACAACCTAAGGGACTCAGTGTACCCACCTTCCCCTCCTAAGAGGACAGGGAAGTCTCAGACTGTGCCAAAGACCAAACCAAAGGCACAGGGCCCTGAGGCTTCAGGGACACAGGCTTCTAAGCCAAAAAGAAGACCCGAGTCTGATACAGTCACCCGTGACCAGGCTCCACCACCCTCAGGGACAACGAAGGGCACTGACAAATCACAGTCAGGGTCCTTGGTCCACACGACTACTCCCAAAGATCCAGAGGGAAACATACAACCCGCTGGTAGGGGAGCGCCTTCCACCTTTCCCGCTAACGTCTCTGGTACATCACAACCAGGGTCTCAGGGAGTGGCGGCCCCTAAATCTTCGACATGCCAGCACCATCCTGTTGGAACGGGGGGCCTCAACATTTCACTGATTCCTAGTGATGCCACTAAAGAACACCCGTCAGTGTCTGAAGGAGTCATAGGGGACAAAGACTCAGAGGGATTAAAACCACCCGCTGATATGGAACCTACACCCCCTCACGGAGTTGCCCATACTTCACAAAATGACTCTAGTCACCAAACGGACAAAACCCAGTCTGTTGGATTAAAGGGGTCAGGGAGTGACCACAACCAAGGCAAGTCTTCTTTTGAAGAGGAGCCGGCTAACCTGTTCTTGCAGATTGATTCAATGGCTACCTTTCAGGCTGTTCTTGATTCAGATGATGATGATAGCAAGTTCAGTGATGAAGAGTTCTATGAAGCTGGTGATGATATGGAGACTGAGGCAACAGCAACTCAACAATCTCATCAGTCTCCCATTGATCCTCAAAAAGAAATTGAACCAGAGTCTTCCTCTCCTGCAAAACTGGCTAAGTATGATGACTCCAGGCCCCTCAATGAAAAAAAACTGATGAAATTTCTGAAGAAGGCTTGCAAAGTCATCTACAATGACATCACTGAAGATGTGTTCGACATGCACACTGAGCAGGCTGTTCACTACTTCAACCTTAGAGACTCAGTTGAAGCCTTTCATGATAACACCTTGGAACAGCAGGCTGATGTTGCATTCAAACTGACAACTCTTAATGGACACCTCAACAAGTTCAATGAATCGCTCGGCCAAATCACCAAGAGCGTTTCTACCATTCAAGAGTCTGTCAAAGATGACCCAGAACTCAACAAGAAGATACTTCAGGCTGCTCAGACCTACCAATAGAACTCTGCTCAATTCACTGAGCTGGTAGATATGCTGAAGTCTGCCAATCTTCAGTGACTTCCATCTGTTCTTCACTCAGTCTCATGGAGAAAAACTTGGCTGCTTGGGCTAAGTCTTCCAACTCCTTGGCCTGGAATCTTGGGCCAAGGATGTCTGCCATTGAATCATCTCAGGCTTCCCTGGATGCCAAACTATCTACCATTCAAAAGGATACTGCTGACATCAAGAACACGATCTCTAAACTTTACCAGGCCTTCAAGGGTCCTTCATTGGTGCCACCAACTCTTGCTCTCACTGATGATGCGGCAACAGTTGAGGGGGAGAGATCCAATGAAGTTCCACCTACTGGAGTCCCTAACACTTCCACCAGTCAACCTTCCTCTTAGGCTGAGGGGGAGCGCATAGTCGAAGCCACTCCAATCTCCTCTTTTTAGTCTCTTGATACAACCACTCAACCAACAAACCAGATGGACAAGGGCAAAGGCATTCTTGATGTTGTGTCTGAACCTACAACAACACTGGTAGCTGCCTCTTCAGTCATCAGACCAGACCCTGATGCACCTGTCATGGTTCCTTTTTAGATGAATGGAGTTACATATCTGATGACTGAGGATGAAATCCAAGCTCACATGGATAAAGTGGAAAGACTGAAGAAAGTAGCCTTGGAGGAACAAGCTAGCAAGGCTACTCTCATTGAGGTGGTTAATGAGGAAGCCACAGCTATTGGGTTGAAGCCTCAGGACCTTGCACATAGAGAAGGTGGTGAAAAGTTTAAACAGGCTCAGAATGCTGCCCTGATGGCTCTGAAAGAAAAGAGGGATGCCAGACTGAAGAAAGCTACTGCAGTTAGGCAACAAAACATTGAAAGGTACACCTGGATCATGACACAGAGACTGAACCCTGAAACTATCACTAATGTCAAGATTCACCAGAACTCCAAACCAGCTGTTCTCAGTGTCTACAGAGGTCAGGACAAACGACACTTTGAAGTTCATGATCCTTTCAGATTTGCTGACTTTGGGATCACTGAGCTTGATGAGCTAGGACCAATTATTGCAAAGAAGAACAATGTCGTTGTCAAGAACCTACTGAAATCCCTCAGAATTAGGTATGACCTGCTGGCCAAAAAGCATGAGGAACTTGGCATTCCTTCACTGCTCCCAGCATCAGTACCTTCCATTCAGGCTCCTCCTGCTCAGTCTTCTAAGAGAAAAAGGAAGAAGATAGAGACTGAACCTGAAGTCAGTGCTCCAGGCCTAAACTGCAATAGAGCCCTCCCTGAAGGAGTTACATTTGTGAACAACTTGGTCATTGAGCAACCTGAGAGAGGTCTCTTCTTCACAGATGAGTTTGGAGATCCAGCCTTCCAAAGATGGGCTGATATTGATCTGTCAGGAATCAAGGCAATGACAGGATACTTCTATATGGCCAATCCCATCAAAAATGAGGCTAATGCAAGATTCTGTCATGACCTGAAGATCAAAATCAAAGAGCATCCTGACAAACACTTACTGAGTTCAAAGAGAGCCAAACTTGAAGCCATGGGTCTAAAGTTTTGAAGCCTGAGCATGTCTGCAACAACCACTATCTTTTATTTACTTTGTCTTGTTTAGGATTGTAATAACGATGAATAATATTGATGTTTTGTTTAGCATTCAGTGTCTTAAACAATACTTAATAATTCAGTTTGTAGAGATAATACCTTTGCTATCTCTCACTGAACCTTGGAACACTCAGGCTATTTGTATATCCAAATAGGGGGAAACTGTTGGGTCTGTTAAAACCCAAACTCCTTAATCTAGGATTTGAACATAAAATATCCTAACTGTTTGATAACCGAGAACACCAAACAAGTCACTGAATGCATAGTTGTTCAGTGAGTCATCCTCAAGATGCTCAGGGCGAATCTATGAAGAAAGGTTCACCATTCAGTGAGGCGGTTCTTAGTGAATGATACCTGAGCCAAAGAAGAAGATGATGGACTCAGTGAGGGGTGACAATAACTCACTGAGCCCCATGACTCCTCACCAAGTAAGATCACTAAGTGAACAAAGACTGAAGTAAAGGCGGGATAAGTTTGAATGGATAAGGGAAGGTCCTTATCATGCAAAGGTCAACTTTCCCTGAATGAGTATAATACCAAGACATGTGCCAACACTGAAGACCAGAAAGTATCCTTGACCTTTACTACTTATAGCCATTTGTAACAGGGACAAAATACCTATGTATCTTGTACAATGTAGGATGATGTAATTTGTCTTGTAGTCTTTGTCCATTAGGTATGTGTTTGAATCTACTTGTGTATAAATAGAGAATAAGTGGAGAGGTAAAGATTACGTTTGTGCACTTAATGCTTAGACATTCACAAACCAAATTTTTACTCTCTCCAAAGAACAACACAATCCCTGAGATAGCTCAGCTGGATCTTAGTTGTCACTCAAACTTAGTTTGAGTTTAGTGAGGAGTATACCATACTTGTCATTTCAATCCCAAGTGTTGTTCCGCAAACACTTGGGTATAATTCTTTTGATTAATTTCTAATAAAGAATTAAACGTTGAAAACTTTGTGTCTTATCTTTTACGTTTATTTACTTTTGATAATTAATCAATACTTCGCTACATCATGGAACTTGGTTAGATTAACTTTGTAGTTAACCATAACCAAGTAAAAGGGTCCAACAAATTCTCTCTAAGGTTTTATGTTGTGTTGATCGTGATGGTGGTTTTGAGATGGGGTTAGAACTGAGGTAGATGTAAATGTTGGGTTTTATTATTGTTGTATACTTTCTGTTCGTGGACCATAGATGGAGTAAGTTTGATGTTTGTTTTCGTTTGATCGATGATTGTTCTTTTCTTCTTTGGTTTCATCTTCATTTTTGTTTTGATATGTAACGGTACATTTTTTTCTTCTTTTATGGAATGCATTAATCGGTCGAGGGGGTGACTGGTTTATGAATTTTGGAGTCATCCGACCTTTATCGATCTTGTGGTTGCAGTGGCGGCGACTCGGCCAGCGCAGGGGGTACCGGTCTGGTCGACCGACCACTGTGCCCAGCCTAATGGCTTTATTTTTAAGTACCTGGCTTAATAGCTTGATTAGCTTGTACATTATGGTTAAATGATTGTATATTTTGGCGAATGGGTGAATTAATTAGCGTATTAATTATATGTGTTGAATACATTGTTGACCTTAAAATCATTGTGCTTTACATACTTGTGTTTTGTGTTTTATGACTTGTATTTACTTAAAAGCTATTGTACATTGTGCTTAAATGGTTGTAATTTTTGGTGAAGGGGTGTTTTTTATAGCATTAATGTTGTTTGGTAGAATTTTGGTCTTAAAATGACATTACGCTGTTTTTTGTTGTACAATATGCTTACTTTGTTGTAATTTTGAAAATTGGGAGCATTAAAGTGTTGTAAACCATGCATTATTTCTTGTAAATCTGAAAATTTTGGAGAGAGAGTGCTTCATGCATTATATGTAGTATAGATACACACTATTTTTTTTCTTTTTCTATGTCATCTTCCTCGTTTGAAAATAGAAACCTCAAAACCTCCATTTCGACAAGAATTTCAGTTTCTTTGTTTCCTA
This sequence comes from Artemisia argyi, assembly GCA_030686995.1. Classification (NCBI taxonomy): domain Eukaryota; kingdom Viridiplantae; phylum Streptophyta; class Magnoliopsida; order Asterales; family Asteraceae; genus Artemisia; species Artemisia argyi. Next base: position 90,685,668 of record CM060704.1, read on the forward strand.
CTCTATTATTTATTAAATTGCTCATTGTCTTTCTTTCTTCACACATAGATGTAAGATGACTCTCGATCTGATTCTAACGTAAGTTCTAATTTTTCTTATACATACCTTAATCTAAAAAGCATCGATCTCTAAAGGGGTTTCTGGGAACCACCTTATCATGGGTAGATCTGTCGCTGTTGGGGGTGGCCGATCACTCTCCAGCCCCCCCCCCCCCCCCCCCAACACTGGCTCCGTCTCTGAATGCAACGACATTCCGCGAGGAAAAAAAAAGGTGTTTTGCTCGAGATTTGTCTTAAATAAGAAGCTAAGAAAGATTACGATATTTTCTTTGATTTATTGTTTTTTGACGGACAAAAAAAAATGGGCAAGTGAGTGCTAAAATTATTGGATGCATAAAACAAAATATGATGAATGTGCTTTTTTATATATTTGTGTAATGTATTATTATTATTATTATTATTATTATTATTATTATTTTTTTTTTTAATAATTATCACTTTATTATTATTATTATTATTATTATTTTATAAGTATCACTTTATTATTATTATTATTATTATTATTATTATTATTATGGGAAAAGTAGAGGAAGACATGATGTTGTAAAAAGTTCGGTATAAGTAACTTATATAAAAATAAGTAAAGACATGTATAGTGAATGCTATGATGAAATATCATGATGTAGTGGCTATAGTTTAGGGTCTAACGATGCAACCTAGTTCTCTGCAACCTACTAACCTTAGCTCTTATGTCAATTTGTCACACCCCCAAAATGTGTCGTAGCGAAAAGTTAACCAACGCGTGACGTTCATGGAATAAAGTACAAGATAAATAAAGAACGACCTCTATATGAGTCGTTTAAAAAGATACTTTGTTTGATTCATCAGAAAAGATGAAGTTTAACAAAATGATAAATCCCAAAGTTTCACAAAAGCATAGAATAAGTTTTGGTACAATTAGACGAATACAATTATGCATGAAATCTCCAATGTGACGCAACCCCAACGGTGACTCTAACATGAGACTCCATAAATGATAAGCCAATAATTTCTTAAGCACTTGAGAAATACATGCTAAAATGTCAACAATAATGTTGGCGAGTTCATAGATTTAAGTAACACAAGATTTCAGTATGTATGACAACTATAACAAATACAATGTCATAGAAAAGTAATACAAATTGCCCTAAGCTCATGACCCCTAAGCTCAACGTAATATGTATGACAACTATAACAAATACAATGTCATAGAAAAGTAATACAAATTGCCCTAAGCTCATGACCCCGAAGCTCAACGTAATATGTACGCAATCAAGCGCAAATAACAATATGCCCCATGTAAGTGTTTGTCAGACACTCAGTATAATCCAAATGATATGCGTCCGTTTACCCAGTTGGAGCGACCGACCTGAACAGGGGTATTAACCCAATAGATCTATTCACAACATTCGCGCTTACGATTAATTAACTGTTCATGACATGTGGGGGACTAAATGAAAAATGTGGTAACTTAGGCAATACGTAAATGTTTTGTGCACTTGTGTCCGTATGTAAAAGTAAGCATAGTATTCTTACCCAGAGTGTTTCAAAATGGTACAAATCTGTAAATACGACGCTATGAAACTCAACTCAAGTGATCAACTAATATGGTATAGGAAATTATATGCACGGAAAACGGTGCTCGAGAACCTAACCGCAACCTAATAAAATAATATGGCTCTTTAAGTTATGTAATGAAGTGAAATGATGCATATGCGTCTTTTATAAATCTTATATCACCCGTACATGTTTGCATTTAAGTTTAATAAGTAAAAATACAATTTACGTCAAAGATGTATAATTATATAAGTTTCGACACTTTGTCAAAATTTCCCATATTGTCCAATCTTTGGAAGTCACACTACTACATGTTTATAAATAATCTCAAGTATTTTATCCGTGTCTAAATAATACTCCTTTATAGTCCACAATCTATCCGTTTACGAAATCACTACTAAGGCGAACTACGAGTGTTTTATTACAAATTTATGCCCTAACTTAATTATTGGTAGCCTAATGGTCATAGTACTATTGATCCAATAACAAGCCGGGTAATATGTGTCTTTCCCGATAGATGCCATCGTTCATCTGAACTTAGGTTACTAGCAATAACGAGGTTTGGACTTATTGATAATCCTAGTCTATCATCCACTTTACTTTATTACCATTAACCAAAAGAACGGAACTTACATATGATAAAGCATAAATCAGTTGAATAAAAGTCCACATACACATTAACATGCATTAATCGATAAACGTTTTCAGCAAACAACGGAATAGTAAACAATCAATATAAACAAATCAAAACATTATATTATCATAAACATGGGTAATACCTATAGGTATTAGCCCATAGTCACTATAATCATACACGAAATCAATAGTCATACGATTAAAGTAAGAATTATAAAGGGATAAATACGCTAACTGAATGATTATATCTAAGTATAATGATTACACGAGCTTTCCTATGGAATTATAGCACTGGCATGACCTTCATGGTCTTCTTTGATATTCTAGATTCGTACTTAGTGGTTTCTCATCTTCTGAAAATCGGAATTAGGTTTTCTATTTATAGGTTTTCGAAAACGCTCGATACGGCGTATTGGGTTGACCAATACGGCGTATCGAGGTAACTTCGTGTGGAGTCTAAGATTATTATATTATGGAATATTCGTTAATTGCCATACTGATACGGCGTATGTAGTAGATGAATACGGCGTATCAGCTCTTCTTTTGTCTTGGATATCTGGTGATGTCTGCAAGGTGAATACGGCGTATCTTGTAAAGGTGATACGACGTATCAGGACTAAAACAAGTCTGTTTTTCTTCGTTGACTAAAGTTTCAAATACGTCATATCCAATAATTAGATACGCCGTATTCTTCAAAGTCAGGCAATGGTATATGGCGTATCTGTCTAGAATAATACCGCATATTCTTGTCAACTCAGCAGACTTTCTCGAACTTGATCCATTTTGCTCCAAAATACGTCCATTATTGCATAATTTCACCAATTCTCTATAATAACTGAGAATTACGAAAGTAAGCAATTTAGTATCAATTCTCATACAAAATGATATAAAATGAGCAATCTACATAGGATAAATGATGCTAAAAATATGTACTTATTTGATGTCATCAAATATCCCTCCACTTGAACTTTACTTGTCCTCAAGTAAACTCTAGATAAAACTTATGAAAAAGTATCCTAAACATTTTTCTAGGATGTTTCTATTTAAGCATTCATTTGTTCAATCTCAAGTGCACAACCAAACACTTCACGAAATAGGAAAATGAAATCACTCAAATTACTCAACTAATCTACGTGGTAACATTTTTGTAGTTCGCTCAATTGCTCAGTCATGACGAGTATTATATCATAAGATTGGCAAGGATACACATCTCCACCACTAAAGTCAAGGAGTAACAAGTCTAAAAGGGTAAATTGGGTAATCATGATTAGGCTTAAGGGTTGATCATTCCTTTTAATCTATATCCATGTTATTCCAGAAAAGGCGTCAAAACCACGAATACATGATCGTAACAACGACCACGATACCCGTGATTGCTCGATTCCCTAACTCGAATAGCAAAAGATAGGACTAATAACCTTCACCAATAGTACTATATCAAAAAGGGCGACAAAATCACGAATACATGATAGTAACGACCATCACGATACTCGATATTGCTCGAATTCCTAATCTCAATAAACCAAAGGTCATGATGAAGAATGATATAGGGTAGGAATTAGGCATGGGAAACATATATAATTAGCGTAAAATAAAATCACAAACAGATAGATCAAGTCCATATAATAACAAACGTGTGGTTAATTACTTCTCGACAATCCCATGAAAAATACACAAATCATAGACTAACTCACGCTTTAACATGGAAACTCACACTTTAGTAGGTAGACACAAATTAGACTCGGTGATGTCTTAGTCATCATTCTCAACACAATCCTTAGTTGGCGTTCCCATAACTGCCAACTCCTTTGCAATCCATATATATTATACAACAAATAGTGGAAATATCTCCACTAATACAAAAATAATACAAAGTTAGTTAATTTACGACCAACTACTAAAATTGATACAACAAAACTCTACATCGTTGGTTTATATAATGTACCAACGAATAATCGATTAGCTCAAAATATAAGATCGGTTAAGTTTAGACGAACCGATTATCAATCTTTTTTTTAAAACAAATCAACATACTAATGGTGTAAAATTTCACCACTTCACTATTATAATAAATCTGGATGATTTTTTCATGAACTTCAAAACTTCATATATAAAAAGAATAGTGAAAGTAGTAAACACACGAAAATAAAAAATAACTACTTTCACATACCTAACCAAGATAAGAAACATACACACGAACATAGGAAAGACACACTTTACAAAAGCAACTAACCACGAACTTGAATCTATAGGGTAGGCTAAGGTGTAAGGTTGTAACGGAAAGACTTTTATATTGGGTGTAAGAAACGAAAGGAATGACTATGAGGGTTTTTCTATGGGTATCTTACTCTAAAAATGAGAGTAACAAACGGGTATTATACGAGGGTTAACTAACCAGTGTAGTTAGTTAATATCACATAACATGTAAACGACATAGGCCATTTGGGTGTAATCCTATAAATTTACCTAGTTAGACAAGTTCCTCAAATTATATCAATAATACTCATTATGGTGGTCTTACCAAGCCAATTTTTTAAGTTTACTGCAAGTCACCGGCACACTCATATTTTGTGGAATTTGGGTAAAATAGTGGAAACGGAATAGGCTCAATCCCCATAATATGGAAATAAGGGTTATGTGCGGGTTATGCAACTTTTGATTTTACAAAAACATGCTAATTTTTTTAAAGAGTAAATTTCATAAATCGTCCCTATGGTTTAACGGGTTTAACGGATTTGGTCCCTCGAAAGATTTTTTCTCGGATCCTCTCCCCGTGGTTTATACCCCTAACGGGTTTGGTCCCTCTGGCTAACTGTCGTTAGTTTTTTCCGTTAGCTAACGACCGTTTGCAACAAACATTTGCACCGTTAGTCCTTTATACTAACGGCCGTTTATACTTAACACATTATATGTTTTTTTTTAATTAAAAAAATTAAAATTAAAATAAATAAATAAAAAATTAAAAAATTGGTTTTCTTATAAAAAAAAAATTTCTAAATATCTTTAAAACGTGTATATAAAAACGTGTAAAAACGTGTGTATAAAAATGAGTGTATAAAAACGTGTACATAAAAATGTGTATATAAGAATATGTGTATAAAATCGTGAATAAAAACGTGTGTATAAAAATGTGTGTATAAAAATATGTGTATAAAAACGTGTGTAAACACGTTTGTATAAAAAAATGTGTATAAAAACGTGTATATAAAAACGTGTGTATAAAAACGTGTGTAAAACCGTGTGTATAAAAATGAGTGTATAAAAACGTGTACATAAAAATGTGTGTATAAAAATATGTGTATAAAATCGTGTATAAAAACGTGTGTATAAAACGTGTATAAAATTTGTATAAAAATGTGTGTATAAAAACGTGTGTATGAAACGTGTATAGAAATGTGTATAAGAACGTGTATAAATTTTAAAGATATTTAGAAAAAAAATTATAAGAAAACCAATTTTTTATTTTTTTATTTTTTTTATTTTAATTTTTATTTAAAAAAAAAAAAGAAAAAAAAAAACATATTTTGTGTTAAGTATAAACGGCCGTTAGTATAAAGGACTAACGGTGCAAATGTTTGTTGCAAATGGTCGTTAGCTAACGGAAAAAACTAACGACGGTTAGCCAGAGGGACCAAACCCGTTACGGGTATAAACCACGGGGAGAGGATCCGAGAAAAAATCTTTCGAGGGACCAAACCGTTAAACCACAGGGACGATTTACGAAATTTACTCATTTTTAAATTTAAGCATATATTAGGCATATTTTGAATATTTAAGGACAAATATGCGTTCAAATTCTCCATCCCCCCACTTGAGATGTACAACGTCCTCATTGTACAAATTAAAGCTAAATAATGGAAACGGCCCTGAGATTTTGCTCGGTATGATCCTTCATGATGCGTATGTGAGCAACTTTTTATTTTCGTGTGTGTAAGGGCGTTTGAATCCCCGCATGACTACAACATACAGAAAATACAGGGTATATGTAAAACCACCACTTCCTTCGTGTTCTTAGTACTCAACCTGCATTAATATGCATGAAAATTACAGCTAGTGTTTTGCCGATAATCGGTGGTTAGGAAATAAAAATAAAAATAAAAACTGAAAATCATCAAGTTAGTCTATACGCCGTATCCATAGTCAGGGATACGCCGTATCGAGCCTGTAATAAAAACAAACAAAATAAATGCGGGTCAGAAGTTGAATGCGCCTTATCCAAAACCTGGATACGCCGTATCAAAGCAATTGATGGAATGTTTAAAGTGCAGAAAAAAATAGAAAAATGTTGAAAAATAAAAGGATGGATATTAAGGTCATGCCGTATCCATAGTTATGGATACGTCGTATCGAATTACAGGTCTGACAGACTAGATAACTAAAATCAAAAAATATATTTCGGGTTGTCTCCCGGGAAGCACTTCTCTTTATTCCAGAGTCTATAAGTTAGACTATCTTCAGCTTTTACCTTGCTTCGTTGACGAGCTCCACCCTTTCCATCTCTTCAGTAATCCCATTCTTAAGTAACCAAACATTCTTTCCGCTTACCGAAACCTCTTCAATATTTATACGCTTCATTCGAATGTGGCACTTATCATCATTAATGTCGTATCTTTTGAGTACGAAAGTTTCTACCTTCATCATATAAGGCGCATATCGAGTTCCTTCTTGTTCACATTTTAATCTTTCTTCATCTTCAAACTCTTCTTTGTACAATGTCTCATCACTAGAACTTGACTCATATCCTTCGTCAATCCTTTCTCTAATGCGTTTAAGCATCTTTCTTTGAACGTTTCTCTTATTTTCCCATCCTTTACAATATTTCATTATTAATTTTCTTTGTTCTTCTCGGAATAGGACTTCATACCTTAGATCGTCAACATCCAAAGATCCATTAATCACCAATTCTTCAAAAAGACTATCCTTCCATTCATTATCTTTTTCATCAATTAATTTTGCAAGTTCTAACCATCTTGGTTTCTCGTAAGGGATCTCGCGTAATTTGCTCATGACTCCCTCGGATTTTAACGGTTCATGCTCATTGACCCATCCTTGGGGTTGGTAACTCGATGTTTCTTCATTTTTCTTTCTCCACCAATATTCGTCTAGTTTCATCATTAGTTCACAATCGAGTTCATGATAACTACTAAAACATTTTTCCAACCAAGAACAATACTCCATTCCATCTTGATTCTCATATCCCCATGATCCTTCCAAAATAGCTTTCTCTTTTACAGCCTCATTTTTCAAACCTACATCTTCTAGACCCTCACACCATTCGTAACTTTGACAATAAGTTAAATACCCAACTTGAATTATTCCCAGTAAATTTCCTCCATTAGAATGGTTATCTTTTTTCCAATTACAAGTGGGCCATTCAACATTTTCGTTTTTGAAATGAAATTGTCTACATGTATGTCTTATAACTTGAGTGGGCTCTTTCCAAACTCCGTTGTCAAGCCATGGTTTACCCGCTACCATGTGTTTTTAAATTCTTCATAAGTTTTGAATCCGGGTAAATCTCCGGTAAGCACATCAACATCAATTTGGAGAAGATGGTTAAATTCCTTGAATTCCTTGCATAGTGGTGTCTTATAGTCAAATATATCACTCTAGATTTTAAAGAGTTCAGCAAGTTCATTATACACAACAGAATCTTAGTAGCCCTATCCATAGTCTTATGGTTACTAATCTTGGAAGCCAAACATTCAGCAAAATCAACGTTAGTGTCGATACCGGCTACTAATAAACGTCTTTTTATTTCCATAAACTCTTCTAATCGTTTCTTAAAACTCCAAGTCAACCACTTAGCGATAATACTCCTTACAGTGTCTTTATCAACCTTATTACGGTCTCCATACTTGAGATCTAACCATTGTTCTAAAGTAACATCCATATCAATCTATTATCAATCAGAATTTCCGCCTCATCGTACATTCTTTCATCATCGAGATTGCTTTCTTCCATATCATCACACGGTTGGTTAATGCAAGGAAAATAAGAAGGTTTAGAATTTAAATTATGTGGTTCCCATTTATTGTTCTTCTTATGGACTCCCCTCATATACTCAATCGAAATCGGCCTTCATCTCCTCAATGGTAGTCCATGTAAGCCCCTTAGATTCAATAATTGGCCATAGAAGGAGTAATTCATCTTAAATGTAGCTCAAATAAATCATAAGTAAATAAATCATCCTCCATGCTGCTTAAATGCCTAAATTCATTAAATATTTTCTCGAGAGGAGTTTCCCAAACAAATAAATCTGCATCAATCGCAAGTAAATCAAATTTCTCAGCTTCATCTTTCAGCACTTCCTCAAAAGCTTTAATTGAACAAACTGGAACAGTAGCACGAGAGTCCGATGCAAGTAGATATTCTAATTCCGGTGGAAAATCATACACAGTAGCATCGTATGTTTCATCAAAAGCAGAGTGTATTGATTCCTTTGTCCAAGTGGCTTCCTCTGAAAATTTCTCATAAATGCGAACAACTGGGAATCCCCTCATATTAACCTCATAAGTATCATCTTCTTCATTATCGTCTCCCAAATACCATAATTTCTCCATTGAAGCATTCGCATTTTGCATTAATCGCTTTCCTTCCTCCAAAGCTAAATACTTCTCAATAGTGATATCTTCCATCTTAATTCCTGAGAACAGATAGAAATCCGACAGTAGGACGGGTACTGAAGTAAGAAGGTAAATTAAACTAAACACGAATATGGAATACGAAAAATTAAACTGCTAGTGATCTCAGACGGTTGATACGCCGTATCCAGTAAACTAGATACGCCGTATACACAATAATATTAAAACTCAACTATTTAATTTGAAAGCAGAATACGCAGTATTAATAGTATCAATGAGGTGAGATCTATGCAAAACAAGTACTGTAGTATTACTTAAAAAACAAATAAGCCAATCTCAACCATCCATCCACATTTCATCTAATGGCTAAGATCAAATCAAAAAATAACAAAGGGAGGGCAAAATTGGCATTATAGCTCATTTATATAAAAACCCACTTTCCACCATTTTTTTAAAAATAACATATCTTGCAAACGGTAAATCTTCAAGCTATGAAAAAAATACCATCGCGACGAGAAAAAAAAATATCTTTCTATAGATATGCATTGTTATATACTTTCGACGAACTTTTTTTCAAAATTCTGCCTAGAAAAATCCCATGGGATTCGTAAAAAATCCCATAGGATTCGTAAAAAAACGTTTTTTTTTCTTCAAAATTTCCGTCCAGAAAAATCCCACGGGATTCGTAAAAATCCCATGGGATTCGTAAAAAGACGAAAAAAAAAATTCAAAATTTCTGTCCAGAAAAATCCCGCGGGATTCGTAAAGAAATCCCACAAGATTCGTAAAAAGATGATTTTTTTTTTTTTCAAAATTTCCGTCCGTAAAAATCCCATGGGATTGGTAAAAATACGATTTTTTTTTTCAAAACTTTCGTCCAGAAAAATCCCACAGGATTCGTAAAGAAATCCTACGGGATTCGTAAAAAGACGATAAATCACAAAGGATTCAGTATGAATCCCATGGGAGTCTTTGGTGCATCCCATGGGATTCATTGTGAATCACATGGGATTCTTTGGTGCATCCCATGGGATTCATTGTGAATCCCATGGGATTCTGTATAAAATCACAAGGTATTCATTGTGAATCTCATGGGATTCTTTGGTGCATCCCATGGGATTCATTGTGAATCCCATGGGATTCAGACTATGTTTGGCACAAAGCTTTTTGGAGCTTTTTTGGGCAATGAACGGTGAACAATGAGCTTTTTGATTTATAGTGTTCGTTTGGCATGAGAGCTGTGGGCTTTGCTATTTTTTAGGAAAGCTCATTTTCCCAATGCTTCTTTATGAAGCTGTGAGCTTTTTTGGCTAATGCTCACAGCTCACTGCTACTGCTCATAGCTACTTTTGCCAAACATAGCCTCATTGTGAATCCCATAGGATTCTGTATGAAATCACAAGGGATTCATTGTGAATCCCATGGGATTCTGTATGAAATCACAAGGGATTCATTGTGAATCCCATGGGATTCAGTATGAATCTCAAGGGATTCATTGTGAATCCCATAGTATTCTTTGGTGCATCACATGGGATTTTTTTAGTATTTTAGTATATGACAATTGCAAGTGTGCACATTGATCTCCGTTTTACTTTTCATGGCGTCAAACCACCTCGTTTATTTTTTTTAGCAAGACCTCGTCTATTTGAAATATTTAAATTTAACATTTCTTATCTAACTTTAAAAATCAGTAAATCACTTGAGATTCTATTTTTGTTGTGTAATGTTATGAGAAAAATTCTTGTTCACTTTTAATATATAATGTTTGTTACTTATATTCTGTTTGATCCCTCGGGTGATCTGTATAAATCCCATGAGATTATGTATAATCCCATGGGATTCTGTTTGAATCCTAAAGGATTCGTCAAAGAATCACATGGGATTTAAGTTAAAGAAAACTAGAACCAAATATTAAATACTAGTAACACATTGCCTTGATTAAAAAAAAATAAAATAAAATAAAATAAAATAAAAGTTATTTCATGTATAAACCTACCACCTGCGCATCCAAATAAAGCTACCACCTACGCATCACTAATTTTTGCATCCACATAATCATATCATCATACCTTATCCACATCAACCATTATTTTACATCAAATTTTTCATACACCTTAAATCATCTCATCTAATTCACAGCAGTAGCCAACAAACATGATGCCATAATCATATCATCACATCCAACAAACATGACGCCATTATCATTTCATAGCAGCTAACAAACATGACGCCATAATGAATTATAGACCAAGAAAAACTTTGGATCTTGAGTTTTGATGCCAAACAACAGACCTCTGTCGTGACGTGACGTGACGGTTAGATCTAATCATAAAAATGTGGCAGACGGTGATTCGTAAAAAAATCCCACGGGATTCGTAAAAAGACGTTTTTTTTTTTTTTTTTTTCAAAATTTCCGTCTAGGAAAATCCCATGGGATTCTTAAAAAAATCCCACGGGATTCGTAGAAAGACGATTTTTTTTTTCAAAATTTCCGTCTAGGAAAATCCCATGGGATTCTTAAAAAAATCCCACGGGATTCGTAGAAAGACGACTTTTTTTTCTTTTTTTTTTCAAAATTTCCGTCCAGAAAAATTCCACGGGATTCGTAAAAAAATCCCACGGGATTCTTAAAAAAATCTTACGGGATTCGTAAAAAAATCTCATGGGATTCGTAAAAAGACGATTTATTTTTTTTCAAAGTTTCTGTCCAGGAAAATCCCTCGGGATTCTTAAAAAAATCCCACGGGATTCATAAAAAGACGATTTCTTTTTTCAAAATTTCCGTTCAGAAAAATCTCACAGGATTTGTAAAAAATCCTACAGGATTCGTAAAAAATCCCACGGGATTATTAAAAAAATCCCACGTGATTCGTAAAAAATCTTAATGGAATACAACTTTTTAGATGTTGTACCACCACTGAAAATATGAAATTAAGTGGCCCATTAACGTGATGCATATTTTGGACTTCTAAGCCAAAAGTCTTGATGGAATATAACCTTTAGTGCTATTAATTGAATCATTTATTTAATCTTCTTTCTGTGACTTTACATGAATCTCACTAACAAGTTTTTAATTATTAAAATTTTTCTATTTAATTTCTGTGATTTTTTATCCAACATATTCTCCCCTATCCTCCCCACCACATTCCAACTTTCTCCAACAACGCAATGTCACCAAATCATCCCTCGCCAAAACACAACCTAACGCTCAGTAACAGAAAACCTCAAATTCTAACTAGTAGACTCAAAACAAAAAACTAATCTCCTTACTACAATCAGCTTGCCTAACTTATAACTAGGAAGAGCAGCGAGAATAGAAATAGCAGCAGCAGTGACGTCGATCAAGAAAAGTGAGGTCATTAGTGATACCTGTACAGACAGTGTCCCATAGATCGGAAGTTAAACGAGTGGTACGGATGAGAACGAAGGCGAGTTTTTTGGAGACGGCGGAGGAAGGTGATGCGATGATTTCTTCGACGGTGGATTTGGCGAGGATGGAGATGTCGCGACCGTCGTCGGATTGTTGGAAGGCTTGGAGGAGGGCGCTGGATTGATGATTGTAAATGTGTGTATGGTGTTTGTGTTTTTAAAGGGTTAGATAGAAAGTATTGAATGACTAAAATGCCCCTCAGTATATTTGTTCATTTTAATCTAACCATTGGATGAAATAAGGATAGATGGTTGAGATCTTATTGTTTGTTCTTTTGATAAATGTTGTTTTGTATTGAACTTTTCTCTAGTATCAATATGCCGTATTTATAATTTTAAAAATTCATATATGTTTTTAAATTTTTTGGAATACGTTGTATTAACAGTTAGGGTTTCAAAATCTGTTTTAAAACAAAATGCGCCGTATTCAGAAAACTTAATACGTCGTATCCGAATAATTAAATTTAATACGTTGTATGATTAATAAAAATTGCAATACGCGGTATTCAATAAATTGAATACGCCGTATCGATTAAGTCAGCATATTACAACGGACAAAATTCAATGCAGAAAAATAAGAAAAACAAAACAAAAACAAGCAAGAGAAAATCAAACAAACAAAACAGAAAAATACATTAAAGAATACAAATATACGACAAAGTTAGTCAAGTTAAAACCTAAATGTTAAACTAAGTTAGACACTGATTAAGTCAAAACCTAAACCTAAATCAAAATACTAATAAATTCAAATATTAAACAATTCACTCCCCGTTAATGGCGTCAAAACCTTGATGCATGTCGTTGTGTGTAGGTAAATTATGTTATCAAGTTTTACTATTTATTTTATGCCGACTTTACCTATAACAAATGCTAACGGGCAGTTACCCGGTCGGTGGTAGGTTAGTTGGTAAGTAAGCTGTCGGTCACTAAGAGTGGAACGTTAACACTTAAATCTATCAATATTTTAATATCCTAAGTTAGTCTATGTAAACCTAATTCTAACGCAACAAAGGGTTTTCAGCCTTAGAGACTGCACAAGGTTTAGATTTAATTAAACTAAAGCAATGAGAAAACTAACATACACAAGTAGAAACACAGAAGTTAAAGAAGAGGTCAAGCTTATAGTAAGGAAAACGTATTAACCATGTTTAATCAAATAATAATGCTAGATTTGTCTATGCGTTCAATGATTGTACTAATTCCGCTGGTGTTATTCTAACGTAAGCTAGGTGGTACTTCTCCCTAAACTCAAGGTTTCAAAATAATTAATCCTGTCACAATTAACCGAACCCGCATAAAGTTCCACTTCCGTCCATAATCTATCCGCTTAAGAAATCGCTATTAAGGCGAACTACGAGTGCTTTATTATAAATTTATGCCCTAACTTAATTATTGGTAGCCTAATGGTCATAGTACTATTGATCAAGTAACAAGTCGGGCAATATGTGTCTTTCCTGATAGATGCCATTGTTCATCTGAACTTAGCTTACTAGCAATAATGAGGTTTGGACTTGTTGATAATCCTAGTCTATCATCCACTTTACTTTATTACCATTAAACAAAAGAACGGAACTTACATATTATGAAGCATAAATCAGCTGAATAAAAGTCCACATACACATAAACGTGCATTAATCGATAAATGTTTTCAGCAAACAACGGAATAGTAAACAATCAATATAAACAAATCAAAACATTATATTATCATAAAACATGGCTAATACCTACAGGTATTAGCCCATAGTCACTGTAATCATACACGAAATCATAGTCATACGATTAAAGTAAGAATCATAAAGGGATAAATAAAACCGAAAGATTATAGCTAAGTATAACGATTACACGAGCTTTCCTATGGAATTATAGCACTAGCATGACCTTCTTGGTCTTCTCTGATCTTCTGGATTCGTACTTGCTTGTTTCTCCTCTTCTGAAAACCGGAATTAGATTTTCTATTTGTAAGTTTTCAAAAACGCTCGATACGGCGTATTGGGTTGACCAATACGGCGTATCGAGGTAACTTCGTTTTGGGTTCAAGATTATTATATTATGTAATATTCGTTAACCGCCTTACTGATACGGCGTATATAGTAGATGAATACGGCGTATCAGCTCTTCTTTTGTCTTGGATATCTGGTGATGTCAGCAATGTGAATACGGCGTATCTTATGAAGGTGATACAGCATGTCAGGACTAAAAGTTTTTCTTTGTTGACCGAAGTTTCATATACGTCGTATCTAATAATTGGATACGGCGTATTCTTAAAATTCAGTCAATGGTCTTCCTAATCGTTCAAGTCTTGGTATACGGCGTATCTGCCTATAATGATACGACGTATTTATTTGATGTAAAATAAATGATGCTAAAAATATGTATTTATTTGATGTCATTTGGTATCCTGCTAGTAGTTGCATTATGAATGTTATAATATCAATTGATGGTGGTAGAATCATAGAAAAATCTTGAACGAATTTGCATGTTAGGCAAAGGCGAACCCACGATTTGTGCTAATGATCAAGCAGGTAGTGCGACACATAGATGATGGTCAAAAATCAACCCAAATTACGATTCGATAGTGAGGGCTCATATCATTTTCTAGGAACCACTATTTGTATTAATGATCAAATTAGACAATTAACTAGTAAGTCATGATTCAATGGTTTGCGAAAATGTTCCGGTTAAAGAAAAACCGGAAATAATGTATGTAAGCAATAACTTAATTAATATCATAAACTCCGATTAGCAAAGTTAATGATCTAAATATTCAAACAGTTTGGAATAATGTGCTTGTAAAATAATACTAACAATGTACTCGCATGTTACAGCGGCAAATACCATGTAATCAAAACTTCTAGGTAACAATATTATTCGATTATATATTTTTTGTAATAATAACTTTACGCATGACGATAATTTTAAAGAATAACTTTATGACATACTATCTCATATAAATATGGTAAGATACTCGTACGTTGCGATGCAATGGCTATATGAAAACGATGTTATTATAGTATTGTACTATTTTATCGCGAAGAAACGTGTAGAAGCTTTGACCATTTTTGATTAACCTTAGTTATGGAGTATTGTATCATTTTAGTCCAAGTGTCAAAAGTGTGTTTGCATTTTTGTTTCTTTTATTCTTCGGTATGGTTTAGTTAATTGTTTGTACAATAGGTTTTTGCTAGATTGGTGTGTAGGTTTAGTTAATTGTTTTTCTTACTAAGAGAATATCTATACTACTATATAAAACATTTGGGACTTTCTAGATGAGGAAGTTTTAAAAAAAATAAGACCAAAAATATTTTTTATAATGAAAATTAACAAGCAATAGTGCCATATATGTTTTTCAATACACTCCATTTTCAATGTATACCTTTTTCAATATTGGGTGAATAACAACCCATTTAAAAGGTCTTTTAATATCACCATTTCAAAAACTTGTAACAACCCTTTCATTTAAGAGTGCCCATTTCAAAACTTGTAACAATTCGTTTAAGATTTAATCACCCAAACCTCCTAGATATAAAAACATACTCTCTTCATCTCAAAATTATTGTCAGACAAGAATTACAAAGTTTAATAAAAATGAGGCCACTATAATTCTCAACCACTCAAATATTTCCCCACTAAATTCTCTTTTTCTTACTAAAAATAGAAAGCGGACAATTAATTTGAGACATTTATAAAAGAAAATATGGATAATAAATATGAGACGGAGAGACATACTTAAAAAATAACACAAAGTAACCTACCTAAATCCTCCTTTGTCTAAAGAAACAAAAACACACATCCCCTCCATGAACAATTGGTCAAAATGGTGTGGGCTCATCTCAAAAGGATTATAGTGTGGTGATTTCCACTTACATGAATCTTTTATTGGGTTGTTTGCTATTTATGAACTCCATCTTTCGCTCTTTCTTAGCCTCCATAGATTTCGTTAAATCAGTCCTGAAGAATGAATGGCTGGGACTATGATGATGGTTCTGGTTTCCAGACGAAGGAATGTTTGAAGTAGAATGATGGAACTTTTTTCTTTTTTTTTTCTTTTTTTTCTTTTTTTTTTTTGGTAGACTTGTATCAATGTCGTTATGTAGTGTAAATAATTTTATGCTGGCGACATGATGCTGGCCTTGATACATGCATGCATGAATCAATAGTTTTTTTTTTTTTTTTTTTTTTAAGGAATTCTCATCCTTGAAATTCATTAGTCGATAGTTTTCGGGCCAAAATTATAAATAAATTTGGGGGTCGGTACTCATCCTAATCAACCATCACCATTCACCAACATATTCATTCATATCCTCCCTCCATCCGTGAGCGATTCACTTTTTCAATTTCAATCATCAATTGTGAGCTCATTTGTCTGTTTTTTTTTTAATAATCATTCAATCGGTACCTAATATTCAAAATTAGGGTTATTGGCTTATTGTTTTTCTGTTCCACCAATTAGTTAGTTAGTTTTTGTCTTCCCAAAACAAAAATATCCTCTATTATCGTTTATTCATATGCTTCAGTACGTTTAGGTTTACTATTTAAGCCGATTAGTTTTGCAACACTAGTATATTGATTGATTGATTGTGTTAGGGTTTATGATTGATTTTCCTTTATTATTTTGTTAGCTTAATGTATCGTAACAGGTTATGAGTTGATTTATAACCAGTAGGATCGATGGAATATATACGATTAGTTAGTTTCTTAATTAGTTTTCAAAAAGTTTGTTGTGCACTGCTGATGATCTAAGAATAACAAATATGACCATGATTCCTTTAATAAGTCTTGGTGTTGGTATACATAGTTTTTCTGTTTTAAAATGCAAGTTAAACCATCAAACTTGGTAATACTTGTCTTCTTAAATTTGTGGGTTTATTGTACGCTTAGAACAAACATTATTTAGGTAGACACTAGATAATTTGGAAATTAAGTGTATATGGAGGTAATGATATTAGCAATTGCGGGTGGTTTTGTCATTTGTGTAACTATTTCTCGGTTTGCTTGCTTAAATCACTGCAAGGACCTACTAAGTTGTAACTTGTAATGAGCCTTTCAATGGGCTAACCGCTATGAATGGAAGTTAAACTATTTTTAAGGGTTGCCCTTGTATAGGTTTGATTCTGGTGTAGTTGGTTTTTCTTCCTACTAAGTTGGGTTGGCTACATGCTATAGGAGATATATATTATATGAGCTTATGAAAATGTACATGGAGTTAGCGAGATCTGTTATAGCTTGTGGGTCATGTGCAATTATTCATTGATTGGACTGCTCAATAGATCTGTTGGAATCACCGCAAAAGCCCTTTTTTGTTAGTTCTTAAACAGCTTCTCTGTTGGGTTTGCCTCTATTAAGTGTTGATTCTTTTGAGCTGGCTTGTTACCTTAGTAAGTAGTTCAAAATCACACTTAGATGTCACAAGCGTAATCATCAAGCAGGGCCTTTTTATGTTTTATAGACAAAAAATCATCTACGATTAAGCAATTTCTTAAGCAAATTTGTTTACAGACGTAAAAATTAAATAAATAAATAATGTATGATTATTCTCGCTGATGAGTACTCCGTAATATATATGGTAATATAGCATAATTTGGTGTTCCACTCTGTTAAGTTCTAGAACGGCTTAGGTTTTCCAGAATTGCACCCAACATTTGGAAAGAAAATATAGGTTCACTAACAATGACAACTCTTTAGTATAAAATTAGTTGGAGTAGGGACTAATCTCATAATCTTTACAATATATTGGCTTATAAATGTTTATAGTTCTTATTTATTCGATTTCTCAACTGGCTTGTCGTTTTGAGCTTTCTGAATTAGTGGTCACGTGTTGGCTGTGTACTTATCAAACTTTTGGCACTTCAAGATTAATACAAGTGATTTCCCAAATCTGGATGTGAAGCACGGAGTCCCAAAATTTATTGCAAATAAACTTTCGCTGAGTGTGATGAACAAAGATGCTGATAATTATATTTTTGGGCAATCAACAGGTACATTCAAGCTTTTATGATCTACACATGACTAATACAAATATGTCAAGGAAATCCTCACGTGTCTTCCTAGAGCTTCAAGAGGTACTTGGAAGTTATTTTAGCGGAATATCAATGTCTTGTTTGTCTTTGTTAGAGAGAGGTTACCGGCATAAGTTTAAAAAATCACTGGACTATGACGCCTTAGGTGTGACTAATATTAAGGAGCTCGTTGAGAAGATGCGCGACAAAGGCATGGTGGTTTTTAAAGTGCAAGAAAGCAAGGAGACCTACGTGATGTCTGCTCATAAGGTAGAATTGAGACGACAACTCCTTTTGAAGGGTATGGTTAAAAATTTACTCGACAGGTGTTCCGGTGAAATCGCGTTCGATTCTTTTGAGGATTCATACAAGGATCAGTTTACGTGGAAATTCAACTATGGTTTCTTTGCTTTGACCGATCTTGATCATCTTTGTAAAGTCTTGCAAGATATTCTGGTGGTGGAAGTAAATCCCTCAGGAGAGAAGGTAATAAAGGCGGCGGTCAAGTTCTACAATTTAAGAGAAATGAATGAAAAGATAGAGGGTTGCCGGACATATGAAGAAGATGATGATATTTTACTTTCTCGATCTTTGGGTAAAAGTATTTTTGTTGGATTGTTTCAGGAGCATGCTTCTATCTTAGTTTTATCGGTTCGAATGATTATTATTATTATACTTCCATGTCAAAGTTATCTGTTTATGTTTAAAAACCTTGTTGGATCGTTTCAGACTCTTTGTTTTGTTGAGTCAATTGCAAGTTTTATTTGGAAACCCGTGGCATCTTATTTGGTCAAAATCAATGTTTGTTATATGCCTAGTCATTAAACTGGCTTTACGATAATCACTATTCTGAATAATCACTATGGACCATATGATCTGATTGAATGTTGCTATATATCCTACCATCCTTTACGATAGATAGTTGCAAGCGTGATAAGGCCTAGCTACTTTTAGTTTACCATTCATCTGGTTAATGGCTCAGGTGAAGGAGTGTTGGTTATAGTTATTATCTCCTGATTGACTTCAGGTGAAGGACTGTGACTTTTGCTGCTATAATGCCAACCCGTCTGAGATTTGATGAGCTATTGCAGTGTAGTTGGTGACAATGGGGTGTAATGTTAGCCAATCGGATTATGTTTTGAGGTAAGGTGGTGTTTCGTAGGGGTGTAAACGATTCAAGATCGTTGATCATAGTCATATCTAGACCACATGGTCTCAGAGAAGAAAATGACGTGCCACATAGATCACGGTTGTTCTTGTAACTGAACCCGCTGTTCAACCGCTGCAAACCTACAAACATTAAAAAATAAAATTGCAGGAAAAACAGGAAACTCAAAGAAGAAACATATATGGCGGCTTAATTACTGGTTGGTACAAACCCAGAAAGGGTGTTGTTCTGGACATCGGAAAAAATCTAATTGGGTTACTTTGGTTATGGCTACCGGGATCGAACCAATTAGCTGATTAAAGCTAAGATCAAGGCTCTGTAGCATGGCTAACCTCCAAGGGTTCGAGGGATTGGACCAGTTAGCTGATTGTGTTGCAGTGTTAAGACGTTTAGCTTCTTCAAATTTCCAATCTGAGAAGGTATGCTTCCATTTAAATTATTACAGCACAACTCAATGACTGCAACAAAAAAGTCACAAAATGTTACTTGAAACTAAAAGAAGCTAAGTTCTAAATCTTGATATAGAAAACGATGAAGTACATGGGAGTGTTTGGGATTGCTTATTTCAAACTGCTTATCTGCTTAAATAAGCATGTATTTTAGCATGTCGGCAGCTTTACATATAAGTAGCATTTGTTTGAAAAATATGGAGATAAGCACTAATATACTGACCTTGAAGACCAGACATGTTGCCGATCTCTTGAGGTACTTCACCAGTGAGATTATTAACATTAAGATACAACTCCGAAAGCTCAGTTAGACACTTAGACCCGTAATCTCTTTGGGAATATCTCCCGTTAAGAAATTGTAATGAAGGTATAAACCTGACAAGCACTTCAATCCTGAGATAGCTGGAGGCAGCTTTCCAATAAGTCCTTTGCCTTGTAAAGAAATGTTAGTAACTTTAAGATGCTTATTACATGCTACGCCGAGAAATGACCCACTGCACGGGTCGCCTGTTTGGCTGTTTCGGTCCATGAAGTAAGTAGCTTGTTGTATGGATCTAAGGAAGTCTTGATGTCCATAAGTATACTCACTTCTGCATTTGCATAGCATGTGCTTGAATATAATAAACTTAGTGTTACAACCAAAAATATGATAGAAAGATGGAGCATATTTTTGGGTGTTTGAAGAAAAGATATAGTGATTGAGAAAAAATGAAAATGTATTTTTAAGTGTGAATGGTGAGACTTTTGTGTTGTGTTGGACAGAAGGGAGATGCATGAAGAAATGGAAAAATGTGCTTTTTTGCTTCACTAGTCAATAATGATTAACAGTTAGATCGCTATGACTTTTTCTTTTCTTTATCTGTTTTTCTTTCAATGGTTATTATTGCGTACATATGATGTAAAAAATACTTTACCACATTTTACAGGATCTAACCCTCGTGAGTTATCTCCCTTGTGCAAACAATACAAAAGCAGCACGATGGAGCGGTGTATAAGGGAGGTAAATGTAAACAAGTCATATATTTACCGATTGTACACCTAAAGGTAGGGAGACTAATTCGAGAAGTAATAGCATAGCTTAATACATGTTTTGTAGTTATAGTTCACAACAATACATGGTGTCGTGTGGTGGTGGTAGCCCGTAGCCGTATAGGTATTACGGCGGCGGCGAGTTGAGGGAGAGAGAGAAAGTGATGTTATTAGCTAGGGTTAGAAAGAGGGTGGTGAGGGGTTTTATTAACCCTAGGGGTAGGTTGTGTAACTTTTTCAAACTAAGGGGGTGCGGGGTAATTAAACGCGAGGGGCCAAGGGTGCCATTTTGCTAAACTTTTGTTATTTCGTTTTTCGGGCTCGTTTAGGCTAGTAAAATTATCCGTGAGATGTTCTAACTTGCCCCATAAATTTTAGAATTGTTTTTCCGTTAAAAACGACAATTTACATGTTTATGTTTGTTCAAAACGTCTAAAATCAATTATTTCACATTTTCACGTATTATTAGGTTTAGACTCGTGCCGATTCGCATTATGTTCTAAGTTCTAACTCAAGTTCTACGGGGCAAATTCACATATCAATTAACATTATTCTAAGATCAAATTTCATATAATCTTACAAGTTTCTATAGGTGGTGTTTGCTTTTTAAAAAGTGCATCTTAATTTGACTCGTTCAGGCGCGGTCAGACATTTGGTTCATTAAGTGCGTTTGTTTTTTTCTTCTCGTTCAGAGGCAATTAGAGGCTCAAACCTCTTAACCAACAAGATGTGTAGGGGATGTCTTGTTGACTCTTAATTTCTTTTAATATTTATGTGTCGTAAGAATAAAATTACATCATATTCATATCATTCAGATATTTTTTTACAAAAAAACAACCAATGTTATTTCATTCAGATTCAGACATTTACGCATCAGATTTAGATTCAGATTTAGATGTGCGAATCAGATTCAGATTCAGAGCCTCTTAATAAACAAACAGCACCTAAGTCTAGATATAATATTAGGTCGTAAATCAGTATATAACCAAGTCCTAAAATTACCAGTTGTCAACTTGTCACAATGCATCTAACTCGTTTAATAAGCGAGTGGTGTTTTGGTTGAGTAAGTATTAAGCAGGTCAACCCATAACCCGTTTAAGTATATAAGACTTTAAAAATAAAATGTATAACCTAGTTTTTTTATGTTAGATGTGGATTAAATGTATATTGTTATGTACTGAATATGAGTAAATTATGATTATACCTTATATATTGAAATTGACGCTTATAACTCATAAAATTATCATATAGTTATTTGTATGTTATTTTTATCATATTTTAGAACCTTGATATTTTTGCAATTAAACTAGTTAAATTAACAAACTACCAACCTTATTCACTATCTGACCTATTTACTTAAACAAGTTAAACAGGTCACAAATAAGTTACATGTGTCATGTAAGTCTAGGTTAGAGTTGAGTTTTTTTGACACAATTAATATGTAAGTCACTTTTGGGTAGAGATTATACTAATCCACTAATGCGCAAACCTTAGTAGGTAAACACAAACACGAATCGATTGTTGCCCCTACTATTACTATAGATATAGATACTTTCAAAACCAAACTTTAGCAATCATAAGACCTTTGATCCATTAAAATTTTAAATTCTCAATCAAACGCATGCATCTTCCTTTAATCATAGAACACTTTCATATATATATTACATACTTTAAGTAAACCCATCACATAGCATTCATATACATACATATACTGTAATAGTTAAGAGCATTTAAAGTTTAGCAAAAGTCTGATCACATTTGATAATAAACACTGCCGTGCAAAATCACTCATGAGTAACATGACAACCACACTCTTCATGCTATAACTCCTAACTTCCACAGGCCAAGCATTCATCACGGTTCATCAATGAGCAGACCATTTGGGACATTTCAGTATTCTTATTATCTTCCTCACTTGCAGTCTTTGTGTTTTCCTGCATTGGAAAAGGGGAGGTTTTCGGTTTATATTTCAGGGAAACACACAAGAAAACAAAAAGGAAAAAGAATAATTCAATTGAGTCATGAAACAATGGTGACTCGGTAAGGAATATTACTTTGAGAATGGAAGTATCAACAGTGAACTTAATTGCATCAGCTGCAGCACGTGATCGCAGATAGTACATCCCTGTTTTGAGTCCCTGATGTAAAACAGTGCATTTTATCATTAAGAGAAGCATTAACCAAGCAAATACCTTATGCAACACACCCAAAACTATGTGGCAAAATGAATTAGTATGTTTATAATAATTACAAAAACTTTATACTACTTCAATAGCCCATCATAAGAAAATGTAAAAGTAAGGTTACAAAAAATAGCCCATCATAAGTAAGGTTCCGGAATTGCCACACATTAATTAGAGTTAAAAAGAAAAAGCAAATAACGTTTTATACCTTTGACCAGGTATGGAAATGCAAGGATGTAAGCTTTCCAAAGTTGGGTTGGTCCATATGAATATTAAGGCTTTGACTCTGGTCAATGTAGCAACCACGATCTACAGCCATATCTACCAATGTCCTTTGCTTGATCTCCCACACAGTTCTGTTCCCACATTACATTGTAAGAAAGCAGAAATACGATGTTATATATAAGTAAACGATTATGAAGACAAGAAACTCCATATCATACTTGTAGATAGCCTTCAAATCCTCAGGGATTTCAGCAATTTTCTGAACAGAACCATCCTCATAGATTATCTGATTCTTAAGAGTTGGGGTCCAAAGTCCCATCTCAGTTAAGTCATGTAATAGATGCTTGTTGACCACTACAAATTCTCCGCTGTAAAAAACAATTGCCATCAAAATCAGGTGAGAACAGTATGCAAAGCATATCCTAGATGTGGCTACATGCAGGTTGGGTAGCAATGCAAAAAAAGGAACTTTTGTACGCATAGGTCAGGTGGACCCAAAACTACTTGGTTACAAAAAAAATAGATATTAGTGTCAAGTCCATATAGTATTTCAAGATTAATATACCTTTTCTATTAGACAATGTAACAATGTAAGGTTTTACACAATTTGATAATCTTTTGCCAGCTTCCAACCAATTTGATGACTTGTTTTATAGTTACATTTTTATAAAATTTTATCCCTTTGGCCCATTCGAAAATTAATGGGTAGAAATAGTGAGCGTCAGCATATCCCAGCAAAACCTAACTGATGATAGTGAGAAACTTACCTCAAAACTCTGCGACTGTAGATATTAGAGGTATATGGCTCAAAACACTCATTATTTCCAAGAATCTGACTTGTTGAAGCAGTTGGCATTGGAGCTACAAGTAGTGAATTCCTTACTCCGTTCTTAGATATCATTGCACGCAGAGCACTCCAATCCCATAGATCTGAAGGTGTCACTCCCCACATGTCCGGTTGAAGAACTCCCTAACATTAATTACAGGTAGATAGAACAGTCAGTGGAGTTCCAGCAATCATTTGTAGTTAGTGGGAACCTTATCTAGTACTGTAAATTATTAAGAGTGAAGCACAAAAATAGTTACAAGTGACGAAATGAGCCAGACAGGTTGAAAAATAGCTCAAATTGAGTTTGTGTCAAATACACGTCAAATTCAGTACAGGTTGTGTCAAGTTAGATTGAACCGCAGAAGCTTTTTGCCCAAATTAGAAATACTTAGAAGTATAATAATGCATTGATTATAATTACAAAACAGCATTATAACAATAACTATCAAAATCTTTGAGTAATAGGAATTAGAAGTTTCCACATTAATAACATACTTTGGGCGAATTTCTTGCTTGACATGTTCTCATTAAGCTAACCTAGAAGTTTGAAATGTTCCTGTCTAGTTTAACTATTTGAATAGACCCAGCTCATCAACACAAACCAAATCGACCCAAAACATCAGTAAATAATTGCCACCACTAACACAAGTTTTTTGCTCAGATCATCCAGAACATACTTTTTCAAACTGAGCTTATAATTTACTTGAAAATTTGTCATTCCTAATTGCTATATCTTCACAGGAACACCAAAGGTGTGTCATAATGTTCAATTTTAGGCATGCCAATGATTGTGTTGCAGCAAAACAATGACTAATCATAAACATATTGACTAAAAGCACACGTCCAAGAAACAGACCTTGCTAACAGGACTTCCAATATATGTTTCATAAGTGCCTTCTTTTTCAGCTATCTCAGAAGAAGTTTTCAGGGCATGGTAATATATTGTTTCAAATATGTCCTTGTTCAACTGTTGAGCCTGCAATTCAATATAAAAGAATAGTGAGAATCATACTGTATAAAGCAGCTATCTACTTATGAACTGCATCATAAATGAGAGCACATGTAATACCTCTGGAGAATCAAACGCCATACCCAGCAATATGAAAGTATCTGCAAGACCCTGGACCCCAATACCAATTGGCCTATGTCGAAGATTCGATGTTTTTGCAGTGTCAACAGGATAGTAATTTACATCAATAACTTTGTTGAGATTCGTAGTAACAGTTGAGGTGATCTGATCACAATAAACAACGATATTTCACGTAAGTATGCCTACTGAGGTAAACGACTTCAAATAAACTGATAAGAGCTACAAAACAAACCTCTGCTAGTTTGTTGAAATCAAAGTAGCGATTGCTAGAACCTCTACTACCAACAAGCTTCGATGGTTGGGATTCTGCCGGAACTCCCTGAAAAGAGTAAAAGATAATTTTAGACAATGCCTAGCATATACAATAGGTAAAAGTGGCAAAATAAACAAATCATACGGGTTGTGCGGTTGGGTAACACAATAAGTCCATTTAGTATTTTTTTTTATTATTGTAATTTTTTTGAACGCCAGTTTGATTGACCTAAAGCAGTGTGCACACAAAACTATTAGTTTTTTTGTTGAGCAAGAAGTGTAAAACATGATGGAAAAAAGTATATTATTAGTTTATTACAACAATAACATACTTTATCATATAGGTTTGGCAGTTGCATGAGCTAAAACTACAATTTGAGCAGCTTTCTACCAATTTGAAACATTTCTTTCACTCAATTGAGCTGGTTAGAGATAAAGCATCACCCAAAACAACCCCATAAGTCAAGGGTCAAAAATACTACCTGAAATTAATCCACATTCTAAAAGAGTAAATAATATTCAAATCGTACCTTTTCTCTGACATATCGTGGTAATGCAATTGATGCCAGATTACATACAGCAGTTTCTGTAGGGCTTGTGTACTCAATAATCTCAGTACACAAATTTGAAGACTTTATGGTACCAAGATTCTGCTGGTTGCTCTTTCTATTACAGGTGTCCTAAGAAGAAAACAAATACTAGTTGGTCAAATTTGAAACAATAAAAAAAATAGTATAAAAACTACAACATACTAAACCAGAGATGCAAAAAAACACTGGTCCAAAACCTACCTTGTAAAGCATATAAGGTGTCCCGGTTTCTATCTGAGACTTCAGGACTTCAAACCAAAGATTTTGTGCCTGGACAACTGTTTTGGCTTTCCCCTGATTATAGAAAAACAAGTTACTATTTGGCCAGAACAACATCATAAGTAACTTTTTTATTTTGACAAACATACTTAAGCCTACCTGTTTTTCATACTGGGTGTACAGGGTTTCAAACTCTTGATCCCAACAATCAGCCAAACCTGGAGCCTCATTTGGACAAAACAAAGACCACTGGCCGTTACTCTGAACTCTTTCCATAAAAAGGTCAGGTATCCAAAGAGCGTAGAACAGATCTCGGGCCCGCTGCTCTTCCTGCATAAAGTAGCATGCACAAATTAATGAAATGTTAGTACATCAGAAACTCTAGACTAAAAAATGTATTGAACCAACCATCCACATCAAGTTCAACCTCAAATTACACAAAAGAACAACATTAACACTGCAATCTCAAGTTTGAAGGGAAAGGGAAAGAATTTAATAAAAATCATAAAGTTGTCACATTAAGGACATAATCAGTAGGTCAATATTACCTTTCCATGATTCTTCCTCAAATCCAGAAAAGAAAATATATCAGCATGCCACGGCTCCAAATATACAGCAAAAGCACCTAATTCAATTAAACAATTTAATACAGCGTAGCAGCTTTATAAAAAAAAAACACTGCAAAATAGAATCACATACCCTTCCTCTTGCCACCTCCTTGGTCAACATAGCGGGCGGTATCATTGAACACACGCAACATTGGAACAATACCGTTAGATGTTCCATTTGTTCCACGTATGTAGCTTCCAGTTGCACGGATATTATGAACAGAGACACCAATTCCGCCTGCTGATTTGCTAATAACAGCACATTCTTTTAATGTGTCATATATGCCTTCAATGCTATCATCTTTCATGCACACCAGGAAACAGCTACTCAACTGCAAATCATGTGATTGAAACAATATGAGAAACCAATAGCATATAAGACAGTACCATTTCTTTCTGTTAATTAAGCAACAAGAAAAACAAAACCAATGTAATGATGACGAATTTTTCATACTTGAGGCCTTGGTGTTCCAGCATTGAAAAGGGTGGGAGATGCATGAGTGAACCATCGTTGTGACATCAAATGATATGTCTTGATAACAGAGTCAATATCATCCTTGTGAATTCCAACAGCAACCCTCATTAGCATATGCTGAGGCCTTTCAACAACCCTCCCTTCAATCTTCAAGAGGTAAGATCTCTCAAGGGTTTTAAAACCAAAATAGTCATAGTCAAAGTCCCGGTCATATATAATCTCACTGTCCAGTCTAGCAGCATGCTGAAACATACAAGTCACATACAGTTACTACCTTTAGTAGAGATATCTTCAAGTCACAAGTTGGTGTGAACTTTTATAGATAAAAAAACTAGCAAACACAGCATAGTACATGTATAGAAACTGTGAACAATTTTTTTGAAATATGAAAAATAACTAATGAAATGAACACGAACTGCAAATCCAAAAACTGAACTCTTTCTCCAAACAAACATACTTAATTAAGGTTTTGCTAAAATTTCCAATCAGTGTAAATTATTCAAAATGTGACTCATTCACTACAACAAACCAATAATTCCTCATAAATCTTATACTCTGGTTACAAACATAAATTACCTTCATAATAATTTCATAAACATCATCTGCAATCAGAGCAGCCTTCTGCCCGGATCTCTCACTGACATGGTTGTACATGTCTTTTATTCTGCAATAAAAATTAAAAACGGAAGTTAACTTTAAGTTACAACTCAAAATAGTGTATCAAATTTTGGTATACAATAGTTTAAAACTTTAAACTGACTTACGTGTCAGAGAATGACTTCTTAGTGTTCTTATGCAGATTTGAAACCGCAATCCTTGCAGCCAACTGTAACAAGAACATAATAATTTCAATTGGGTAACCTACAAACTCAATTCAACTACAAAACAATCTATCAAAACAAACTAACTCAACAGCATACAGCTTCACAATTACCAAATCATCAAAACCAACAAATGTGCTAATATCAGAGCAACATAAGTAGGTTTCTAGCCTGATTCTATACTCATCCTCAGTAATGTTCCAACCTGTTAATTATGCTTTGATTATCACTAAATTATCCGAGTCATTTCAAAAACTGAGTTAATTTTTGGTTCGATTAACCAGTTTATAGTCAATTGTCAACTCAGTTATTTCAGTTAACCGCTGATATTTTTATCAAAAACGTATAATCATCAAACTATACTATTTTATTTTATAAAATGTTCATTACGCACAATTTACTTTTGTTATAACTGAATCTGTTTCAGTTATTTTCATTCCCATCAATCATCTATAGTCATTTGTCAGTTTTGTCACTTCAGTTAACTGGTACTATTTT
Organism: Artemisia argyi; assembly: GCA_030686995.1. Classification (NCBI taxonomy): domain Eukaryota; kingdom Viridiplantae; phylum Streptophyta; class Magnoliopsida; order Asterales; family Asteraceae; genus Artemisia; species Artemisia argyi. The sequence continues at coordinate 90,714,344 of CM060704.1, forward strand.
TCACCCAGTTAAATCAAATTTCCAGTCCACTATCTCACTTTTTGTTTACTCGCCCAAATGTTTGATGCGTCATCACTCTTTACTACCTACTTAACCCCTAAACTACCAGACTAACACAGTTATCCACTAAAACAGTTAAAACCATATAAACAAAAGTTTCAGTTACATTTTGTTCGGTTAACCACTAATCTGTCGATTATCAGTTTCTTATCACATTTAACAACTAATTTTTTTTCACTCGGTTAAATTAGTTTTCCTGTCCATTTTCACCATCTCACGTTTCGTTTCTTCACCTTACTAATCACGACGTCATCTCTACCTAACCACTAAATTATCCACTTATAAACAGTTATGAGTATCAAATTGTATATACAAACATATAATTAAATAATTAAATATTGATTATAAACACATTTGGATGTTACGCGTATCAATAACATATATAAACACATAATCAAATAACCAAACACTATATATAAAACAGTTATCTATAAAATTAACCTGTATAAACATACAATTAAACAACCAAACAGTATATAAAAACAGTTAATTAAAAAAGTAGCCCGTATATAATAAAATTAAACTAATGATTTAAAGCAAATCCTTACAGAGGCATAATCAGGATGATTAGCAGTCAAAGCAGCAGAAGTCTCAGCGGCTAATTCATCCAACTGGCTAGTCGTCACGCCTTTATAAACACCAGCACACACTTTCTGCGACACGAGTACCGGATCACAATGATCGACGCTCAATCCGTAACTCAGTTTCTTCAATCGAGCCGTAATTTTGTCGAAATGAACCGCCTCTTGACGACCGTCTCGTTTTACTACATACATGATGATGATTTTGGTATAATTGTAGTGGTTGATAAAATGATGATTGTGTGTATGGGTTTTTAAAATGATGATAGTGTGTGTGTTTTTTAGTGTGTGTGTTTAAAATTTGGAATTAGGGTTTTATTGAGAGAAAATAGGGGGGAGTTCTCCCGCCAATTGGATAATGCGCGCGGGCTTTTTAGTGGATTGGGTTTGGAATTTTTGGGGCGGTTTTGAAATGTTACTTTTCAAGTTCAAAATTTATGAGTCGGCGATTTTTGGCGTGTTTGGTAAGCTTCTTTTATTTAAATATTTTTCATTCTTTTTTTTTTTTTTTTTTTTCATTTTGAACTACTAATAAGATATAAATTTACTCTACAAAATAGTGGGGTTACTTTCAAGTAAAAACCGTGAGGATTATTAATTTCCTCCTTCTCACAATAAATGAACATGAGAAAAACTTGAGAGATTGAACTTTAGATGATGTTAGTCATTTTTTTTTTTTTTATATGTAGGGTGTGTCTCGCAAAAATAGCAATAGTCATCAGTGGTTGTAAGCAGTAGTTGTGACAAGTAGGAGTATTTTTATATAAAACCGTTAAGTAGTATAATTTTAATTGTAATCATAATGTGTAAAACATCTCCTGAATGCTCAACGCACCTAAATGTTACTTTTCACGAATCGTTGAAAACTAAGCATTCTGAAAAAATATATAAAGCTACTCGTTGTTTGTCAAACGAGCATTAAAGATTATAACGCTCAACACTCACCACTCCTAAATGCTCCGCGCCAAATACACCCGTAAAAGGATCAATTGGACAACTAAAAGTATACATTCTATCTTGCAAAATAAATGTTCATTTTTCATTTTGTATAAAGTTTTAAAATTAAACACCTATTACACTATTTGTCAATTAAATGTCATCACTGCCAAATAAAATTTATTTTGATTGATTACAAACAGAAAATAGACGTTTATTTTAAAACATCTTAAAATATAAATGTGAACATTTATTTTGAAACAAAAAAATATATATTAGTTTATCATTTTCCGCAAATCTCGTGACCTGATTTCAAAAGAATTCTAGAAATTAAGAAAAGAGATATAAATTGTATGGTTTATTTTTCAGTTATTTAGCTGTTCACTACTGAAAATAAACAGTATAATTTACAATGTTATTTTAATTCAAAATTATTGCATAAAAATTTAAAAACCATTAAATAATTAGTTAAGTACAATACTCTCAAATCACAAAATTATATACATATAAAGTAATAGTGATTAAATTATTTTAAAATATGTTTTTCGTCGAGAGTCGGTTATCTTTTGACATGAGGTGTATGAAATTTTGTTTCGTTATTTCTTGTAGTTACTTTTTTCTAATGTATATATCTTCGATCTTTTTGCGGTTAATTCTTCACTATTCTTTAGCTATCTCAAAGTTTCAAACTATTACAGTATATTCTTAGTTTTAAGAGAAAGAAAAATTAAATTAATACGATACGAAAGAGAAAGGAAATAGTAAATGAAGTTGATGCTCTAATTAATTAATTTATTCAAAAAGTATTAGACCTATTGATAAACTATCACAGTAGATGCTTTAATTATTTCAAGTTCAGCATAAGAGCACAATGTATCGTGGCTAGCCATTGGTATACCACCTTAACGCCACATCATCCTCTCCTAATAACACACCAATAACTAAAGGGAATTGATTTGCACACTTTTGTTTTTTATTGGGACACTTTAAAGACTGCATCAGATAGTTGTACCATATTTACAACATGCTTTAATTACTTGTACTGTAAGTGTGCCAATAAAAAAGAGAAGTGTGCAAATCACCTCCCATAAATAAAACACCCCTACTTCATAACACACCAATAACATCACCTATAGATCCCACAAAATACCCCGCTAAATATACCACTCACTCATAATGTACAAAATAAATAAATAAATAAATAGCTTTTTCATTTGGCATGAGCAAATGAATTGGCTGAGATGCGTTTGCATGGATTTGGCATGTTTGGTGGTACCATGATGGCGTGTGATTTGTGTTGTTTTTTGTTTTGGCGGACGAATCACACAACCCCACCGTGTGCTCTAATAATGTGGGGATTTGTATGTTACTTTTTTAGGAAAATAACAAAAACAAAAACAAAAAAACAATTTTACAAACATTTACATCAAGGAAAAATATCAAATAAAAAAATCATGAGAAGTGTAAAAAAAATTGAAAAAAAGTAAAAACATCTAAAAATCTAAAACTTCGATGCATAAAATGGCAATTTACCAAATTTTAATGCACAAACGTATTTTTCATTTTTTTAAAATCAAAACTATACACTTTAAAAAAAAATCTTCACAACTTTTTTATCAATCAACATCATCTATCTTGTGTAATTGTTTTGAAAAAAATTAAGCACTTTCTACCTTTTTGAATTATCTTTTACGCTTCTAACAAATACTTATTTTTTTATTTTAACCATTTGATCATCCATGACCGTTAAATCACTTTCGTGTGTTGCAAGCAACCCCAAATGCATAATACTATGTGCACTTGGCAAGCTAACATAAATTATATTCTCCAAATTTCACAGACTCACATGATGGTGAATGTATCCATTTTTAGACAGCAGCTTCACAAGAATATACTTATACAATTATAATCTTTTTTAAAAGTGCCTTTATGTTTTCAGTGGAATGTACAACGTAGAAGGGAGTAGATTCCTTGTGAGTAGTAATCTTCTAGGCCTTTTGTGTTAAGCATATTGTTTGATCTTGCAGTACCTTAAGGAAGCGGGCTAGGCCGATGGCGGGCGTGTTATTGCTTGCACTCAACCAAGACGTTTGGCCGTTCAGGTACTGACTATCAAATTACTTTTTGCTGAAATTCACTGTCTTCATTATTACCTGTCAAATATTTCTTTAGAATGACTTTGGACCTTGTTGTGGTTCAAGGTAGAAAGTTAGGATGCTAAATGTGAACAAGATGCAAATGGTTGTTAAATAGCCTGATTATAGATATATAGCTACTTGTAGGATATGTAGTCTGCTATTATGATCATTACTTGTGATAATGACTATTATGCTGAGTTGTCGTCACGATAACTGATGTATGTAACCCCAAATGTATCCATTTTTGTACAACATCTTCATAGCATCTGGGCCAATATTTTGGACGGTTGAATTTCTCTCAAGTGTTCTGAAAGTCGAGATACGAAGGCTAGAACAGAGGGCAGATTTTCTGGTGATGTTATTCCTCTTTTGTCTTTAGTTTGTTTTCATACATCTTAATGTTTTATTCCAAGTGTACGATGATTGTTGTATGCATCTAGTGTCTAGAGAAGATATTATTGCATTGCTCTATTATTGGTGGTAGTGGATTTTAAGCGGCCTAAGGGTCCCGTGGTTTTTTACTCTCGCCTTGAGAGGTTTTCCACGCTAAAAGCTTTTATGTTTGTGTGTGTGTTCTTGTTTGTAGATTTTGTTATTGTTTGGGTCTGATTTGATTGCATTGGATATACCCTATTTGTTAGTTTCCTAATAGGTTCATACGGGTTGGGAAAGTGTTGCCAAACGAAGGTTAATTCCGCATTTGTGTTTACCGTTGTGGTGTTATTTCCCGTCAAGAGTGGATTCATATACATAATGCAAATATGATTTGTATACGAAAATAAAAATCAAAGTTAATATTTATTTAAGAACTACGTTAATCATTAAGTTGGTTCAGGGACTTAATTTTATAAAGAAGTAAATGTTCTATTGAATATGTATCGCATTAATAGTAATAGATCGCATTTACTCCTTTGAGACATTCTCTTTTATAGGCTAAATACAAGGTGGTTACCGGTGGAGTAATAAGGAGCATCTAACTTGTATAGCACACTACAAGTTAGAGACCATTGGGCTTTAAATTGGTCAAGCAATCTTCCCCTATTTAGATATAGAAATAGCCTAAGTGATTTTCAATAAAATCAATGCATCAATAGCGACCACATGTAGTCGATAAACGTTGTCATAAAAGTTTAGCAAAAAGTCAAAAAGTCAAGTAAAACCCGTAGTTGCTAAAAGTAAAATACGTGGTTGCAGAAATCCTTAACAACGAGTTTGTGGAATTGAGACCACTTGTGGTCGTTATAACTTTTAGCGACCGCAAACTAGTGGAAAATGTAGTAGTGACTGTTTAGAGCCAACTAGGGTTGATTGAGAATAATTAATAGTTGATTGTCGTTTAAGGGATATTCAATCCCTCTCTAGTTTCTGATTTTGTGCATGTTGAAATTGCTCGAGCCACCCTTCTTGATGTGTCTAAGCTTTTATACTTTGTTTCTTCAAGTAGTCAATGTGTTTGTGTTGTTGATTGAAAAAAGAAATGCACGATTAATTAGTTTGACAGGTCATGATGTATATTGTTTTAATTTATATTAGTAGTTCACTTCCAACAAGAAGCATCATAACATATGGAGTAGGTGCCCTTACCAAGATAGTTAATCAATATAAGACTTCGAGGTATAAAGTGGATGTCACACACATGTTCGATCAAGACCTCGCGTGTTCCATCCAAACAAGTACGACAACATCTTTTATAAAATAAATAAATAAATGTATTTCCTTCAACTAGTCAACATTTGTCATGGTATTTATTATTAATATTATTTCTTTATATATATATATATATATATATATATATATATATATATATATATATATATATATATATATATATATATATAGCGTGGTTGGTTAGTGTTTAATTTGCAATCAAACTTTGGAAAAAAAGCTATATAGTATCATGTTCATTGAACATCACATAATCATTTTCAATACATAATCATTATGATAAATGAAAGGTTTACTAGACACAGAGGATTAAGGCAATGGGTATTTTCATTCATTACTCCATCTATATGACAAACACATGAGGTTTCATGTTGAAACTAGTTGCTGGGTAATATATTGTTTAAACTTTCAAGCATATATAAGACACTTCTTTAGATGGGCAGGCTATCCATCATCTAAAAGATAACCACGTGGATGTTGCATATTGTTAGACAGGGTTGTAATCCAACTGAATTCTGGGACGAGATTCCTTAAGGAGGGGTGAATGTGACACTCTAGGAAAATCCCCATTGGTCGTGACTTGGAGTGATACTGGGACATATGTTAACATACGCCTTATACAACAACAACGTGTTTTGTGGTCTAACGAATAATCGTCCATACGGTTAAGCGTTCTCGTATGAGACTAGTACTGGTTTATGTGACCTGCCGAGAAGTCTTCACATGAGGGCCACAAAAGCAAAGCCGTGATCCTACGGGGAAAAGCGAACAATATTGTAATCTATAAGGTGGGGTGTTACATATTGGTATCAGAGCCTTGATTATAGAGAACTGGGTATTTTTAAAACTGAATATTGACTATTTATTCATAAATAAAGTAATACAAGTGAGTATAAAAGACACATATTTGTAACAACCCAAATTGTGCTATAAAAACACTCAAACAAGCATGGTAGTAGTCACCTCAGCGCCACATTATCCCCTCCCACTAACACACCAATAGCTAAAACACCACTCCTTCATAACATCACATATGGTTCTCACAAAATACCTCACCAAATATACCTACTCACTCACAATACACATAAAAAATAATAATAAATAAATAACTTTTTCATTTGGTGTGAGCCAATGAATTGGCTGAGATGCGTTTGGCATGGATTTTGTGGTACCATGATGGAGTGTGCTTGGTGTTGTTTTTGGGTTGGCGGACTAATCACACAACCACACCATGTGCTCTAATAATACATGGATTATTCGTGAGAAATCCTACCATTTTCGTCTGACACGCATGTTTCATGGTAAATACATGGATTATTCGTGAGAAATCCTACCATTTTCGTCTGACACACCGATGAGGGTAGTATTTAAATATTACCATGAAACATGTGTGTCAGACGAAAATGGTGTGTCAGACGATATATGTTTGTATTGTGTGCATAAAAGATTATGATAAATAAAAGTTATAATAAATGCCTATAACATTTGCTATCATTGCCACATGTTTCCTCCAGTGGCAAGTTTCTCTCCATTATTTCAGTACTAGCTAGCATAGTTTCACACGGATGACATATCAATTTCAAATCTCGAACTTCTATTTGTTTCACACGGATCATGAATGCACGGCTAAGATCACACTTCAAACAAACACAAATATCCTCAAACTAGCACACATATCCATTGGGTAAAAGAGAGCCTCTCTTTTATTACCTCTATATATCAGACACTTCTACACAAAACACACTCTATCTACAATTATTGTTACTGCAAAAAAAATGAATAGTAACAGTTACTTATTTTGTAGATGCTAAATGTGACTACTAAAGCTAAATGTGATCTCTTTTACAATATCTTTTTTGAATTACAGAAGACTCAATCTTGTTTCCTGAAAGAATATATTAGTGTCTCACACAACATACTGAATACATTTATGTTACTTACACGTCACAGGCCAACTCATTTAAAAGCAAAAATGAAGTTTTTTACGATATCTTTTGTGAAATAGTATTAAAAGGATTCTTCTTATTCTATGAAAAAGTACAGTAACCATTAATGTATGAATTGATCCACCAACAAAAAATAAGATCATAGCTATCCCATGACCCGACCGTAACACTCATACTAATTTTCATAATGGACCCCTTTGACATTTATTTGCATTATCAACTCTACATATTGTTTTTAAGCTCACAAAATTCTTTTCTAAACACAAGAGACTACTGTTCTACATAAATTTTTAATTCGGATAAGATAAAGACATGGGTTTTAGTCAAACCAACCTGAATTACAATAAAACAAGTATTTACGTGACACAAAATTTTTGAGACCAAGTTCATTTTGAAAAAACCGAGATTTTTAGCGAAAATTTACATTATGAGATAAAATTCCATCGGGTTCCCGTGCATTCCCGAAAACCCCCTAGGTCCACCCCAAATATTAACTACTATTCAATCGCAATCGCACTTACTATACGAATTAAACAATTACCAATGGAAAAAAGGGATCACAACAATTTCTTAATAAAGTTTAATTATAAATTTAAAGATGCAATAACTGTAATTTGGCATTAGTAATTTGAGGAGGTAGAGTTGGATGGTATAAGCAATGGCGGCTGTTGTGACTCACATAAAAATTTCAATAGGTGTTACTAGATGTTAGGTGTACAGATTGAAATTATGGATAAATAAATATTAGGGGAACATATGTAATTTTCTTTTCAATATACGTGGATGGGTCAATTCCTTATCGTCGCTAAATCACTTTCCATATAAGGGCCTGTTTGGTTTGTAAGTGGGTTTATAATTAGATTTGAATTTGGTTTGAAAGAAATGTAGAAAGATAAATTATTTGTTAGTATTAAAAATACATTTATTTTTATTAATAAATTATAATAAAATACATATCAACAAAATAGAAAGTACAAGAAACAAAGAAATATAATAAGATGTGAGGTTGACAAATTTAATGACATAAAAAATTGTACTTAAATTGACAGAATCCAACAAAACCCACCGATGAGGGTAGGATTTAAATATTTACCATGAAACATGTGATTGGTGTTGTTTTTGGGTTGGCGGATGAAACATGTGTGTCAGACGAATCACCGATGAGGGTACGATTTAAATATTTAAATATTCACCATGTTACCTTTTAGGAAAATAACAAAAAACCAGTTTTACAAAAATTTACATCAAAGAAAGAAATCAAATAAAAAACAAAAATTTGTGAGAAGTGTAAAAGAAATTGAAAAAAAAGTAAAAACATCTAAAAAAATTAAAATTTTGATGCACACAATGGCAATTTACAGAATTTTAATGCATAAACATATTTCTAATTTTTAATAGGAACTATACACTTTAAAAAAAAAGGTTTTTCACAACTCTTTTATCCATCAACATCCTCTATCCTGTGTAATTGTTTTTAAAAAAATTTAAGCACTTGCTACCTTTTTAAATTATCTTTTACGCTTCTAACGAATATTTGTCTTTTTATTATAACCATTGATCATCCATGACCATTAAATCACTTTCACTTGTCGCACGCAACCACAAATGCATAATAATAGGTGCATTTGGCAAGCTAACATGAGTTATCTTCTTCAAATTTCACACACACAAACACATACTAATCGTATTTAAGTGTTTTCCAAGCTCAATATAAACATTTATATATCGGGGTCCTTACCAAACCCAAGAAACCAAACATATGATCATCCCCCACCTCATAACATACCTTTGATCACCCTAATTCAACGCTTACGTACCATATGTGAAACTGAAGCCACCCATGGGACCGATGTTGTAATCAAAGTCGTCGGTTCCATTTTTTTCGTCACTAAAAAACCCAAAAACCTCATTAGTTTCCGTAGAAAAATTCAAAAACGATTGAAAAAATTATTTCATCTCATTTACGTCATAAAAACATTGTTTTAAAAAAATGAGGGAGATCCAAAACCAAGCCGACCCTAAAAACAATTTAAGCACTCAACAACTACCTCACGTGTACATGATTCAAACCTTGTTGTGACACCCTAGGTAAATCCCACATTGGTTGTGACTTTAGAACAACAACAACAACGTGTTTTGTGGTCTAACGGTTAATCGGCTATACGGTTAAGCGTGCTCGTGTGAGAGTAGTACTGGCTTGGGTGACCTGCCGAGAAGTCTTCACATGAGGGCCACAAAAGCAAAGTCGTGAGTCTACGAAAAAAGCGGACAATATTGTGGTCTTTTAGGCCAGGTGTTACAGGTGGTATCAAAGCCACTCCAGGCCGTTCGGGATGTGGGGCAAACCTTATCGAGGGCGATAAGTCTCTTATACAGGGTTGTTACCCAACTGAATATCGGGACGGGATTCCCCTAAGGATGGATGAATGTGACACCCTAGGCAAATTCCACATTCGTCATGACTTGGAGTGATGCTCGGACATATGTTAACATATGCCAACAATGCGTTTTGTAGTCTACTTGTTGAGATAAACGACCTTGATAGATCTTCTTGAGCACTCTAGAATCGTTAGTTATGTCACTGTAATCAATAACACACTAATAGACAATCTCTGCAACTTGTATTTTTAAAGCGGAAACAAAACACAAGCGTGATACTAAGAACTCTTGATCCTCTATGGATCTTTTAATAATAAGAGTGTTTTCTAAAAACTATTTTTCAATACATAATCGTGTGTTCCTTTTATACACAAGGAACCCTAAACCGTTTCACAAGAAACGTATATTCTAAAACTTCTAAAAGATATGCATTATCACTTCCTAAATAAACTCATGCATATCCAAACTATAATACATAAAATACGGAAATACTATATCCACAGAAACTAATAATGCTGAAACTAGTCTTCAGCAGATACACTGCTTCAGTAGAAACCAACTCTTCAGCAGGAACCTTCAGCAGAAACAGCAGCAGAATTCTTACTTAACAGAATTCCCAACAATCCTCCCCTAATCTTGAATTTGACCTGGTTAAGTTCAAGATTCTTGATAGATCTTCAAAATAACATACCAAGAGGATTGTAATAAGATAGCACCAGCAAAGAATCATCTTCAGCAGAATCTCTATGATCAGCAAATACTTGAAAGCTCCATTCTTTGCAGCAACAAATGACTAAATGTACATCAAAACAAATTAGTTTCATACTATTCTCATCACTTCCAGGTGTGTTAACTCGTGTGAGAGGTGAATCATTGAAAATAATGGATTTGATGTCTCTTTACCAATAGCCATCACTACTGGAGTAGCCAAGTGTTCAAAGGTACACTGATAACCACATGATTTTTAGCAAATCATCAGCTATAAACGGATTTGAGATGTCTTTACCTGTAGCCGTTTGCTCAGGACTAGCCAATTATTTTGATGAAAATCATCTTGGTCAACTGATTACCAAATATGGTTTTCCACTGCCTTTACCACAAGCCATATACATGTGGGCTAGCCAATTATTTGGAATCCTTAAAGGAAAAATCCATGGTCAATTGACAACCATTTCAACTACTCAGCAATAAAGCATAGGTGAGTTGAAAACCCTATGATTTTGAGCAAACCATTACAGCTATCAACAGATTTGATATGTCTTTACCAAAGCTGTACCCTTTGGACTAGTCAACTTTATGATGGAATAGTCAACATCAGGTAAGTTGATAACCAAACCTGCATACAATACTATACAACAACAAGTTACTTTTTTTTTTTTTTTTTTTTTGATACTAAGATAAGAAATAAAAACAAATATACAACATGATATCTCTAATCAGATGCAGCTCTGGAAGTCTTAATCCTTTGTTTGAAAACCTTCACCAAAGATTCAGCAAACAACCTTGTATTCCGTGCTTGATCAGGAGGAATCTCCAACTTTTGTTGTAGCATTTTCTCCATCAGAGACACTTTCATAGGATATCTTTTGGTAAGATCCATAATCAGCCTTAGTCCAGTTGTAGTTTCCAAAACATGAACATAAGGCATAGGATAGAACTTCCAACTCTGAACTTTCCATATTTGATTGTTCTTCCATATGTCATAGCTTGCTAGATTCGAGGAAGCAAATTATAAGCAAAAAGAGGAGATGCAAGAGAAAATGAATGAGATGATGAGTCTATTGGAGGAGTATGCCAACCAGAGAACCCCCGAAAGAATGCTACTAAGGAAAGAAAGCGTCACCCCCACTACCCAATTTGTTAATTCTATCACAATTGTACACAAGGATGACGAAAAGGTAGAAGCCTCTACTAAACAGACCTTAGATAAGCCACCAAAATCCCAACCCTTGAGTCACTACCTGAAACATGATATAAACGAAAACACCATAACAAATTGGATTAAGGGCGACGGGCGTAACCAACCTTCCAAACAGGGTTCTAAGAAAAAGGAAAAGGGAAAAGATGAGTATGATACGTTACCTAGGGGGTCAATATTCGAGAGGCTATTGGTACAAAAAGTGGCTACTAAGCAGATAGTGTGTGGGAACTTTGAGATACCAACTAGCATCGGGGATTTGAAATATCTTAGTGCTTTCGCCGACCAAGGATCGGAAGTAAATCTTATGCCCCTAACTATTTACATCCAACTAACGTAAAAAATGCCAGCCCCTACTCGTGTTAGGTTGTCCCTCGCTGGACACTCGGACGTATACCCCCTAGGAATCGCAGAAGATGTATTAGTTAATGTCGCAGGATTCATGTACCCCGTTGATTTTATGATCATCGATGATAAGGGAGATGGATGTATGCCAATTCCTTGGGGCACCATTCCTCGCCACCGCTAGAGCTGTCATTAAGTATGAAGGCAGGAAAATTGAGCTTAAATCTGGAAAAAGAAAGATTAGCTTCCCCATGACTCCGCGAAGTGGGCATGAGAATTTGAGTTGGATAAAGCTCAAAAACAACATTGACACGACACCCATTCGTGTTCAGAATAAAATTCTTGCATGGGAGGCAAGAATCAAAAGCTACAAGGAGGCTAAATATGAAAGAAGCAAAAGCAATAAGGTCCATGTCGAATTCGAACATAATCAACCATCAGAAAGTCATATCCCATTCGAGGAAAGGAACTTGGTGCTCTTAAGACACTTGGAAACAACAATACCACCCGATAAACCAAGTCCTTGGTGGTATGGGTCTTTCACAATTGAGAGCATGAACCAAGATGGGATGGCTAACCTGAGAAGTAAAGTAGGTGGAGAGGTGATTGCAAGTATCGACAGGTTGAGGCACTACCATCACAATCATAATGATCACAACTACATGGGGTACATCATCTCAAGGGATGAGGTCACGTAGTAACCCATGACCTTGAGTCTAGCTACAAGACTCGTAAATAAAGAAAAGCACTTCTTGGGAGGCAACCCATGTTTTGTGTGATTTTTATTTTGTTTGTTTGTTATTTGCTTCCGTATGCATGTTTTATTTTTATTGTTGGTAGATCATGTTTCTAAACTAAAAAGTGGAAATACTTTACTTTGTTGTTTGGCCTAGTCTTAACTCCACCGAAAGGTATTTTTGCAAAAGATAAGTGTAAGGGGAAACCCCAAATATGTTTTTAAGAAACAAACCGATCATGATTCTCCACAATATTAAATGAATATGTATATTCGTATTTGTTAGAGTCAAATGCTTGTATTGAGTCATAATGAAGTTTTGCAGGATTTTCCAGGAAGTAGGACCAAGTTTTTCCAGAAATTTTCCAGAAACTTAACATAAGAATTTCTGCAGGTCACTTCTGACGGCGTCACGAGTTTACTCTTGACGGCGTCACGTGTAAAAATCTGGAAATTTTACCAGTTTTGTTTTTCTAACGGAGTCTTAAAGTTTTTGTTGAATTATTAAGTTTTATAATCTCCAGGAAATCTACAAACTTCATTCCACAAGCATTATATCTTACTTTGTTTTCTAGGATTTAGTAACTTATGTAGATTGCCGCCGATTTTATGCGAGGTTGCTTTGTTTGTTTTCTCAGGATTTACAGGTTATGTATGACAAGAAGATGATTTATTTTTCTGGAAGGGAAGCTTTGATTGTTCATTTTCTTGGAGGAAGATCTAACCTGACCACCTTATTACCCATACCGAGCGAATCAGGGGAGTATTTGATTTCATTCTTTATACTTATTTCACTTTTACATTCTTTACTTGAACATTGGGGACAATGTTCATCTTAAGTGTAAGGGGAGGGTAAAATGATGATACCATACAGATACACTTTCGCTTGAGTTTGTTTGTTTAATGGTAGATGTATAATAAAACTATGAGAAATACTTGTTAGTGCAATTTTAGCGCCAAATTTAAATTTTTTTACAACATTTAGGAGTGAAACTTTAGCCATAGCAAGCGTCTCATGGATAGGAGATTGAAGACTAGCACATAACCGTATCATTCAGAAAAATTTTCCACCCAAATATGTGAGGTTCGCCTTTAGATTTGATAGGAAAAACATTTACGATTAGTGCTTATGAGTGTACCGGTAGCATTTAGATTCTAGAACTTGCGTTAGTGATGCATCCCGAGACCGCTAGTGAGACTACATTCGTGTAGTAGGATTTACTACATGATAAGAGGCATTAGGATCACCCTTGTGTTAAACCCGTATCATAATTACTTGACCATTTAAGTCATATTACTTGGCTAGTTAAGTCAACTAATTTTTCCACACCCTTAGCGTTGTACTCATTTTTAGTACACGAAACCCCTAGTACACCCCTTCGAGCCTATCTTTTCGTTTCTAACTTTAAACATCTTACTTAAAGGAAGAATTTGTTACACCCCACTTAAATGTACACCCAAATCGCCTTAGCCTTCCGTGTATGCACTCATTTTTAGTGCATTATTGTTATGTGTTAAACCCTAAGTTAATTATCTAATTGATTACATGGTTACTAAGTCGAGTCATATCCTTGTACATATTGTTTTGGGACGATTGGGACTCATGGGTAAAGTACTTATTTTATGGAGAAATGGGGAAGAACATCATTTATTACCCCCATATGTGCGTTAATCTTAAAAGTACTCAAAGTGTTTTGATTTTCTTAATTCGAGTCATTAGTTTAGTTTATTGTAAAGTATGTGAAAATTCAAGTGTAAGGGAAATTTTCATTCCCAATGATGTATTATTTTGGATGGTAGGGTAAAAGTGTATGCAAAAAAAAAAAAAAAAAAAAAAAAAAAAAAAAAAAAAAATGAAAAAACAAGAAAAAGAAAAAAAAATATAGAAAAAGAAAAAGAGAAAAAACATACGGACTACCATCCCTTTTCATTCTATGTTTATTTTATGTTTTCGTTATTTTTCATTTATTAGCTTAAGTCGAGTCTAGTCTTGGCTTAGCAACGCCATATTGTACATGTAATTAACCAAGATTGTTAACTCGCCACCAGTAAAGACTGCCTATATCCAACAAAACCGTGTATTTCATATCCCTACACCTAACGTTACAACCCTTTAAAAGACCTCTTTGATAGTTTATCCTAGGTGCTTACGCCATGTGGTGGAAGTTTGATCCTTTCCCAAGCCTATGGTAATCTATTTTGCTATGACAGGTAGTTAGAGATATCTTCCGTTTCCATATTGTAATTTATACTTTATTACACCCGAGAGATGTGAGTATCTAAACACTATTTGTGAGGTACTAGTATATGACCTCCGTGCTTGTCTTTGGTCTTTAGTGGAACGATTATTTGTTGTAATTACTTTTATATTAGTGTTAAATGACCCCTAACTTGTATTTTGACTAGAATAAAAACGCATTTGCTTGAGGACAAGCAAATCTCAAGTGTAAGGGTATATGATGAGGCGAAAAATGAACAACTTTTAGGGGGTCATTTAAGCCCGGAATTGAATTTATTTGATCAAATATTGCCCTAAATCGTTTCTTTTGTGATTTTAGGTACTTTGGGAGTGAAATCTGGAAAAGGAAGCAATTCAGACGTTTTTGGAGCATAAAAGTGAAGAAAACGCCAAAGACTTAATTTTCCAAGCTGGGAACAGTGTGTGACGGCGTCAAGAGCATTATCCTGATGGCGTCAATAGTAAAAATCATGACGGCCCAGTACAGAAATAAAGGCGTCACAAGGAACAGTTAAATGTGTGACGGCCTGGAAAAACTTAATACGTGACGGCGTCAGATGTAGATCAAGGCAGTCCGAGGATTCTTTTGGCGGCGAGATGACGGCGTCACAAGGTTGTTCTTGACGCCGTCAGCCTCAATTATCTATATATAGTTTTCTAATTTTAATTCATAAAAGAGGAACAAGTTTGGAGAAACCCTAAGGCCGAACCATATACGAATTTTACAGGTTTTTCAAGGGTTTTCAGCCCTTGAACCCTTACATGTGTAATTGAGATAAGTGTTCTTTTAATTCAATCAATATGTCTATGTGTTGGTTGTCTATATCTTGTGCTTTGTCTTGATTCCACCATGCTAGGCTAGATTTATCTTGTGTTTGCTTAGATCTAATGAAACCTAGATGTTGATTATGTGTTGATTACTTGTTTATGGTTGTATTGGATGAAGGATTTCAATGTTAGGCTTAAGAAAACTGGCAGATCTCCAAATGGTAACATGCTTGAACGTCTTAGGAAACATGAACCGATGTGTACTAGGTTTTATTGGTTGTATTTAATGCATGAGTAAATTCTAATGATCCCATGTTAGGAGCTTCTTAGCCGGCTCGACATAGGAGTGAAGTAGGCACTCATAGGATTGGGGAGTTAAGTACGCCACCCCATGAATGGTATTAAGGAATAAAACCCGTCATCCACGCAACTATAACAAGTAATTAACCTGTAAAAGATATCTAGGGAGTAGTGAAATCTAAGTAAACACATTTCTCCATTTATTGCTCACAACCTTAGTTTAATTTAGTTTTATTTTCATTTCTATTATTTTATTTTGATTGCATCTTTGGTATTGGGTTAGTTGACTAGCAACTAATTCCGTCCAAATCCTTCAAACCCGAGATATTTACTTGCTTTCTAAAAAAATATAAAAATACAAAAATAATTATCCTTCATCTCTTGAACTAGTATTTAGGTTTTCTAATCCTAGCGACACTATTCCTAGCTGAACGATCAATTCCCCGGTACTTGTCATTATACTATACTACATCAATCAGATACACTGCCTGGTGGGGGTTGTAAGCTTCTCAAGATCCCTTGAGAGGTAAAGCATGGTGCAATCCCTACGCATCAGCATGAAGGAACAATCCAACAAAAAAATGAAAACTTTCATCCTAACTTTTGATATGGTTGTAATAGTTTGTTGCTAAATAATTATGTATTTGGATGGCAGTTGTTTTAACAGTGGTTTATCTTTTGTATTCTATTAGTAATGCAATTTCGTTTGGTTAAATTTGTTATTTTCCAATATAGTAACTAGTTGATATGAGAATTTACCTAGAGTGATTGGGTAAATTTGGGTATTTTTTGACTTTAAAAAGTCAACATGGGTTAATCCAAGCAACCCATAATACTGGATAGGCCATTGAATGGACATGTTTTGGTATACGTTGACTTTTAAAAGTCAAGAATGGGTCAATCCAAATTAAATTAAAACTTATGTAGCCTGACCATAGTCATCACAAACTTCCATCCAAAACAATAATCACACCTTTTTATTTTATACCTTTAAACTACTTTAAGAGGAACATATGAGGTATTAGGAAGTTGTTGACTTTAAAATGTCAAAATTAATAAACACAAACACCCCCGCATATGCGAATGCAGATGCAAAATGGTTAAGCAAAAAGGTTATGCAAAATAAAAAATGCTTAACCAAACCTATTACATAAACATGTCTTACATAGATTAGCTAAAATTGTCTTAAAATGTCTCATTACATTCAAATAGTACAACACAAAAGAGGAGCATTATCCTGCATTTAATTTTTCTTATTGAAATGCAATGAACAACACTTAGAACCTCTTTTGGGAGCTGGTTCTTTCTTCTTTGCTCTTAGGCCAAGGACACAGCCGGTTACACTCGGAGGCCTTGCCTTCCTCTGTTCACTGGTACCCTCATCTAGCCTTGCCTTCATCTGTTTATCATCAGCTTACTTCCTCTGGTTACTAGTACCCTCAGCTGGGGTGTCTTCCAAGTCAGTTATACAAGCTATAATATTCACTTCCAATAACAGTATTTAAATTAATAACATCTATAAGGTAGCAAGACATTCCAAACACCCCTTTAAGAGCTTGAGTCTATTTACCTTGTACCGTTTCCTTCTTTCTGTTGATAAACAGCTCATCAACAAAATTTGCAGCCACTTTTGCCTTTCCCATGGCATCTATAAAGATAACCAAAATGAAATGAATAAGACTTATTTGCTTTCCCAAACACCTTTTTAAGAGGTTGAATACTTTTACCCTTCATTTCAATCTTTATCCTCATAAACTGCTAATCAAGAAATTCATCTACTTTTTCCTTTATGATGGTTTTGTATGGCCCATATCTTGCTTTCATCTGCTCTAATAATTCATCATTAACGTTATTGCCCAACTTACACCATACTTGTTGATCATCTGCCAAACTTTCATTAATTTTAAGGCCAACCTTCTTTATGGTAATTGCAAAGATTATTCGAGAAAACCAAGCTAATACAAACTCAAATGATAATATTTACATTACATCATAAGATGTTAAATAATTAACCTTTCTTGATTATTAACCAGTATAACACATGTTCAAGTGTTGCAATCCTCTTTTCCATATGAGCACCACAAGTCTTCGGACCATCATTGATTGATTCTCAGTGAGCATGACCGATTTGAGACACGCTTACATCACTAGTTAGACTAGCTTGAAATTATTACCCATCCTGGTTATATTCAAAGAGAATCTCTCGAAACGGTACATTCTACTCAGACAAATCATGTTCGAGACACGCTTACGTCGCTAGTTAAAGGGATACATTGTCAGCTTTTAGGTGACAACTAGCTCTAATAACTAACTAGAAGTTATTACTCGTCGAGGATAAGTCTTCTCGATTACTAACCTTTTGTGTTTTATCAATTCTTTGGTTATATCTGAGTCTAGCTCATGCGAGATTTCTTTTTCTTTCAACCATATTTTAATCACATTTGTTTTTCTCCCCCTCAAAAATAGCATATTGATGTTATTTTTGTTAAACTTTTGATTAAAATATGCTTTTTGAGGTTTCTGGGAAGAATATGTCAAGAACTTGTCATTTTGAACAAAGATCATTTCAAATACCCCCCCCCCCCCCCTCAATAAGTGAAATAACTTTTTGAGGTTTTGATTACGAGAGGGAATACTTGTCCTTTTGAGCAGAATTCTGAAAAACTTTGAAAATTTGATTAATTCTACTCAAAAGTAAGAAGCTTTCGCTCATTATGTTAGGATTGAGGCACTGACACGTACCTCATGGTCCTTTAATTTCAAAGAACGGGTTGTACACTATTATATATGCACAAGCAATTAAGCATGATTTTGATGGAACATTTTGTTTTCGAAATACTCCCCCTCAAAACTAGCAAATGTTTTGACAATTTTATTTTAACTTTGGATCGAATTGGGGAGTAAAGATCTGAAAAATCTTGAGCAAAATTTTGAAAAGTTTTGAAAAACCTTTTGAAATATTTTGAATAAATGTTGCTCAAGACTAAGAAGTTTTAGATAAACTTTGCGTGAGAACTTGCTTATTGTTTTTTATGATAAGTGCACGTTTGGTTTTAAAGAATGGTTTAGCAAGGCACTTTCCTTTATTTGAAACCCGAGTTGTACACTGAAATGTGTGCACAAGTCGTAATGTTTAAGCCCGGAATTGAATTTATTTGATCAAATATTGCCCTAAATCGTTCCTTTTGTGATTTTAGGTACTTTGGGAGTGAATTCTGGAAAAGGAAGCATTTTGGACGTTTTTTGAGCATAAAAGTGAAGAAAATGGCAAAGTCTTAATTTTCCTTGCTGGGAACAGTAGATGACGGCGTCAAGAAGGATTTTTTGACGGCGTTAAGAGCAAAATGGATGACGACCCAGAGAAAACGTGACGGCGTCAGAACAAGGGCGTCAAGAGTAATTTTGGTGACGGCCCCGAGTAGAAACATACATGACGGCATCAACATTGGATCTAGGCAGTCCGAGAACTTTATTGGCGGCGAGATGATGGCGTCAGATTTTTCCTCTTGACGCCGTCACCTCCTAAAATCTATATATACTTTTCTAATTTTCATTCATTAGGGAGGAACTTGTGTGGAGAATTTTAGGGCCGAACCTAATAAACTCTAGCTCGTTTGTAACAGTATTTTCAAGGGTTTTCACCCCTTGAAACCCTTCATGTTCAATTGAGATAAGTATTCTTCCAATTCATTCAATATGTCTATGTGTTGTTTGAATATATCTTACACTTGTCTTGATTTTAACATGCTAGGCTAGATCTATTATGTGTTTGCTTAGATGTAATGAAACCTAGATGTTGATTACTTGTTTATAATTGTCATGGATGAATGATTTCAATGTTAAGCTTAAGAAAACTGGCAGATCTCCATTGTGTAACTTGCTTGAACGTCTTAAGAAACATGAACCGATGTGTACTAGGTTTTTATGGTTGTATTTAATGCATGAGCGAATTCTAATGATCCCATGTTAGGAGCTTATTAGCCGGCTCGACATTGGAGTGAAGTAGGAGCTTATAGAATTGGGGAAGTAAGTATGCCACCCCATGAATGGTATTAAGGAATACAATCCGTCATCCATGCAACTATAACAAGTAATTAACCTGTAAAAGATATCTAGGGAGTAGTGAAATCTAAGTAAACACAATTCTCCCATATATTGTTCACACCACTAGTTAAATTAGTTTATTTTCATTCTTGTTATTTTATTTTGATTGCATCTTAGTTATTGGGTTAGATGATTAGCAACTAATTCCGCCACTCTCCCAATACCCGAGATTTTTATATGCTTTTATAAAATATAAAGAATACAAAAAGAATCATCCCTCACCTCTAGACCTAGTTTTTAGGCTTTCTAATCCTAGCGACACTATTCCTGAGTTGAACGATCAATCCCCCGGTACTTGTCACTATACTATACTACAACGATCAGGTACACTGCCTGGTGGGGGTTGTAAGCTACTCGAGATACCTCGAGAGGTAAAGCCTGGTGCAATTCCCACGCATCAAGTGTTTGGCGCCGCAGCCCGGGGAATAGTTATTGTCTAGGTTAGAATTTCTTTTTATTAGGTCTACTTGCTAGATTCCTTTCTAGTAAGATTTTATTTTTATTTTTAGGTTTTCTTTAGTATATCTTTTTCTTCATGCCTTTGTTAGTAAATTAAATTTATTGACTATTCCATTGGCCATTATGGAGAACGCGAATCCACCATACTACCAACCACGAAATTCACCCACTCCAAATGACATCTTGATGTTTAAACAACATGAGGATGAACCTATCTATGATGCATGGGCTCGTTTTAAATATTTACTCCGAAAAGTCCCTCATCATAATTTCGATCTGTGGTCCCAAATTGAAATATTTTACCATCGTGTCGACCACTATACCAAAATGGACATTGACCATGCCGCAGATGGGGACCTTTGGGGATTAAGTGTTGATGAAGCATGGGAAACCATAGAGAATTGTGCCATACTTTCCAAAAAAATGGACGACCCAACAAACGTTGTTACGGATCAATTGATAGCAAGTTTAAGGGAACAAGCAAGAAGATTGTTTGTGGATAAACCTATAGATGAGATAATTGGGTGCACGGGGTGGTTTGATTTCACCACAATACAAGCTGAGCACATTGGTAATTTTGATAAGATGGAGGATAGAGTTGAAAATTTAAGCCCACCAAGTACCCCACAAGTCATACCATCATTTGAAGCATACACACCGCCCGTGACTTATTTGGATGAAGTATATGAGACTTTAGGAGTCCCAATAGAGGTAGAACCCTTGTACCAAACACCACTTGAGGATATAGGTTTGAATACTTGTAGTGATAACCTTACTCTTAGTTCTAGGGAATTACCTAGTGTTGATGAACCGGAACCTCAATCTTCACACAACTTTCCATCCTTAGATATACATCTAGGAGACACAAGAGGAGCCGACCCACCCATCAACCCATGTAGTCCGGGTAGTCTTTGGATAAAGGTAGTGGACTCTAAGTCTTGTAGAGAGGAAGCCAATATAGGAGTGGAAAATGACCTTACATGCTTACATTACCCATTTTTGATTGATCACAAGAAACATTATGGGTTTAAACCGTGTTTATTATGTCAAGATGGATCCCCAACTCGTAATCTCTTGAAGTTGATTGAAAATGATCCCTTTCCAGGAGAAAATCTTAATCCACCCATTAACCCGATTAAATTAGGTAAGGTTATGATGATAGGAGCACACCCCTTTGAGCATATAATTCATCCACCACTCTTTCCTCACGAGGCATATTTCCACCCTAAGGGTGTGTATCGCTACTTCCACCCGCACTTAATCCTAAGTGTAGGGAAAACCTCCCCTATTTCAGTTAAATAAGGGTAGAGTCAGGCTCGTGACTCGAACAAAAACAAGCGCTTCTTGGGAGGCAACCCATGCTTTATGTGATTTTTATTTTGTTTGATTGTTATTTGTTTCCGTATGCATGATTTATTTTTATTGTTGGTAGATCATGTTTCAAAACAAAAATGGTGAAAATACTTTATTTTGTCGTTTGGCTTTGTCTTAACTCCATCCAAAGGTATTTCGCAAAAAATAAGTGTAAGGGGAAACCCCAAATATGTTTTTAAGAAACAAAATTGATCATGATTCTCTACAATATTAAATGAACATGTATATTAGTATTTGTTAGAGTCAAATGCTTGTATCGAGTCATAATGATGTTTTGCAGGATTTTCCAGGAAGTAAGACATAAGTTTTTCCAGAAATTTTCCGAAAACTTAACATAAAGATTTCTGCAGGTCATTTCTGACGGCGTCAGGAAGAAATTCCTGACGGCGTCACGTGTAAAAATCTGGAAATTTTGCTAGTTTTGTTTTTATAACGGAGTCTTAAAGTTTTTGTTAAATCTTTAGTTTTATAATCTCCAGGGGATCTGCAAACATTCATTCCACAAGCATTATATCTTACATTGTTTTCTAGGATTTGTTATCATATATAGATTGCCACCGATTTTACGCGAGGTTGCCTTGTTTGTTTTCTCAGGTTTAACAGGTTATGTATGACAAGTAGATGATTTATATTCTGGAAAGGAAGCTTTGATTGTTCATTTTCTTGGAGGAAGATCTAACCTTGTTACCATACTATCCATACCGAGCGAATCAGGGGAGTATTTGATTTCATTCTTTTACCTGTTTTACTTTTACATTCTTTAATTGAACATTGGGGACAATGTTCATCCTAAGTGTAAGGGGAGGGTAAATGATGATACCTTATAGATACACTTTCACTTGAGTTTGTTTGTTTGATGGTAGGTGTGTAATAAAACTATGAGAAATACTTGTTAGTGTAATTTTAGCGCCAAATTTAAAATTTTTTACAACATTTAGGAGTGAAACTTTAGCCATAGCAAGCGTCTCATGGATAGGAGGTTGTATGACTAGCACAAAACCGTACAATTCAGAAAAATTTTCCACCCAAATATGTGAGGTTCGCCTTTAGATTTGATAGGAAAAGCATTCATTATTAGTGCTTATGAGTGTACCAGTAGCATTTAGATTCTAGAACTTGCGTTAGTGATGCATCCCGAGACCGCTAGTGAGACTACATTCGTGTAGTAGGATTTACTACATGATAAGAGGTATTAGGATCACCCTTGTGTTAAACCCGTATCATAATTACTTGGCCATTTAAGTCATATTACTTGGCTAGTTAAGTCAATTAATTTTTCCCACACCCTTAGCGTTGTACTCATTTTTAGTACACGAAACCCCTAGTACACCCCTCCGAGCCTATCTTTTCGTTTCTAACTTTAAGCATCTTATTTAAAGGAAGAATTTGTTACACCCCACTTAAATGTACACCCAAATCGCCTTAGCCTTCCGTGTATGCACTCATCTTTAGTGCATTATTGTTACATGTTTAAACCCTTAGTTAATTATCTAATTGATTACATGGTTGCTAAGTCGAGTCATATCCTTGTACATATTGTTTTGGGACGATTGGGACTCATGGGTAAAGTACTTGTGTTATGGAGTAATGGGGAAGAACATCATATTATTACCCCCATATGTGCGTTAATCTTAAAAGTACTCAAAGTGTTTTGATTTTCTTAATTCGAGTCATTAGATTAGTTTATTGTAAAGTATGTAAAAATTCAAGTGTAAGGGGAATGTTCATTCCCTATGATGCATTATTTTGGATGGTAGGGTAAGAGTGTATGCAAAAAAAAATAATAAAAAAAAGAGAAAAACATACGGACTACCATCCCGTTTCATTCTATGTTTATTTCATGTTTTTGTTATTTTTCATTCATTAGCTTAAGTCGAATCTAGTCTTGGCTTAGCAACGCCATATTGTACATGTAATTAACCAATATGATTAGCTCACCACCAGTAAAGATTGCCTATATCCAACAAAACCGTGTATTCCATATCCATACACCTAACATTATAACCCTTTAAAAGACCTCTTTGATAGTTTATCCTAGGTGCTTATGCCATGTGGTGGAGGTTTGATCCTTTCCCAAGCCTATGGTAATCTATTTTGTTATGACAGGTAGTGAGAGATATTTTCCATTTCCATATTGTGATATATACTTTATTACACCCGAGAGATGTGAGTATCTAAACACTATTTGTGAGGTGCTAGTGTATGACCTCCGTGCTTGTCTTTGGTCTTTAGTGGAACGATTATTTGTTGTAATTACTTTTATATTAGTGTTAAATGACCCCTAACTTGTATTTTGATTGAAATAAAAGCGCATTTGCTTGAGGACAAACAAATCTCAAGTGTAAGGGTATATGATGAGGCGAAAAATGAACCGTTTTTAGGGGGTTATTTAAGCCTGGAATTGAATTTATTTGATCAAATATTGCCCTAAATCGTTCCTTTTGTGATTTTAGGTACTTTGGGAGTGAATTCTGGAAAAGGAAGTATTTTGGACGTTTTTGGAGCATAAAAGTGTAGAAAACGGCAAAGTCTTAATTTTTCTTGCTGGGAACAGTAGATGACGGCGTCAAGAAGGATTTTTTTACGGCGTCAAGAGCAAAATGGATGACGACCCAGAGAAAACGTGACGGCGTCAGAACAAGGGCGTCAAGAGTAATTTTGGTGACGGCCCAGAGTAGAAACATACATGACGGCGTCAGCATTGGATCTAGGCAGTCCGAGAACTTTATTGACGGCGAGATGACGGCGTCAGATTTTTCCACTTGACGCCGTCACCTCCTAAAATCTATATATACTTTTTCTAATTTTCATTCATTAGGGAGGAACTTGTGTGGAGAATTTTAGGGCCGAACCTAATAAACCCTAGCTCATTTGTAACAGTATTTTCAAGGGTTTTCACCCCTTGAAACCCTTCATGTTCAATTGAGATAAGTATTCTTCCAATTCATTCAATATGTCTATGTGTTGTTTGAATATATCTTACACTTGTCTTGATTTTAACATGCTAGGCTAGATCTATTATGTTTTTGCTTAGATGTAATGAAACCTAGATGTTGATTACTTGTTTATAATTGTAATGGATGAATGATTTCAAAGTTAGGCTTAAGAAAACTGGCAGATCTCCATTGTGTAACTTGCTTGAACGTCTTAAGAAACATGAACCGATGTGTACTAGGTTTTTATGGTTGTATTTAATGCATGAGCGAATTCTAATGATCCCATGTTAGGAGCTTATTAGCCGGCTCGACATAGGAGTGAAGTAGGAGCTTATAGAATTGGGGAAGTAAGTATGCCACCCCATGAATGGTATTAAGGAATACAATCCGTCATCCATGCAACTATAACAAGTAATTAACCTGTAAAAGATATCTAGGGAGTAGTGAAATCTAAGTAAACACAATTCTCCCATATATTGTTCACACCACTAGTTAAATTAGTTTATTTTCATTCTTGTTATTTTATTTTGATTGCATCTTAGTTATTGGGTTAGATGATTAGCAACTAATTCCGCCACTCTCCCAATACCCGAGATTTTTATTTGCTTTTATAAAATATAAAGAATACAAAAAGAATCATCCCTTACCTCTAGACCTAGTTTTTAGGCTTTCTAATATTAGCGACACTATTCCTGAGTTGAACGATCAATCCCCCGGTACTTGTCACTATACTATACTACAACGATCAGGTACACTGCCTGGTGGGGGTTGTAAGCTTCTCAAGATCCCTCGAGAGGTAAAGCCTAGTGCAATTCCCACGCATCAGAAATCCATTTGTAAGTTGTGTCAATCTGATTTAAAGATGTAGATTTCCAATGAGGACTGAAAACTGGCATTTCATTTTGAAATAACACTCGTGGAATCAATCGAGATTTAAAACTCTTTTTCCGTTGAAAATTGTTTGAGAAACCCGATGTTTCTCTTGGAGTTTTAAAATTTGAATAAGAAGATTTCCATCTAGAGTTGAACTTGATGGGTTCTCTTCGGAGATTTATTTTTATCATAAATGGAAACCTTTCGGTATCTGGAATGTTCAAAGTAGAGTCATTCTTGTGTTGCAGCGAAAGCAATTCTGATATTGAATATTTGAAAGGTTTTGAACGACTTTGCTTTGGTCTCCACACTTGCTTTACCGGTGTAAAACGAGAGTCTGGAGTTTGAAAAACATGATTCTTTTCTTTTGAAGCATTTGGGGGTTTTGAAAAACTTTGTTTTGGTCTCCACACTTGCTTTACCGGTGTAAAACGATGGTTTGAAGTTTGAATAACTTGTTTCATTTTACTTGAAGCATTTGTATTTGAAAATCTTTTAGAAGTAAATGTTTCGGAAAAACTTGGTCTCTTTGAAAACTTCCTTCCTTTTTGCAAAGAATAGGTTGTAAACTAAGAAACCTTTTCCGAAAATGGTTTCGAAGATTCACTCGTGTAAGCCTTCTTCGAAACACTCACTTCTGGTGTTGAAATTTTTGAAATTGGAGCTTTTCCCTTTGATCAGTTAAGAGTATCAAACTTCACTTTTAAAGCATTGTATGAAGTTCTCAAATCATTGTATTCTTTTTGAAGAGAAAGATGATCTTGGGATGCCAATTTTGATTCTAAAGAAGCAATTTGTTTCAAAAGTTGATCTTTTTCGGCTTTAGAATCATCCGTTTTACAAGCCAATTTCCGTTCGTACTCAACACTTTCTTTTTCAAGTATTTTAAAATAAATTTCAAATTTGGTCGTTTTGTTGAAGAAATGAGTTTTGGCATCCTCAAAATCGTTTGTTTATTGAGCTAAAAGCGTTTCAAGCTCAACCACTTTTGTTTGAAGCACACGATTTTCAATTTCAAAAAAAAAAAAAATACATTTGCTCCCCCATTTCCTTTTCAAAATCATTGGTATTAGAGTCAAACAGGGGATTTGGAAAGGAAACTTTTGTGATTTGAGAATCAACCTTTTTCATTTTGATTGAATCAAACAGGTTTTTGTAAATCTGTTTCAAATGCTCAATCTCTTTTTCGTATTTTGAAATTTGACATTTCATTGACACATTTTCATCATCAACTTGTTCAAGCTTTGACATCCAAGGGTTTTCAAGAGACTGCTTTTCTAAATTGTGTTGTAAAGCAAGCTACGCGTTGTGCTTGACATCTTTGAAAATTTTGTTCATGAGAGAATATTTGACGTTTAAGTTTCTCTTGGATGTCACTTGGCTCTTTTAAAATTTTCTCATTTTCGTGTCTCAACATCCCATTTTCCACTTTTAAGTTTTCAGACTCAACAATCAATGATTTATTACATGGAGTTTTTTCAAATATTTTCAATTTAGCTTCTAAATCAACAATGTCTTTAGTTAACGATGTATTTTGAGCTTTTAGGTCATGATTAAGCTCATTACATCGAACAACTTCAATTTGCATGTTTTTTATTAATAGAGCATTTGAAGCACATTCTTGATTATGATTCACATTGTCATGTCAACCGTACCTCCATTAGGATCCATATGTGGAGTCTCGGGGGTGATATTTCTATCATCCTGATTCACCACATATGTGTCGTTAATGTACTCAGGTTGTACATGACTTTGTGTCTCATAAGCAAACACATTTTCAAATATATCATCACCATTAACATCATCATTAGATTGATGTACCTGAACGAATGTGTCTGAACTTTGTGAAGGACTGACATCAGCATTCGAATTATTCCCTAGAGTGTTGCTTTCTTTCTATTGTTCTGAAAATGAATTATTACTACCTGTGAATACCAAATTATCATCCGATATCCCTTCAATGTTGATCGTTACCGCTTGTATCTGCATCTCCATTTCAATTCTTTCCCGTTCTTTTCCATTTAACACTCGTTCTTGCAATTCATTTTCATTTGACTCTCTCTTCTTTTCCAGCATCTTCCTCAGATGAAGTGATCTTGCATGAAGCACAATTTTCCAGTGGGTTCATTAGTTTAAGCAACTGATCTCTAAAAAATTCAACTTTTATACTAGTGATGCATTCTTTCCATATTATGCTTGCTGATTCATAATCTCGAGAATTCTTAAACACTCTAAAATCCATGGTCATGAACCCTTTTAACTGTGTCTTGAGCACTCTAAATCCTATCATGCAATCACTTCCCTGTTCAATTTGCTTCTCTATTTGAAATATGTTGTGCAAGAGCTTCCCTTTAAAGGTTATAAATTCCATTTCAGATCCGAATAATGTTTCAAAACTTCGATGAAACAATGTACCCCGTAATGGTAACTGTAACAACCGTGGTTTTAGCAGGTTAGTTAGAATTATAGCATTGAGTTATCTAACTTTGTTTGGTGTGGTTTGGGTAGATATATGGGTATATGTGTGTTATTGTGTGATTAGTACTTGAGTTAGCACTAAATCCCTTTGCGTTAGTGGTTGTTATTGTGATTTTTGGAAATGTTGATTTTGGGAAAGGTCATTTTTATCGCCTTTGTGGTGTAGAAATGACTTATGTATATTTGGTGTTTTGTGGTTTTGCGTAACGAGTCTTCGTTCATGTATTTGAGCGTTAGTAAGTTACGGGAAGGTTGTTTTTGTGAGATATGTTTACAGAGTGCGTGAAATTCTATTTTTGGAAACTTTATTTTAAAAATGA
The DNA here is from genome assembly GCA_030686995.1 of Artemisia argyi. NCBI lineage: Eukaryota > Viridiplantae > Streptophyta > Magnoliopsida > Asterales > Asteraceae > Artemisia > Artemisia argyi. The sequence goes on from CM060704.1 coordinate 90,742,899, forward strand.
ATATTTTTCGGTTTGCGTAAAATTAAGGTTTATCGCGAAAGACGTTAGGTTTCGATATGGGAATACATAAAATATGAAAAGTATAAGGTTTTGAGTGTAATAAATAAATTTAAAAAAAATAAAATATATATGTATAGGGGCGGCCGAATATATGGATTAGGGGAAAAAAAGAAACCAAATTTGATACCAAATACAACTGTAATCCTTAAGGGTTATCCAATATAATTATAAATACAAAATTAAAACCTCCCTACCCCTTTTCTTTGAATGTACGGTCGACTAAGAGGGGGGAACAAGAGAAAAAAATTAGGGTTTTGCTTTTGAAGCTAAAATCAAGATCAAGGTATATTTTTGATACTAGTTTTCATGTAATTAATTAATTATTGTTATAATTCATGTAATATTGATTATGATGGAATCTAGGGTTTATATACTTCTGTAATTAATGAAGTAAAACATGTTAGGATCATTAGTTGATGATAGTATGGTAATTGGTTAAGGGAATTGAGTGTAAAACACGTTAGATTATGTGTTAGGGTTTGGACAGAAAACTATGGGTGTAAAGATGTGAGTGTAATTAACAGATGGTGAGGAGTTAGGGCACGGATTTTTGGTCTAAATTGAATTTTAATGAAAGAGCTTTCCAAAAAGTCCGATCATGATTGATTTCAAGGTTGGGAAGTTAGTCTTTTGATTTTCTTTGATAAGGTGTCAAAGCTGTTAAACCGGGACATAATTTGGGTAAACAGTGAATTGTGGGTATAAAAGTGGTATTTAGATTAGCCCTTCTGGAATAGTTAAGTTTTAGGCTATCTTAGACTACCACGAAAAGGATTCGCGATAAAAACTTGTAGAAGTATTTTATTCTAATTAAAACTTTTTGGTGTGCGTTCAGATCCAAATTTGGATAGTTGACAAGTTTGATTTTCTTTTGAGTACTTGTGTGTGTTATTGGTCCATGGCCTTCTGGGATTAGCTTGTATGCTTATGAGAGACCATGGTAAATTTTTGGTGTGAGTTGTTGAGCTTTAATTGCCATGATTTCATGTGGGCGAATGTACCCTAAAATTCTGCGTTTTCTGATTTTAAAAGTGCAAGGGATTTAGTGAGTGTTAGGTTATGGTAATGGTTAGTATGGTGTCCAGGGGATCCATGGTGGGTCATATGAGTCTTAGACATCTATCATATGTGTATTACATGGGTTGCAGCTTTTAGCTTGACCTTGTGTAATGTGGATTTATTTTTGTGTGTTATAGATTGTGATTTGTTTTTGTGGAAGCTGCAAGGTTTGAGGTGAGTTCATAGTCCCATATTTTTACTTATTTTAAACTTGGGATGAGAATGATGCTTGTCTTAAATGTTTTAGTTACTGTGATTATGTGTGTGTCAAAGAGCTTGGACTTATAATGTTATCGTATGTATGCTATATGTGATGATTTGCTTGTGTGGATATATATATGTGATTCGATTAGGAGGATGCTTATCTTGTTGCTCGCGCATGCGACCTAATTGATGTCTATTGGGATCGGAGGACACGAGCCGTCCTGTTTTTTCCTTTGTGTGTGTGATTATTGGGATCGGAGGACACGAGCCGTCCAGATGTTGCCTTTGTGTGTGATTATTGATTGCAAATACATGTAGCTTATATGATAACTATAAATTATTTGTCCAGCTATATTTTATGATCACAGTAAACTGGTTGCCTTGTGAGTGTATGTGTGTCTAAACCTATGAATCTCACCAACATTATGTTGACGTTTTAAGCATCATTTTCAGGTGAGCATTCTAAGGCCAAAGTTGAGGGTAGCAATTATGCGAGACTTAGTTGCATATGGAGACTTTATTTATGTTTGGGATTTGACTTTATTTGGATTTGGTTGTGATACATTTATGTTTTCCGTTTGGTACTCTTATATCTATTGAAGATATCTTTTGGATTTTTTTTTGGTTATTTATTTATCTTGGGGTATTGTTACAACACTGTGTGTTGGTACATTGCTCTATTTATGTGCATGTAGTTGTTCTCTATGTAAACACCAGGTGTTGTGATGATATCCATAAAGTTACACCCGCGCGTTTCCGCCGTGGCGGGGTGTTACAGTAACCTTGCTTCTGAGAGAGTCACACATTGAACCTTAACCGGTTCAAAATATGATAAACAATTTTCTTTGGAAGCCATTTTGATGACACGTTCGGATATCTCTTTCTCTTTTAAACTTGATTCCATTGAATTTTGGTGTGAAATGAAAATGGATCTTGTAGACGATAAAGAAGTAATTGTGTTTTTCAAATGAATCTTCTGTCGATCGTTCACGATGTCATAATAACTAGCACAATAGTTATATCCACACGAACCCAAGTAATGTCAACCCATAATAACTCTGAGTCTCAGATTTTTGAGGCTCAATCAAAATCATGGTCCAAAATTATACTAGAAATTTCCACAACATACCGATTTATCGAGAAAATTCGGACTAGAGTATTAGTCATATTGGTAGTATTACACGAAAATGGAACCAAGTAGCATAAAACTTGAACTCAAATTCGTAGTCCACAACAAATTACTATATATACTAAAAGTGGGAACTCGCTCCCTTAAAAAACGGGCCTCTTCACAGAAATAAAAAATCAACGTGTGTGGTACATTGTTTGTTGCGTTTCTATTGGTTGTTATTTTTTAGTGGGTCAAATGGCGTTTTCGTATTGGTTGTCTAGATGATTACTTTTGCTAATACCCAGTTACTGTTTCAAGCCCGTTCTGTTATTGCACTGTTTCGTCAACTGTAGACGCCGTTATACAACTGTTTCGAACACTGTTACTCCGTTACAATTTGCTGCTAATTACATTGATTAAAAGTATAGGTACAATAAATGTACATCAACTGCATTAAATGTGGGTTTACAAGTGTTTACTATCCAGTTAAAACATCTGACTTTAGCCATACTTTTGATCATATCAAGATTGCACCAGAAACTTCTCAACCTTACCAATTGCCATCTTCAATCTGTTCTTAAACTGAAACAAAGAAAGATAGTTAGCAACTGGAAAAAAAAGGAAGAAAATGATAGCAATCAACAACCATTAATATCCCTACATCTTCAGGTATAAGGATGTTTCCATGTTTGTTTGTCCAAAGAGTTGTTTTATATGGATATTGATCATTATTTGTGGATGTCAAAACTCATTATATATATACAGTAATTTATTATTTTTTTTTCAGTATTAACAGTCGTTAGTTATTTAACGGCTGTTAACTAACGACCGTTATTTTTAACATTTTTTCAAAAAATTTGTATGCACTTTGAACTTCATCTCAGCGGTTCATTGCAAATTTAGTCCTCACATAATTTACATAAATGGTCCTTCATGTTATACATCAATTGTAGAGTCAGTCCTAGGTAGCTAACTTCACGTTAAATAGCTAACGGCAAAAAAAAAATGCTTTCAACGCAATTACCATAACACAAAGCCGTTAAATATTTGCAACCACAAACAAAACTTAACCGACACTCAATAACTGCTTACAAAAATATATAAACTATTTCACTCTTTTTTTACAACCAACGCACGACACCAAACTATTATCTAAAAACAACCGCCGCAACGCGCAGGTTACTAAACTCGTTTCTACTAAATTTCAGCCCAAGCAATAGAGTTAACAAATTTGCCCAACAAGCTTTTAAACACACCCGAGTCTAATAACCAATCCAATACACACCCTACCTTTCCGAATATATAAATGCAACTAAACCTTATAAACACTAATGCTAATCACACACTATCCTAACCTTACGCAGCCACACTTTACTCTCAACCTAGCAACAAAAAAAAAAAGATCTCATATATATATCTTTGTAGCACTCAAACAAAAAAGAGGGATGCTACATCCACATAAACTTTCCACAAAAAACTCCCACTCGCTGACGTGTCAGCGGGTGATTGGTTTTTAGTGGGATGTGGATCCCACAAAAACCCAATCACCCGCTGACACGTCAGCGAGTGGGAATTTTTTGTGGGAAGTTTATGTGGATGTAGCAAAATTCAACAAAAAAACAAAACACCCTTCTTTCTTTTTGCCTTCAAATCCAGTACACAACACAAACAATCTTACTTCTTGCAAACTACTTGAACCCTATACCAATAGACACAGTCCAAATTTGTTGCACGAACACCCTTACTTTCTGCTTGTACCGATTGAAAAATCGTCCCTTATGTTCCTTGTGGTTAGAAAAGAAATAATGCTTTAAGATTCTTTATGAGTCTTAGGTAGGTTATATCTTCTGTGTTTCGTTTTATGTTTTAATCGAATGGAAAGAAGGATGAAACAAGAATTGTTTTTGTTCTCTCTTAAATGTTCGGATAGTTAAAGAAGTGTAAGCTTCGATAAAAGATCTATGAAGATATCTCTTGAACCTTTTGTTTTTAAGATTGAATCTGTGTGTTTGATAAGAGAATATTGAGATCTTGATTTGTTTTTGTTTCTTGTTTTGTTGTGGTTCGTAGTTGTAGATTGTGTTGTTGAAGTTGGTCGATTGAAGATGGGATAGAATTAGTTGTTGTCTGTGAGATGTAATGACGATTAGATAAGGTTTAGTTTGGATTTGACTTTGTTGGCTGTTGTTCTTGTTTGTATGTTTGATTATCTGCTTCACATCTCATTTTTTTTCGTTTTAACCGTTATGAACCAAGGAAGAGAAATAAGATATGAGGTTATATGAACCGATAAAGATCAAGATCTGAGGTCAACTAGGTCAAACTGTAGTATTCCTTAGTTCCTTACTCGAAGAGTTCATGCTTTACCAAATGTTAATCCTTACTCGCTGAATTTATTTATTTATTATTATTATTTTTTTTTAATTTGAAAATATTTGCTTACTCGAAGGAGATTAAAGAGAAAAAAACCTATACTCGATGGTTTTTTTGTTAAACACTCCTTACTCGAAGATTGATGAACCTTACTCGCCAGAAAACAATGTTACTCGCCAGAAAAAGTTTCTAACTCGCCAAAAACTTTGTAACTCGCCAAAACACAAGCTTACTCACCAAAATCCTTACTAACTTGCCAAAACACAAGCTTACTCGGAGAAACAGACGTTAACTCAATGAAAAATCGTGAAAAAATTAGCCCAGTTAAGTTTTTTTTTTTTTTTTTTTTTTTTTTTTTTTTTTTGGTTGACTTTAAAACTTCTATTTGCTATTTGGACAAAAAAAATATGCTTGAAATATGTGATTAATTGATTAAAATAGCATGTAAAAAGCTAAAAAATAAGTTGCAGATAAGACAGAAATAAGCAGAAAAACGTGAACAGTGAAACTGAAAATACAAAACACTTGTAAATCATCTTCTTGCTCTTGATAGCAATTGTTAGTCACTTTTACATCATTTCACATATATTTAAGATCTAGAGAAAGAAAGATAATATGTTTAGAAAGATAAAGAACTAGAGAGGAAATAAGAGAGAATTACATATATTTAAGATCTAGAGAGAGAAATATAATATGTTTAGAGAGAGAAAGAACTAGAGAGGAAATAAGAAAGAATTTCTTATTCCATGTGAACCAACACCTCTCAAACGAGAGGGTACAAGCTTATATAGTCTTACATAACTTGAGCGTAAGGAAGTGTGTCGTGTTTACATATCTCACTCATTCGACATTAACGTAAATACTAAGACAAAACTAGACGGCACACTTCTACTATCACGTAGACTATATTTTTACCAATCTAACGAGCTATTACATGATTATATTACAAGACACATTGACTCGCAATGATCGTCACTTCAAGCGTTCCCAACAGAAATGGTGGAATTGCGATTATTAAAGAAAAGGAGGGTAAAATAGTCATTTCACATGGCACTTCACGGGATTTCCTAACGAGCGTTAGGTAGAAAACCGTTTTTGCATTAACAGTAACCATTCGAGTGCATAATTTGCAAATTGAAAACTGCTCAGGAACACTTTTTGCAAAAATTCTTGTAAGAGTACACTTTTTGCAATTTTGCCAAACCTTAGGGACATTTTTTGCAGTTTACTCTAACTATTAAGTACCAAACTTTTATAAAGAAGCGTAAAAGTAATGATAACGCATGTAAATATATTATGAAAAAATTATGGTTTGGGAAAAATTGGGGTTTTTTACTTTTAAAGATTCATGAGGTCGATTAAGTTCCTTTAATCGATAGATCTGGTGATTTTGTTACGATTGGAAGTGATTCTGGTGATTTGCCCTAATTCTGAAAATTAGGGTTTGGTGAATCTTGGATCTTGGTTCTGGGTTCGTGCTGTGTTTCTGCTATATCCCTAGACTAAGTAAATCTAGGGTATAGTAGGGTTGTTTTTCCGCTGCTGATTGTTATTGCATGCTCTGTAACACCTCTCACAGTCTTTCTTTAATTTCAATTCTTATTTCTTGTTTAGATTGACGGGGAGTAGGATTTGGGTTATTGAAGTTGAGATTGTTGTGATTTAGGTGTTGATTGTGTTTACTTGGTACTTGCTTTCCTTGTTTTTTTTTTTATATATTATGATTGCTTGTGTGTTCAGCCTTTGACCTACCACCTTGAGTGGCAAGGAAGCCTGGGAACTACCCTCTTGCCTTTTTTGAGTGTTTGACTGTTTGTTTATTTGTTTTTTCATTATGTTTGTTCATAATTCTAGTCCACCTGCTTCTAATCATAATTCTGAAGAAGATGAAGATGTGCCTGTTACATTAATAAGTAAATTGGACATCAGTCACCCTTTACATTTACATCCTAATGATTCTGCTACTCTTATTGTTGTGTCAATAAAACTTAAAGGAACATAAAATTATAATGTTTGGTTTTGTGCTATGCTTTTAGCTCTTGAAGGTAAAAATAAGACTGGTTTTATTGATGGAACTTGTAGGAGGTCTAAACTGATGAAGTTTTAGGCAGACAATGGGATAGGGTTAATGTTATTGTTTTGGGTTGGATCTTAAATTCTATTTCAGAAGAATTGTTTTTAGGGCAAATCTTTTCAAAAAGGGCTTCTGATGTTTGGACCGAGTTAAAAGAAACATTTGATAGAGTTAATGGCTCTGTTACTTTTAATCTGCATCATAAAATAAACTCTTTATCTCAAAATGGATCTTCTATTGCTGAATATTTTAATAACCTGAGTACTCTATGGAAACAATTTGATGCTTTGGTTAAGTTGCCTAGGTGTACTTGTCATGCTGCTGATGATGATTATAAGAAACATAATCAGTTAATGAAGTTGATTCAATTTTTAATGGGTCTTGATGATTCTTATATGCAAAGTAGAAGTAACATTTTGTCTAGAGACCCATTGCCTAATGTTAAAGGGGCATTTGCCATTATCTCTAGTGAGGAGTCTCACAGAGCTGTGGTTTCTAGTTCAGGGGCTGGGGTAAGATCTCAGTCATCTGTGTTTAACACTAATATTCCTAATAGAGGGAGTTCACAGAGGCCCCAAACCTCTGGTAACTCTTTCAGACCTAATAATGCTTCTAGACCTAATAATAATTGATACGTGGGAATTGCGCCCTCGCAACAGGTTTTACCTCTCAAGGGATCTCGAGAAGCTTACAACCCCCACCAGGCAGTGTACCTGATCGTTGTAGTATAGTATAGTGACAAGTATCGGGGGATTGATCGTTCAACTCAGGAATAGTGTCGCTAGGATTAGAAAGCCTACTAAACTAGGTCTAGAGGTGAGGGATGATTCTTTTTGTATTTTTGTATTTTATGGAAAGCAATTAAAATCTCGGGTTTTGAAGGAGTGGGCGGAATTAGTTGCTAGACAACTAACCCAATTAATCTCAAGATGCAATCAAAATAAAATAAAAGAAATGAAAATAAAACTATTATACTAATGTAGTGGAAACAATAATGAGGAAAGTTGTGTTTACTTAGATTTCATTACTCCCTAGATATCTTTTACAGGTTGATTAGCTTGTTACAATTGCATGGATGACGGGTCATATTCCTTAATACTAGTCGTAGGGCCGTGTACAATATTCCCTAACTCTATAAGATCCTACTTCACTCATATGTCGAGCCGTTAGAAGCTCCTAACATGGGATCATTAGAATTCTCTTACGCATTAAATACAACCAAAAAATCGTAGTACACCTCCGATCATGTTTCTTAAGACGTTCAAGCAAGTTACCAATGGAAGTCTGCCTCCGTAACAATTATAAATAAACAATCAACCCATAATTAACATCTAGGTTTCATTATATCTAAGCAAACACAAGAAAGATCTAGCCTAGCATGTTAAAGAGAAGACAAGCGTAAGATATAATCAAACAACATATAGACATGTTGAATGATTTGAATGAATACTTATCTTCAATTGAACATTGAAGAATCAAGGGGTTGAAACCCTTGAAAAACTGATAAAATTCGTCTAGGGTTTATTCCCTCAAAGTTGCACACTAATGAATGAAAATTGGAAAACTATATATAGACTTTACACTTTGACGGCGTCATGCATTAACTTGTGACGCCGTCAACTCGCCGCCATGATAAAATCGTATTGCCTAGATCCATTTGTGACGCCGTTGATGCGTAGGGATTGCACCGGGCTTTACCTCTCGAGGGATCTCGAGAAGCTTATAACCCCCACCAGGCAGTGTACCTGATCGCTGTAGTATAGTATAATGACAAGTACCGGGGAATTGATCGTTCAGCTAGGAATAGTGTCGCTAGGATTAGAAAACCTAAAGACTAGGTCTAGAGATGAGGGATGATTCTTTTTGTGTTTTAATATTTTATGAAAAGCAAGTAAAATTCTCGGGTATTGGAGGAGTTGGGCGGAATTAGTTGCTAATCAACTAACCCAATTACTAAGATGCAATCAAAATAAAATACTAGAAATGAAAATAAACTAAATTAACTAGAGGTGTGAGCAATATATGGGAGAATTGTGTTTACTTAGATTTCACTACTCCCTAGATATCTTTTACAGGTTAATTACTTGTTACAGTTGCGTAGATGACGGATTGTATTCCTTAATACCATTCATGGGGTGGCGTACTTACTTCCACAATCCTATAAGCGCCTACTTCACTCCTATGTCGAGCCGGCTAAGAAGCTCCTAACATGGGATCACTAGAATTTGCTCATGCATTAAATACAACCATTAAAACCTAGTACACATCGGTTCATGTTTCTTAAGACGTTCAAGCATGTTACACAATGGAGATCTGCCAGTTTTCTTAAGCCTAACATTGAAATCATTCATCCATTACAACTATAAACAAGCAATCAACCTATAATTAACATCTAGGTTTCATTACATCTAAGCAAACACATGATAGATCTAGCCTAGCATGTTGAAATCAAGACAAGCATAAGATAAATTCAAACAACACATAGACATATTGAATGAATTGAAAGATGACTTATCTCAATTGAACATGAAAGGTTTCAAGGGGTGAAAACCCTTGAAAATATTGTTACAAACGACCTAGGGTTTATTAGGTTCGACCCTAGTATTCTCCACACAAGTTCCTCCCTTAATGAATGAAAAATAGAAAAGTATATATAGATTCTGAGAGGTGACGGCGTCAAGAACAAATTTCTGACGCCGTCATCTCGCCGCCAAATAATTTCTCGGACTGCCTAGATCTGGGTTTGACGCCGTCATGTGTACTCCTTATGCAGGCCGTCACAATATTAACTCTTGACGCTCTTCTCTTGACGCCTTCAGGTTTTCACTGGGTTGTCATGGATTTTACTCCTGACGCCGTCATGATTTTCTTCTTGACGCCGTCAGGTACTGTTCTCAGCATGGAAAATTAAGTCTTTGTCGTTTTCTTCACTTTTATGCTCCAAAAACGTCCAAAATGCTTCCTTTTCCAGAATTCACTCCCAAAGTACCTAAAATCACAAAAGGAACGATTTAGGGCAATATTTGATCAAATAAATCCAATTCCGGGCTTAAATGACCCCCTAAAAATGGTTCATTTTTTGCCTCATCAGCCGTCATGTGTAAATGAGCTCTAGGCCGTCACTAGTATTTGGACCCTGACGGCCTAGGTGACGCCGTCAGGCCATAAGCTTGAAAACTCTCTGGGCCGTCACGTTATAAGTTCCATATCCACCTCTTTTGTAACTCTTGACGCCGTCACGTGTAAAAGCTTGACATCGTCAGGTACTGATCCAGCAAGGAAAATTGAGACTTTGCCGTTTTCTTCACTTTTATGCTCCAAAAACGTCCAAAATGCCTCCTTTTCCAGATTTCTCTCCAAAAGTACCTAAAATGACAAAAGGAACGATTTAGGGCAATATTTGATCAAATAATCTCGAATTCGGGCTTAAATGGCCCCTTAAAAGCGGTACACTTTTCGCCTCATCAATAATGGTAATAATAGGGCTACTGGTGGTCCTACTTTGGTTTGCGAACATTGTGGGTTTAATGGACATACTGTGGATAGGTGTTTCAAACTTATTGGGTATCCTGCTAATTTTGGTAAAAGAAATAACAATACTGGTTCTAATTCTAATCAGGGTACTCAAAATTTTAACAAAAGGTTTATTAACAATAACACCTCTGTTGGATGTAGCTCCTCTTCTACCTTTTCTGATGAACATATTTCTAAACTTTTATCTCTTATTAAAGAAACCTCTATTAATGATGATGGAAAATGAAAAGGTGTACATGCCAATATGGCAAGTATAGTTTTAAATAACAGCAAATTTTTTAATCAAAATTTTCAAAGATTTTTTGTAACAACAGTAAGATGACTTTACAGAGTGACCAATAAGGAAGGATATAGGTATTTTTTGACCATTGTTGATGACTTTACCAGATCTGTGTGGGTATATTTAGTTAAGAGTAAAGATGAGGTGTTTGATTGTATAGTTATTTTTATAATTTGATTAAAAAATAGTTTAATAAGTATGTGAAAACTTTTAGAAGTGATAATGGAACCGAATTTGTTAATCATAGATTTTCTGAATTTTGTAATAAACTTGGTATTATACATCAAACATCTTGTGTTTATACTCCTCAACAGAATGGGATTGTGGAAAGGAAACATAGGCATCTGCTTAATGTTGCCAGATCCCTTATGTTTCAAGGGGGAATTCAACTGAATTTGTGGTCTGAGTGTATTCTTACTGCTTGCTATTTGATTAACAGGTTGCCATCATCTGTGCTGAATGGGAAATCTCCTTATGAGTTGGTCTTTAATAAAAAAGGTTCTTTAAATCATTTAAGAGCATTTGGTTGTCTTTCTTTTGCTACTATTTTAAACAATTTTGATAAGTTTAGTAGCAGATATAAAAAATGTGTTTTAATTGGTTATGTTTCTTTTAAAAAAGGGTATAAACTTTACAGTCTTGAAAGGAAACAATTTATATATTCTAGAGATGTAACTTTTTTTTTTTTTGAAAATGTGTTTCCTTTCAAAGCAAAAAATGTTTCTATGGATAGTCATGATCTGGATCATACAAACTTTTTTAATAAAGTTGTGTATGAGGATCATGACACACCCAATGATGAGATAAATAAAAGTGCAGAATTTCATTATGAAGGTAGCAACTCTTCCTCTAATGGCAGTCCAACAATTGACCTTAATGAAAGTGATTTGGGGGCATTTTCAAGGTTCCAATGGTTTTGCCTTGGGGAATGAGAGGGCTGCAACTAGTGAGATGGAAACAGAATTAGACCCTATAAATGATATTGAATCTGCACAATCTGAGGGTGTTAATCCTGATCTTCTATACACAGAAACATGTCAGTTTTTTCAAGATCAAAGTCAACCTTTGAGAAGGTCTAAAAGAGCTTCTGTTTTTCCTAACAAATATAATGAATTTGTTGTTGATTCAAAAGTTAAATATGGTATTGAAAAGTTTGTTGGTTATTCTAAATTAAGTTTTGAAAACTTATGTTTTGTAACTGAGCTAAATAATTCTTTTGAACCAAAGACATATAGGGAGGCTTCTTGATTTCAACATTGGATGGAGGCAATGAACAAAGAAATTAAGGCATTATATGATAATGATACCTTTGAGATTGTGATTTTACCTGAGGGTAGAAAAGCTATTGGTTCTAAATGGGAGTTTAAAATAAAGTATAAGTCTAGTGGTGAAATTGATAAATATAAGTCTAGACTTGTAGCTAAAGGTTTTAATCAAAAGGAAGGTATTGATTTTGAGGAGACTTTTGCTCCTATTGTTAAGATTGTTACAGTTAGATGTGTTATTAATTTAGTTGTTCAACAGTCTTGGCCTATATTTCAGCTTGATGTTAATAATGCCTTTCTTTATGGTGATTTGGAAGAAACAGTTTATATGACTTTACCTGAAGTTTTTTTTTTGTTTTTTTTAATGAAAATGATAACAGAGTTTGCAGGCTTAAGAAATCACTGTATGGGTTTAAACAAGCACTCAGACAGTGGAATGCTAAGTTGACTTCTGCATTAATTGAAAATGGTTTTAAACAAAGTAAGAGTGACTATTCCTTATTTACTAAAAGTGAATCAGGTAATTTTGTTGCTTTACTTGTATATGTTGATGATATTATCGTCACATGTAATAATGTTGAAGTTATTAAAAACTTCAAGGAGTTTTTGAAAACTAAGTTTTAAATAAAAGATTTGGGAAAACTTAATTACTTTTTGGGTATTGAGGTTTTAGAAACCAAAAATGGTCTTTGTCTTTCACAAAGGAAATATTGTCTTGATCTTTTATCTGAATTTGGTTTACTTGCTTGTAAACCTTCCTTTACTCCTCTTGAAAGTAATCTTACCATTACTAATGAGCCTTCTGATAATGATCCTATTTTGCATAATGTTACTGAATATCAAAAATTAATTGGAAAATTGATTTATCTTACTCATACCAGGCCTGACATCTCTTATTCTGTTCATTGCTTAAGTCAGTTTATGCATCAACCTTTAAAGTCTCATTTAAAAATTGCTTTGAAATTATTAAGGTACTTAAAAGCTGCACCTGGTTTGGGTATTCATATTCAGAAATCTACAAACACTTCTTTTGAAGCATTTGTAGATGCTGATTGGGCTATAACCAACTTTTTTTTGGGTGATTCAAAAGACCAAAATTCTATATTTCTACCACATGCATCTTCCCTTCATCATAACTTTCATATATATTACATACTTTAATTAGACCGTCACATAGCATTCATATATATAAAAGATAGTTGATGCATTTAAACTATAGTAAAAACTCTTATCACATTTGATAATAAACACTAGCCGTGCAAAATCACTCATCAGTAACATGATAACCACACCCTTCATGCAATAACTCCTAACTTCCACAAGCCAAGCATTCATCACGGTTCATCAATGAGCAGACCATTTGGGACATTTCAATATTATTGTTATCTTCCTCACTTGCAGTCTTTGTGTTTTCCTGAGTTGGAAAGGATGTTTTTGGTTTATACTTCAGGAAACACAGCAAAAAACATAGAGGAAAAAGAATAATTCAACTTAGTCATGAAACAATGATGACTTGATAAGGAATATTACCTTGAGAATGGAAGTATCAACAGTGAACTTTATTGCATCAGCTGCAGCACGTGATCGCTGATAGTACATCCCTGTTTTGAGCCCTTGATGTAAATAAATGCATACAATATTAGCGGAAACATTAACCAAACCCAAAACCATAGGTCATAAAATGGAAGGTCGAGAAGGTTGGTTAGCTGGTACAGGTTAGTGTTGCCCGAATCACTGTCAATAAACTTTAATTTTAGTAAGCCAAAATTTTTTACTCGGTATAACGATTATACAACTTTAATTTTAGTAGCTGAAAGGTTAGGTGGATTCTCGTTTTCCACTACGGGGACCGGAATGGGTAGTTAGAAAACTCTTCGATGAAAGACACGAATAACAGGGATCAAACGATCAATGTTATTGTTATTCATCGAGAAGGTTTACAAATGAAGAAAACAAAGAAAAAGGTAGACTAAAGAAATCATAATAAAAAGAAAATAAATATCTCACTAGATAGGAATCTAATGAATAGACCTAATAAAAATAAAATTCAACCTAAACAATAACTATTCCCCGGTAGCGGCGCCAAAAACTTTGATGCGGGATTACAAAACTCGCAAAATTTTTACTTATCAAGGGATCTTGAGAAGCTTGCAATCCTCCAGGCAGTGTACCTGACCGGTGTAGTATAGTGAGTGGCAAGTATCGGGGGATTGATCGTTCTTTAGGGGAATAGTGTCGTTAGGATTGAAAACTACGTTAACTAGGTCTAGAGGTGAGGGATGATTCTTTTTATATTTTTATGTTTTATGAAAGCAAGTAAAATCTCGGGTATTGGAAGAGTGGGCGGAATTAGTTGCTAGTCAACTAACCCAAAAGCTACTAATTAACAAAATAAAATAAAATAAATAACAAGAAAATAAAAGTGGTGAACTACTTATAAGAGGAAAAATGTGTTTACTTAGATTTCAGTGCTCTCTAGTTATCTCTTATTGATTTGTCACGATTGTTTAGTTGAAGGATTATATGCCTTAATACCATTCGTGGGGGTGTGTACAGCCTTCCCTAACCCTATGAGTTTTTATATCTTCTTATGTCGACACGTTTAGTATCCTAACATAGCCTCATTAATAGTCCCTCATGCATTAAATACAATCAATAAAACCATAGTACACATCCGATTACGTTTCTTAAGACGTTCAAGCTAGTTACCGTATAAAAGATTTAGCCAGTTTTCTTAAGCCTAATGCTAGTCAATCAACCAAACAATCAATAACAAATCAACAATCAATAATCAACAACTAGGTTTCATTAGATCTAAGCAAACACTAAGAAATCTAAGCTAGCAAGTTAAAGTAAAGAAAAGATAAACAATTAATCAAACAACACGTAGACATATTGAATGATTAAAATAAGTACTTATCTTCAATTGAACATGGAAGAAAAGAGGGTTTAAACTCCTAAAGTTACTGGAAAATTCGTGCTAGGGTTTCCTATTCTAAAAGTTACACCCAATGAATGAAAAATCGAAAACTATATATAGATTTACAAGGCTGACGGCGTCAGGTTATAAATCCTGACGCCGTCAGGTCGCCGCTTTTAGGGTTTCATATCACCCAAGATAGCTTCTGACGCCATCTCGTAGTATTAGTTCTAGGCCGTCTCGTGTAAGCATAAAACGAGACGGCCTTACCTCATTTGCACCTGACGCCGTCAGGTTATAACTTCCAACTTCTTTTCTGGGGCGCCTAGTGTAAAATTCCATCGTATTACTTCAAAAGGTGACGTCGTCAGCTCCAAAGCCTGACGCCGTCTTGTGTAAATTCTAGACTTTTCTAGGTTTTCTTGTTTTCTTCATTCTTGAGCATAAAAACGTCCGAAAAGCTCCAAAATACTCCCTTTTTCAGAATTCATGTCCCAAGTACCTAAAATGACAAAAGAAATGATTTAAGGTAATACTTGACCATAAAAACACGATTTAGGGCTTAAATAACCCCCTAAAAGCATATCAAATAAATCCTTATCAGTGGAATGGTGTTGTATTTATTGCAAGTGATCTTATCTTGTTGTCTTGTGGTTTAGCCGGCAAAATCGAATGGGGCAAAGGGTGGAAGAATAATTTTGAACCTTTAGTGTGTATAATGTGTGTCGGGTTTAGTTAAAATGCTCCCGTTAAGTCCCGGTTTGACACTTTTGGACATGTACTCGCAAAATAAAGTTTTTATTGACCTTTTTATCAAAATAATAATAAAATATTATTTTTTACTCATAAATGCATTTATTTGACGTAAACCATATCTACTGCAGTGTCGGTACGTGTGTGGGGTCGTTTTTCTGTAAAAGTTAGATAACTTCTCGGTTTAATACGTTACTTGTCAGTAAATAGTTAAACAATTCACTCCCAGCGGCACAAAAAAAAAAATGATGTGCTATCATTGTAGGTATATGTTTATTGTTATCAAGTTTTAAATTTAGACTTAACCTATAACAAACACTAACGGGCAGTGTACCATATCAATGCAGCCTATTTGGTAAGTAGAGTGTCGATCACTAAGAGTGGAACATTAACACTCAAGTATCTATCAGTATTTTAATTCTTAAGTTAGTTATAATTAAACATAATCTAACGCAAAGGGTTTTTCAGCCTGAGAGACTGACACGATGTTTAGATTAAGTAAAACTATAATTATAGGCAGATAAGCAAATAACACACACAAGCAAAAACACATATAAAAAATAAAAGGTCAAGCCGATTGTAAAGAAAACGTATTAGCCTAATGTTCGGTCATTTATGATGAATGCTAGATCTATTTTCTCTCTCTTTGGTGCATCACTTCGTGGCGTATCTCATTCCAATGTTTAAACTCCCTAAACGTCTAGATTTCGGCTTTTAAGTATTCTCAACCGACAAATCCTGTCACGATTAATCAGAAATCCGCATAAAGTCTAACTTAAGGATTATCAATTGGCTTACATTAACATGAAAATATTAATGAAGTAATAAAGTAATCAAAACACAAGCATGAGCATCTAATAAATCATCATATAATCAATAACACACGGCTAATACCTACACGTTATTATCCCATAATCTCAGCACAAGATAACATGTTTGGAAATATTCAAGTATGAATCAAAAGAAAAAAATATGCTAACCAAGCGATTAAAGAGTAGTAAAATGAATTAAACGAATCTTCATATGAAATTATGCACTAGCAGGACCTTCTTACTGCTCCTGGTCTCGTACTTGGTGGTTATCAGCTGTTCGGTTCTTCTGGTGCCTCTTGCGTGTCTCTAAAATTCGGCTGCAAATGATGTATTTATACCTTCGGTAAACAGGTTCGATATGGCGTATCCAGTTTATCTGATATGCCGTATCTAGGTAACTTCGCGTGAGGTCCAAGATTATTATATTCTGAAATATTCGTACACCGCCTAAGTGTACGACACATCACCATTCTTTATTCGACACATCTTGTCTCCTTATCTTGGAAATCTGGTGAAGTCTTGAGAATAGATACGGCGTATGTTGTTGTTGTCATATGGCGTATCTGGAGTAGAACAAGTCATATCTTCTCGTTGACCAAGTTTCATATACGAGTATGGTGGAAATCCATACGGCGTATTCTTCAAAGTCAAGCAATGATCTTCATATTCTTCCAAATCTTGGTATACGGCGTATCTGTCTATAATGATACGGCGTATCTGTCTTCAATTTAGGAGAATTTTCAATCTTGATCAATTTTGCTCCAATTTACGTCTAAAATAGCTAACTTTCACCAACTGCTTGTTTAAAACTGAGATTTATAAAAGTAAGCGATTAATCTCATATAAAATAATGCAAAACAAGCATTATACATAGAATAAATGATGCTAATAATATATTATTATTTGATGTCATCAATCCCATAACCACTTGAGTCAATCATGACATGACACGTGCCATTATTGGTCTCCTCCATAGGATGATCACCACGTGGTTCATCTATAACCATTTGATCATCCATGACCGTTGGATCAATTCCACGTGTCGCACACAACCCCAAATGCATCGCTATAAAATACTAGGTGCATTTGGCAAGCTAACATAAGCTATCTTCTTCACATTTCACACACACAATTGTACATGAGTATTACCCTGGCTCAAGATAAACATTTATCATCTTGGGATCCTTACTGAACGCGGGAAACCGAACATACGATCATCACCCCACCTCATAACATACCTTTGATTGAACCCCAAATCCACCCTTACGTACCCATATGTAAACAGCTAGCAAGGTCAAATATTGAAAAATGTTATATTTCACATTTTTTTAAAGGTTTTCATGCTTAGCTCAAAACACAAAAGTTGTAGATCTCCCTTTTCTCGTAAAGTGGTTTTTTGAATTACCCAAAACGAAGTTTATATGAGTTAGCTATGGCCAAAGTATCACATAAACTTTATCATACGTCACATTGACATGAATTTTTCATTCGTGCTTCGTTTGATTCTTTCACGAGTCATCCTTCATCAACTTATAACTCGTAATTCACCAGTTCATAAGTATTTTGTCATCTAGAACCTACAATAAACTTGATTTCTTCAATCCATTTCGACTTGATCATCATTTGATATCTTTTACTTCGTTTTGTATCATTTCCTCAACCTTTCTGCCATAATTTCCTCAAAATGTATCCATAAAACGTAAATCACAAATATAATATAGGGCAAATAATTAAATATATATATATATATATATATATATATATATATATATATATCATACTTACCACCATTTTCTCTTGTGGGTAGCTAACAAATTTTTTTGCTTTTGTGGGTATTTTTTTTTTCAAATTCTTATTTTTTAGACATTTTTGCCCCTTTTAGATAATAGAAATTTTTTTCTCCAAAGGGCAAAATGTCATATAGTAACCTAAAAAGGATGAATTTGAAAGAAAAATACTCACAAAAGCAAAAAAATTTGTTTGCTACCCACAAAAAAAAAAATGGTGACAAGTATTATACCTTGTTTAATCATTTGCCCTATTATATATTAACTATTAAGTACCAAAATTTTATATAAAGAAGCATAAAGGTAATAATAACGCATGTAAATATATGTATAAAATGAGCATTCATATATTTACACGCATTATGATTACTTTTATGCTTATTTAATACGAGTAGTTGTTTATATGAACCTTTTATACTTCCTATATTATATTTGTGATTTTAGGTTATATGAATGTGACTGAGGAAATAATAGAAGAAAAGTTAAAGAAATGATGCGAAGTTAAAAATATCAAAATGAAATTTAAGACAAAATGAGTGAGGAAATCAAGTCCATTGTAGCTTCTGAACGAAGGAATACTTATGGAACGGTTATTACAGTCATAAGTTGATAAAAGGATAGCCTGTGGATAAATAAAACAAAGAAACGAAGCACGACTGAAAAATTTACGTTTATGTGATGTATAATAAAGTAGTTGTGGTATTTTAGCCATGGCCAACTTTTTTTTGGGTGATTTAAAAGACCAGAATTCTATATTTCTACCACATGCATCTTCTTCATCATGGAATACTTTCTTATATATTACATACTTTAATTAGACCGTCACATAGCATTCATATATATAAAAGATAGTTAATGCATTTAAACTATAGTAAAAACTCAGATCACATTTGATAATAAACACTGCCGTGCAAAATCACTCATCAGTAACATGACAACCACACGCTTCATGCAATAACTCCTAACTTCCACAAGCCAAGCATTCGTCACGGTTCATCAATGAACAGACCATTTGGGACATTTCAGTATTCTTGTTATCTTCCTCACTTGCAGTCTTTGTGTTTTCCTGCATTGGAAAGGATGTTTTTGGTTTATACTTCAGGAAAGACACCAAAAAACATAGAGGAAAAAGAATAATTCAACTGAGTCATGAAACAATGGTGAGTCGATAAGGAATATTACCTTGAGAATGGAAGTATCAACAGTGAACTTAATTGCATCAGCTGCAGCACGTGATCGCAGATAGTACATCCCTGTTTTGAGCCCCTGATGTAAATAAATGCATACAATATTAGCGGAAACATTAACCAAACCCAAAACTAGAGGTCACAAAATGGAAGGTCGAGCAGGTTGGTTAGCTGGTACAGGTTAGTTTTGCCCAAATAACTGTCAATAAAATTTAATTTTAGTAAGCCAAATTTTATTACTCGGTATAAAGATTATACTACTTCAATAATAATCTGGTCTTATAATATACAAGTTAGGTTATGTTAAGCATTAAAAGAACACTGGACGTCTTTAGACCAGTTGGACAGTTGACTTATTCCTTTTAAGCTGTTTTCTTACCTGTTTGACCCTTATAGATAAAACATAACCAAACACCAACCCATTTACATGAAAATGTTTTGGAATTGCCACATATAGATGAGTTAAAAAGGGTAAAAAAAAATAAACAATATTGTAATACCTTTGACCATGTATGGAAATGCAAGGAAGTAAGCTTTCCAAAGTTGGGTTGGTCCATATGAATATTAAGGCTTTGACTCTGGTCAATGTAGCAACCACGATCTACAGCCATATCTACCAATGTCCTTTGCTTGATCTCCCACACAGTTCTGTTCCCACATTACATTGTAAGAAAGCAGAAATACGATGTTAAATATAAGTAAACGATTATGAAGACAAGAAACTCCATATCATACTTGTAGATAGCCTTCAAATCCTCAGGGATTTCAGCAATTTTCTGAACAGAACCATCCTCATAGATTATCTGATTCTTAAGAGTAGGGGTCCAAAGTCCCATCTCAGTTAAGTCATGTAATAGATGCTTGTTGACCACTACAAATTCTCCGCTGTAAAAGAAATTGCCATTGAAATCAAGTAAGAACAGTATGTGAAGCTTATCTTAGATGTGGCCATATTGGTGGGTCAAGCAGATTGGGTAGCAATGCAAATTGGGTAGCTTTTGTCCATATCAGGTCAGGTAGACGGTAGACCCAAAACAACTTTTGGTTAAAATTATTTTATAAAAACTAGTGGGAAGTATAAATAGCAGTATTTTGATGATAATGTAACTTAATGAGGAAAACTAATATTTAGAAGGTATTGCACAATAAAGACAAATTTTTGGCAATTTACAACCCATTTGTATTCTTTAGACCCATATGCAAATGTGTGGAAATTGCAAGTTTCAGCAAATCCCAGCAAACAAAATGATGTCAGTCAGAAACTTACCTCAAAACTCGTCGACTATAGATATTAGAGGTATATGGCTCAAAACACTCATTATTTCCAAGAATCTGACTTGTTGAAGCAGTTGGCATTGGAGCTACAAGTAGTGAATTCCTTACTCCGTTCTTAGATATCATTGCACGCAGAGCACTCCAATCCCATAGATCTGAAGGAGTCACTCCCCACATGTCTGGTTGAAGAACTCCCTAACAGTAATTACAGGTAGATAGAGAAAACAGTCAATAGACTTCCAGCAGGTCATTGGTAGCTTGTGGTATCCTTAACTAGTAAGATATAAAGAGGAAAGCAGTCTTGAACATAAGTCACATGTGGCAAGAAAGGTGTGCAGGACAGGTTGAAAATAGCTCAAATTGGGTTTGTGTCAAATACAGGTCAAATTCAGTACAGGTTGTGTCTAGTTAGGTTGACCCACATAAGCTTTTTGCACATTTTAGACAGTATGCAGTCATTAAAAATACAAAACTTCATTATAACAAACTATATAAATCTCTGAGTAATACAAATAAAAAAATTTCACATATTAATAAATACATGTTCTCATTTGGCTAAACTAGAAGTTTGAAATGTCCCCGTTTTGCTTAACTATTTGAATGAACCCGTTCAGGTCAAGCACAAACCAAATTGACCCAATCATCAGTGAATTGCCACCTCTAACATAGGCTTTTCACCCAGATAATCCAGACCATATTTTTTAAAACTGAACTAGCAAACATTCTTATGAATTACAGAGTACTTGCAAATTTACCATATCAATTGCTACAGTGTAACAGGAACACCATAGTGTGCCATAATGTTCAATTCTAAGTAAAGTGAAGTAAAGTAACCCCCAATACCGGCTTCCACGTGTTATGGGTCCCAATACCGTCTTCCACGGTGTATGGGGGAGGTTGAGACGCAGACAGCCTTACCCCTACCTAAGGTAGAGAGGCTGCTTCCGGTTCTACCAAAGGTAGAAAAGGACCTCCAGCCTTGCAAGGGGTGAGGATCGAACCCTTGACCTCTGTCTCCAGAGGCAAGGGTGTTAACCACTTGATCCAACCTTGCTCTTTTATAATGTTCAATTCTAGGTGATTCAATAATTTTGTTGCAGCAACACAACAACTAATCATAAACATATTGACTAAAAGCACACGTGCAAGAGACAGACCTTGCTAACAGGACTTCCAATATATGTTTCATAAGTGCCTTCTTTTTCAGCTATCTCAGACGAAGTTTTCAGGGCATGGTAGTATATTGTTTCAAATATGTCCTTGTTCAACTGTTGAGCCTGCAATTCAATATAAAAGAATAGTGAGAATCATAAAAAGCAGTTACCTGCTAAAAAACTGCATAAGAGCACATGGAGTACCTCTGGTGAATCAAACGCCATGCCCAGCAATATGAAAGTATCTGCAAGACCCTGGACCCCAATACCGATAGGCCTATGTCGAAGATTTGATGTTTTTGCAGTTTCAACAGGGTAATAATTTACATCGATAACTTTGTTGAGGTTTGTAGTAACAGTTGATGTAATCTGCCAATCACGACAAACAGAGAGATTTAACTTATGTCTGGCAAAACTGGTTTTAGTTGTAGCCATAGGTCAGATTTGTAAGTTGCCGCTAGTTATATGAATGTATTTGGCAAGTAGTCGCGGTTGTAAATTGTAACTAAAAAGTGTAAACTGACATAAAATTGCACACATAATAATACCCAACTGATAACATGATTGTTTATGAATAAAAGCTGTGACAAATATTTCTTAGCATCATGACAAACTAACCATCTAAGAGTATGCAAACAGAAGTTTAAAAAAAAAAAAAAAAAAAAAAAAAAAAAAAAAAAAAAAAAAAAAACTTAGGAAAAGATGATAAGAACAACAGAACAAACCTCTGCAAGTTTGTCAAAATCAAAATAGCGGTTGCTAGAACCTCTACTGCCAACAAGCTTTGATGGTTGGGATTCTGCAGGAACTCCCTGGTAAAAGCAAGACAAAATTTCAGACAACAGAGCAAACCTCTACTACCAACATGCTTAAGTGGAGCATACAGGTTGGGTAACAAGTTTGGATCAAACAAAAAGTTCTTGCATTTATTAACACGTCCAGTCACTTTGATTGACTCAAAGCACTTTTGCCCAAGCCTAAATTAAAAGTGTGAACATAATTGACATAAATCATTGTATTACAACAAGAACACAATTTAAAAATATATATATAATTTTGGTAGTTAAACTACTGTTTTAACTACTTTGAACTCGTTTGACCAGTTATTTTTACTAGTTTAAGCAAACATCACCCAAAACAACCCGAGACCCGAAATATATCCACATTCATAAAAGAGTAATTATCATTCAATTCATACCTTTTCTCTGACATATCGTGGTAATGCAATTGATGCCAGATTACATACAGCAGTTTCTGTAGGACTTGTGTACTCAATAATCTCCGTACACAGATTTGAAGACTTGATGGTACCAAGATTCTGCTGGTTGCTTTTTCTATTACAAGTGTCCTAAGAAGGCAACATTTTATTTTGTTAAATTATAAACAATAAATAAACAGATAAAAAACGACAATGTACTAAACCAGAAATGCGAATGGCCCCTGTCCAATACATACCTTATAAAGCATATAAGGTGTCCCAGTTTCTATCTGAGACTTGAGAACTTCAAACCAAAGATTTTGTGCCTGAACAACACTTTTTGCCTTCCCCTGATTATAAAAGAACAACACACCATTAGCCAGACCGCTTAAGCTTCACCACAGCAACACCTTATTGATTATGACAAACATATCCAAGCATTACCTGTTTTTCATACTGGGTGTACAGGGTTTCAAATTCTTGACCCCAACAATCAGCTAAACCTGGAGCCTCATTTGGACAAAACAAAGACCACTGCCCATTACTTTGTACTCTTTCCATGAAAAGGTCAGGTATCCAAAGAGCATAAAACAGATCCCGGGCTCGCTGCTCTTCCTGCATAAAGTAGCATGCACAAATTTATGAAATGTTAGTAAATCATAAACTTGTGACTAAGAATATACTGAATTCAACCTCAATTTACAAAAGGAAAAAGTATTTAATAAAATTCTTATTATTGTCACATTAACAATGACATAATTAGCATGTAAGATAGGTCATTATTACCTTTCCATGATTCTTCCTCAAATCCAGAAAAGAAAAGATATCAGCATGCCACGGCTCCAAATACACAGCAAAAGCACCTAATTCAATTAAACGATTTAATACAAGGTAGCAGCTTCATAAAAAAATAAAAAAAACCCGCAGCAAAATAAAATCACATACCCTTCCTCTTGCCGCCTCCTTGGTCAACATAGCGGGCAGTATCATTGAACACACGCAGCATTGGAACAATACCATTAGATGTTCCATTTGTTCCACGTATGTAACTTCCAGTTGCACGGATATTATGAGCAGAGACACCAATTCCGCCTGCTGCTTTGCTGATAACAGCACATTCTTTTAAAGTGTCATATATGCCTTGAATGCTATCATCTTTCATGCATACCAGGAAACAGCTACTCAACTACAAATAATATGATTGAAACGATATGAGAAACCAACAGCATATAAAATAGTATCATTTATTTGTGTTAATTACGCAACAAGTGAAAAACCAATGTAACAACGAAGAATTTTTCATACTTGAGGCCTCGGTGTTCCTGCATTGAAAAGGGTGGGAGATGCATGGGTGAACCATCGCTGTGACATCAAATGATATGTCTTGATAACGGAGTCAATATCATCCTTGTGAATCCCAACAGCAACCCTCATTAGCATATGCTGAGGCCTTTCAACAACATTCCCTTCAATCTTCAAGAGGTAAGATCTCTCAAGGGTTTTAAAACCAAAATAATCATAGTCAAAGTCCCGATCGTATATAATCTCACTGTCCAGTCTAGCAGCATGCTGAAACATACAAAGTCATACAAGGTTACTACCTTTAGAAGATATATCTTCAGGTCACAATTTGATGTGCAATTTTATAGATTAAAAACTAGCAAACCCAACATAGTACATGTATAAAACTATAAATAATGTGAGCAATTTTTTTGAAATATGAAAAATGCCTAATGAAACTCCAAAAACTGAAGTCCTGCCATACCCACTCCCCAAACAAACATAATTAATTACGATTTTGTTACAATTTCCCATAAGTGTAAATTATTCAAAAATGTCATTCAATCACTACAACAAACCATTTATTCCTCAGAAATATTATATTCTGTTTACAAACATATATCACCTTCATAATAATTTCATAAACATCATCGGCAATCAGAGGAGCCTTCTGCCCAGATCTCTCACTGACATGGTTGTACATGTCTTTTATTCTGCAACGAAAACAGAAGTTAGCATTACATGACAGCTCCAAATAGTGTATCAAATTTCAGTATACAATAATCTGAATCGACTTACGTGTCAGAGAATGACTTCTTAGTGTTCTTATGCAGATTTGAAACCGCAATCCTTGCAGCCAACTGTAAGAAGATCATAATAATTTCAATTGTGTACAATTATCAGATCGATAATACCAAACAGCTAAAACTCCAATTTCACAACACAACCCATAATCCCACATATCTGCAAATTCTAAATCTCTATACTCGCTTCAACTACAAGAATAATCTAACCAAACTAAGTAACTCCAATGTCATACAACTTCACAATTGTCAAATTATCAAATACCACATAGGTTCCTAAAAACGAAAGTGCTAATGTCTTGGAACAACATAATTAAGTAGTGACTTGTTTCTCAAATTTTGATATTTACACTCAATAAAGTCCCAACAGGCAAAAGCTACAGTGTTTCATTTTCAAAAACATACAAATAACCAAACTAGCATCTTTCTTTTATGACGTTTCTGCTACAATGAGCATACTTCGCTTCTGTTTTTACCAAAACAAAACCAGTTTCAGTTATTTTGGCTGGTCGATCAGTTTACAGTCACTTGCTCGCTTGGTTATCAAACTTCAATGAAAAAAAAATATCCAATTACAAATACTTAAAGAAAGACTGTTTATATGCAATAGAGAACTCGTAAGCCTATAAAAATAATACTAAATGAACTATCTAATCAGAATAGTTAGTCATTTTATGTGTTTTTACCTGAATTTGCTATCAATAACCGAGATAAATACACACTCAGTTAACCAATAATAGTTTTCAGTTAAACAGAATTTCATATCATTTTTCACTCCTTCAATCCCACATCATCACTTTTTTAAGTTTCCAGAATACCCCAAATCATAACGTATAAACACATGTAATTACCAAACAGTACATATGTAAACTACGTGTCTAATATAAAATGCCGGCTCCATTACTTAAATTAACCACTTATTTTTCTCAGTCAGTTTTTCATCCAATTTTGCTATCTCACTTTTCGTTTCTTCACGCTGCTCATTGCCACATCATCACTTGTCACTGAATTACTTAACCACTAAATCGCCAAACCAGCACAATTATCAACTAATAACACTATCACGTATAGTTACTGTATTAAATAAAAACGGTTAATCACTTTATTGTCGATTATCTGTCAATTATAGGTTCCGTTATGAACACACTTACTGTAAACATTTAATGAAACAACCAAACACTGTATAAATATATAAACAAATAATCAAACAGTATATAAAAACAGTTAATTAAAAAAGTAGCCTGTATATAAATAAAATTAAACTAATGATTATATAAAAATCCTTACGCAGGCATAATCAGGATGATTAGCGGTCAAAGCAGCAGAAGTCTCGGCGGCCAATTCATCCAACTGGCTAGTCGTCACACCTTTATAAACACCAGCACACACTTTCTGTGAAACAAGTACCGGATCACAATGGTCGATGCTCAATCCGTAACTCAGTTTCTTCAATCGAGCCGTGATTTTGTCGAAATGAACCGTCTCTTGACGACCGTCTCTTTTTACCACATACATAGTGATGATTTTGGTAAAAGGATGATAGAGTGTGTTTGTGTGTGTTTTTGAGTGTGTGTGGTTGAAATCTGGTATTAGGGTTTCAGTGGCATGAAATAGGGGGGAGTTCTCCCGCCAAGTGGATAATGTACGCGGGCTTTTTTAATGGATTGGGTTTCAAATTTTGGGAATTTTTGGGGAGGCGGTTCTTTTAAAATGTTATTTTAAGTTCAAAATTTATGAGTCGGAGCGTGTTAGGTAAGCTTCTTTCTTTTCTTTTTTTTGTTATTTAAAGTGTCTTAATAATTGCCTGGTACTTAAATTTGATAAAAGAAGTTTGGTATGGCATTCAATTTTTTATTTTTTTAGTTGTTACTGTATTACTTAAATAAATTATTAAATAATTAGTCAAAAAAATAATTAGTTAAAGACAATATTATAATATTGCAAAAAGTTAAAAAGGAAAGATTATGCCAAAAAATCAAACCAAATGGCATAATGATAGTACATATGTGAAAGAAGTACGAAATTTTATTTAGTTGTGGTTATTTTCTTCTTGTATAGTTACTGTTTCTGATTGGTAGGTGCGGTAAGTGTAGATTTATCCTACATTCTTACTAGCCAAGTTAATTATTAGCATCTGGTTGCTGGAAATCTTTTCACAAAAAACGACAACGATTTTAATGATAGTACATATGTGAATTCTGTTTTCTGACACTAGTGCACATATTGTTAAAATTCATACTCACACCGCTCTTTTTTATTCTTGCATCATAATCAGGAGCGGAGATAAAGGGGGTCCGGGGGTCAGGTGACCCCGGGCGAAAAAAATTGTAATATAAATTTTCGAAAATTTTCGCCTATGTTTGTAATTTCCCCCCGCCCCCCAACTCAACCCCCCCCCCCCCCCCCCTAACGGACCAATTTTTAGTGTGTGTGTGTGTGTGTGGTTAATTGGTTTTAGACTTTTAGCATGCTTAAGGAGTTAAGGGGGATGAATGCTGAGCTTCGGAAACAACAAATCTCACAAATATAACTCGGATAAATCTACAAAATCATCAATTGAAACATTTTTTGTCAATTCATGTCATTTTGTATCATCTCATCATCATTTGAAACATTTTGGATAATCGGATCATCATGACAGAGTTCACAAGCTTCATATGAAGGCGCGTCTTTTAAGCAGTGATCAATGTTCTTCTCTAGCCAATCCAATCGCCTTTCAAAAGCCAGCACTGCAGCATGCATAGTCCTAACATCTAGTTGAGCCACTCTTGCACAAGAACGTAATAAAATGTAATAATCAGCATGCGCAGCATATACATATGTCCCATCACCCTTTTTTCTTGTGTAATGTAGGTAATCGAGTCTTTTGACTCTGCTCCTAGGAGGGATATAGCAAAATCTGCTCTCTTTCATGTTTGATATCATTCGCTGTATTGCACTTTCTTTGTGCGAATCCTTGGAGACATTGCCCGTTTTAGGTTTCTTGACCCTGTTTGTCTTAATTTTGGATAAATCTCGAGGTCTCTTGTGGGGACTGCAGCTAGGACTCGAGGAGAGTGTCTCAAATGGTTTATGTTCCTACAATAAATCACCAGGAACAAAATAAGGAAATGCAAAACTGTTTACTGCATCGAAAATTCATTAAAAAAAATAAAAAAAATAATAAAAAATAAAAAAAGGATGCCAGTTACATATACTAAAAGACGAGTGATTTGAGCTTTCATATGGGCATTTTAAAAAGCAAGAATACAAGTATTTGGACAAAACCCAATCCCTGCTAACCAGACAATTTAATAATTTATTTCAAGACTTTCTACTATTGGGAAATATAAAAGTGTCTAGAAGCTTTACAAAAAATATGAGATAAAGATAAAATTTGACTAAACATGCTATTAATAATCTACAAAATCTTACATCCTTTAATGCTCCTCAAGTTGGACTCTTGACGATGCCCAACTTGCTACAATTGTAGTGAATATGTGCTTAATAGAGGAACATGTTACGTAAATCGCAAAAGCTCACTATGATCATGCACAGACACACAAACCTGACTAGAGAGTAGAGAGTAAAGAGTATAGACAGAACGAGAATATGATAAAGACCTAGTCCACAGCCGCACTAGTAAGTTGATATATAGACCCTCACATCGCGGGTTTACAATTACATAGGAGTTATATCTATAACGGCCGAATTAAGTTAATTCTTATACAGGGCAGACCGTAACTCTTATTTTTTTTTCCAAAGGTGCCCCTAGAGTACCCCGCAAGGGAGCAACACCCCCTCTAAGCCACTCAGGCCCCTCCGATTCCGCTCCATAAGGCTGGACTATCAAGCAACTTGCTCTCTAACACAACACACGAGAAATTTACATTATAGCAAAGATGCAATAAAACATACGAGAATATAAAACCGGTCCAAAACAGGCCAAGAATCAGGCTTTAACCGGGCCTAGGAATGGGTCAGGCCGAACTATGAATGGTATCAGGCCGGGCTTTGGACTAGTCCTTGAACTGAAAGTTGGCCTGATATAGGGTCTGGTCATGCCCGGGCCCGAGCCTTAATGAGCCGGGCTTTTTAGGATCGGCCTCAGGCCGGGCCAAGGCCGGGACTCGGGCTTTGTCAAATTGCTTACCGGGAGACACCACATTTTATGTGAGTAATCACAATACGTAAATATGGTCTCTCAAAAGATTAGTCACAGGCACCTTCTATGTGTTTTGGTCCTTCTGTGACTGTCTTGATTCTTTGCCATATCAATGACATGTTATTACAATAGCCTTGTTAGTTTTTCTATTAGTACTACTCGTCACTTGCAATATATATCTCGTCACAATCATCTAGCACGTAACATGTTTCAGCTGGTTGCTTTTGCATGACTTAGAAATATACACAGTAAACAGTGGTAGAAGAATGATGATTGGCAATCTCCCAAGTCCCAATATACATCTAAAATTTTTACATTTTTCTTATAAACCTCTTCAGGAAAAAGCAATGATATTGATTAAAGTAGAGGAACCCTAGATATATCTCCAAGATTTGAAGAACTACATTGCATCCTAATGCATAATGTATGGACTGGACATGAAGTGACTGATTGACTACACTTAGGATGAAAAATTTTAATTGTGTAACCCCTGTTAGCCTCTAATATATTTAGATCAAAGTATATTTTATTATTTAAGTATTAAGACTTTAGTTTAGTATGTAATACGTTTGTTTATTTAGTATTGGGTCATGTTTAGCATGTCTGTAAAATGGGTCCAAATGTATTAACCCAAACAGGCCCATATGATGACAGTTAGTAGTTATTTAGTATGCAACGTTTCTTCTAGGGTTGCAACGATTATTGATGAAGCGACATGTCTTTTGGAGGCAACGCTTCATGTAGTATATATAGGATAGGATTCATTTGTAAACGTTAACCTTTTCCACTTTAATAAATATCGTTATTAAAGGTTCAACCCTTTTCTGTGTTTCTTTTTTACTGCTCCTTTCTTTGATGATTGTACATGGTGTTGTTTGGATCATTCGATCCTGGAAACCCTCCACAAACCTGTGAAACAACCCCTAAGTACTTAAGCATCTTTACCACCTTTCATTTCTTTGTAAATTTCAAAAGCTTCCCTGTTCTGGTAACAACTTCCAGTTTGGAGCTAACGGAAAGTTATGCCATTAGTTACAGAGCCACCCAATACCCATAAGGTGAAACCGGTCCCCAATAAAGCATCACAACGATTTCTTGATAATCATACCTTCCTAAATCTAATGTCATCCACCTATGCCATCAGAATATTATGCTTGCCTTGTTGAAATTGGTGGAAAATTAAATAGCAAGTGTCATCTATACACATCCCAAACTACAATCAAACTTGGATGCTAATAACCATCCTAATCCCTACGAAGCACTGCTATTCAAAATAAGATGGCCTTCTATTTAGCAAATATAGTATTGCCAAACACACACATATAATTGACTAATTGGTATGAAAATTGAGACCAATCAACGTAGTACATGCTACTCTAAGAGAACCGTGGGTTTTTCAGTTCAAACACACCATTCTCTTCAGTTGAATAAGAACTTAATTGAACAATAGTGTTAAGAAAAATGTTCGTCTTTCTATTTTGACAGAATTCTCTACTTTGTGAATTTGATGATACGGAGAGGTAGTGTTATTAGACTAGTTTAGCATGTCTAGATTATTTTAATTGTAATAGTCTTAAGTTGTTGGATTGAAGAGAGGAGTATTTTTCAGCAAAGTAAAGAAATGACTATCAAGCTTGCAGTTTTTAGCTCAGCTCAAAGGTGCAGCTCAAGATATTGTACAGCAAGGTGAATTAGAAGACTCTAGATTATTCTAGAACGTATTATGAAGACTTGCTGAAGGAGATAACGCGTCGAGAGATAGGATCAGTTTCCTAATCTCATTAGAATTAAGTTTCCTAATTATACAATGATTCCTTTTGTGATTATCCTTGAGACTATAAATAGAGATGTCTCATGAGGTATTCAGAATCATTAGTTGATATAAAGTTGTGTAGTTAGTGTGCTTAGGATTGATAAGTTCGATCTACAGCTTAAGTTGATATATTTACTCAGTCATGTAATACATAAACTTTAAGCAAAACTTGGTCTTGTGTTCATACTAATTATTTGTTAATGCTTAGAGTTTCTTAGTGCATAACTTTTAGGTAATCTTATGAAGACTTCAAATAGATGGGACTAAACAAATAGTCTACATCCTGATACGTGTATGCAACATGTTGTAAGGAACAATTAACACAAATTGAAAAAGAAATAACAAGACATACCTCTTCTATCTTTTGAAAAAAATCCCAAGATATCTCTATTAGCTTATCTTCCTCATGATCCTCGAACGGGAGTTCCACTTCAGCAAAGACCACATCCTTACAATGTTCAAGATACTTCTCCAAATCCTTACCATGATCTACCCGAAACAAACAATTTATAGGTTAGACAACATTACTTATATAAAAACAACTCTGGATGTATTGAAATAATTGAGATAATAATATTTCATGCCCAAATAAAAGTTACAATCATTTAATAGCATTTCAAGAGCAAAATATAAAACTGTAAATGAGTAACAGCTTACCACTGGTATCAATGAGCTCATTGTATTTCAAATGAAGTACGTGTAAAATATCAGTTGCATCCAAGTTGGATTGTTTTGGTAGCTTATTATAAGGTTCTGTAAAAGAAACATCTGACTGGCTACTGCTACAAGGCTCTGAAATATCCCGATCATTCGAAGGAGAAGATAGCTCAGCACCACTATTTACATGCACAACGCATTCAGATTCCGCCTCTTCTTCTTTATCAGCAAATCTATCCAACTTCTTTGACTTTTTTTCAGCTCTTCTCTTAATGTCACTAGACAGAGACTTTTCCCACTTCCCAAAACCATGTATGTTGTAAAGAATCCTAATTGAAACTATAAGTATTGACAGTACAAAAGAGCGTGTAGGAAGCCTAAACTCGTTAGCAGACAACCACAGCTCGGATGGCATAGACCACTCGTATATACGGCAAGCATGA
This sequence comes from Artemisia argyi, assembly GCA_030686995.1. Lineage (NCBI taxonomy): Eukaryota > Viridiplantae > Streptophyta > Magnoliopsida > Asterales > Asteraceae > Artemisia > Artemisia argyi. Next base: position 90,775,086 of record CM060704.1, read on the forward strand.
GGGAGAATAGTCTCAACTGGAAGAGATAACTGTCTTAGATAACGGGAGGCAATTGCATAGAAGTTGACTGGAGGTAATTCCAATCCTATAGAATTAGCAAGAGAAGCTGCTAATGATTCCATCTTTTGCACTGTAATAGCATGTATGGGTCTGAACATACGGCTTGAACTTAGTGGACAGGCATTAGAAGGGGGTCCAATTTGTTCCTCGATTTCAACAAAAGCAGCAAAATAGGGAAGCTTTCCTTCAAGTGTCCACTTGATTATATCTGTTGACAAGATTGGCTCCCTTGCCAAATGACACACCAAGAAAGATATTACTAATGAGTACCATAAAGGTATTGTCTTCCTAACATAATGGTAGCATATCATTAAGTTATTAGGTTCAGCTTTATGTTTAGCCTTAGGCCCAACACCTCCAGTTTTCCCTGAAATATGATAAGTATGCCGATTATAGGAGTGTCAAAATTATTTGAAAAGTCAGTAGAACAACAACAACAACAATACGCAAGGTAAAACCCGATAGTAAGGAGACAGCTTCTAGCAAGTGGAGAAAATCAATAGAAAATTATCATTTTCCAATGGCATACATTTGTTTTTGCAACAAGCCTTTTTTTCCTTAACACTAGAGGAAACAACATATAGAGCATAAATAATTATAAAAATATAGAGTAAAATCCTTATCGAGCATGACATTTCCAGGAACATCAACAAATTATTTGCAGGGTGCACAATATAGTAGCATTTCTTTTCTCTGAGATACAACTAAAGTATATAAATACCTTGTACTTGAGATTGTGATTCATTAATAACCTTATCGGCCCAGTCATCAGTAAATACCTTCGTTGATGCCACAAATTTTGACCAAATGGGCTCCACCAGGTCAAGAATTACGGGGGATACGTTGAACTCATCAACCAAAGCCTTTATCTGCAGTTCAAGCATTATTTGTACTCCCATCACATATCTCATCCTAATTTCTGAGTAATAAGCTTCACCATTATCCACTTGGGTTTGCAAAGTCTCCCGAAATTGTGAAGGGGGTTGGGATTGAGAGAGTTGTTCGGTTTTAACAGCATGTACGCGCCTTCGAACACAGCCACCTACATTCTCTTTGGTAGAAATCTGTTTATCATTATCTACAGCAGTGCGCATGATTCCACAAGCTTGAGTGTCACAACGCTGGCAGTAATAGAACCCTTCAGAGCAGTCAAATTCCGAAAAGCCACATTGGCATGTCAAACCCAATCCATTAGCCATCTATGCAGGAACAGATGTGGTTCCTATAAAGACATAACACAGAGTAAAGCAAGAGTTTAAATTCTTGGGTTATGATAGAAAGTAGTTTTGATGATTGACACTATCATTATATGTAAGGTAACAAAACAAGGCATGATCTGAAACTCAAAAATTTAAAGATATGGAACAAGTGTATACGAACAAGTCAAGTTACAGATATTATTATATATACTAAAAATGATTTGGTTAGGAACAGTGATTACTGTTCCTAAGAAATTTACAAAAATGGTCCCTTAGGTTAGCTGTAAATGGCAGAGTTAGTCCTCCGTTATCGATCTTTTGCAAATTTAGTCCTTAATAACAAAAATAAATTTTTTTTACGATCGTTTTATTCCGAATTTAAATTAAACACAATATTCCCGCAGCAACGCGTGGGTGCCCCCGCTCGTTTGTACTAAAAGGTGCACACATTGCTCTAAAACTGACTTCTCCTCTATTAACAAAGCCACAAGTTTGGCCTATTAGTTTTTTTGTGGCATTGCTCTAAAAACCGACTTCTCATCTATTATGAAAGATATTTGTACTAGTGCACACATGTGTGTACTAATAGGTGCATTGTCTCTTTTGTTGCACACACTATGAAAGATAATGTGTGCAACTAATAGATTGAACACATTGCTGTAAAACTAATAGGTGTACACATTGTGTTCAAACCGAATCTGCAAGTTTAGAACACGTGAATATGAACAAGCAATTGAGGTGCTGAAATTTCATTTGGCAACGTCACAAAACAGAATGAAGCAACAAGCTGAAAAGAAAAGGTCTGAAAGAACATTTGCAATTGGTGATTGGGTTTTCCTAAAACTCCAGCCTCACAGACAAGTTTCCATTAGGGAAGGAAAGCAGAACAAATTCTATCCTAAGAGTTTTGGTCCTTTTCAAGTGACAGGAAGAATTGGCCAAGTTGCTTATAGATTGGAGTTGCCTGCTTATGCTCAAATCCACAATGTGTTTCATGTCAGTCAGTTGAAGCTTTGTAAGGGTACTCCACAGCCTTCACAAATAGCTACACTTTCCAGTTGTGACAAAGATGGGATGATTGAGGTGCAACCTATAGCTATCTTGGACAGAAAAATGCTCAAAAAGAAGAATGTAGTTGTGGTGTATGGATTGGTGCAATGGGCTAATGGCACAGTAGAGGATGCTACTTGGGAGCCATTTAGAATTGTTTGAGAAGTTTCCTGAATTTGCTGCACAAGCTTGAGGACAAGCTTGTTTTTAAGAAGGGTGGATTGATAAGAGCTGATAGTAGCAATTGTAGGCACGTGAGGTGCACGTGGGGAATTCTTATTCTGCACGTGAGGTGCACGTGGTCTTCTCCACACATGCCACTAACAGAATTTGGCGCCCATTCTTAGTTTAAATAGTTAGGCTCTTGTTCATAATTGTTAGCTTTTGATAACACATTTCTTCTCATTCTCTCTTGTATCTCATTGTAACAAACACATTTCCATAATCAAAGTAACTTTCGACTTTCAATTCTCTCTTTCTTGATTGTCCAAGTCTTTGACCCATTAACGAATCTTAGTTGATTCCTAGTGGCATCTATCAACTGACTTCCCATGTTCCCCTATTACCATTACTATTACTATACATCCGTTCAAAAAAATTACTCTACTATACATATCATAATACGACATAGTTGTATCCTAAATATCTCAAATATGCAACTTTTCAGAATTTATGACATAAAAAACACTGATTAAATGTCCAACAACTTGTATAATAAATTAATAATAAGGGGTTTTGAGTTAATGGCAAAGACCTTATATGCATATTGTAAAAACTGGTTGAAATTGATATGCATACCTTTACTGAAACGAGAGTATGTTCGATGAATATGCGAGAAACAAGTTATTTATTACCCGGGGGTGTTTGTTTTGGCTGCAGGTTTTTTGGGCCTTTTTTTTTAGAAAGGCTCAGGCTTTTTGGGCTTATGTTTATTACTACTAGTGTTATTTTTTCTTTCAACTTTTCAAGTATTATGTTTGCTTCTCAGAGGTTCTGGTTTGCAAGTTATGTGCCTGCAAGTGATTGTTTTGCATCTCAGAAGGTTCTATAGTGTGACATATTTACATGGGGTCCTTAAGTTTAGTGGCATTATGGTCCCCTAATGGTTTATTGGTTTCTACTTCATTTAATTTCGAGGGTACGTTGTTTGGTTTTGGTCATAGTTTGTTTGTAGTTTTGCATATTGTGTTATGTTTTGAACCTTGTATTTTTTTTGGTCGGGTTCCTCTCTCTTTAATCGTCGGGGTGGAATATCGTTTGTATGTATCGTCTTTGTTGTGTTTTTATTATATTGATGCTTTTCAAAAAAACAAAAAGTTCTAGACCCCGGTACCAACATCAAATTAAGGTTATAATGGAACATTTAAAAGGCCAGTCACACACTCACACCAAGTTCGTAATGGGCCTGGTTAAGTCCATTAGTGAAAAATTTGTGGATGTCGTTTGGTTCCAACCTAGTTTTTTTAGGCTCGGCAATTAGGCCCAACATACCATAAAACCCAAATACCCAATCCTAAGAGAAAATTAAAAAACCGTCTTGTATTTTATCTTTACGTGCATGTCTGTTTATTTCATCCTAACCTATATAAAGCACAAGTTTGATTTCTAATTTTAGAAGGCAAAAATCAAGAAAAATCCCTCAAAACTCCAATAAAACTACACGTGGCATTTACTATTAAAATAGAAAGATTGCAAACTTTTTGAAATCAATTTAGTTCAAAACAAAATCCCAAAAAATAATGATACATTATTTGAATTAACATCTGAATCGACTTTCTTGAACAAAAATAAAACCATTGAAACCATTCGGCATCAATCATTCGATATTTACTCCACACAAAATATCAGATCAAATAAACACACACAACATCCCAAAAACACAAACCCTAATTTCTAAACATTCTCATAACCTAATTTCTAAATCATGCCGCCTTTAAATCGAATAATCAATCTTAATGATAATCGATTTTAACAATATTTGCAGGTCTCAATTTATATTAATTTTTGCGTATTTGAATGTTCGATTCAATCAGGTATACTCTCAATATCATAATTTTTTTAGCTACGATTATTTATAAAATGGATTTTTTTTTTTTTATTATTATTATTATTAATTTGATAAAGATTTGAACTTTATGATTGGTTTGTGTTTGTTTCTGATTTCTTTGTTTTAATTGATTTGAGATTATGTTTTAGAATGTTGATATGCTTATATCGTTTTGATACAACAAATAAGTAGTTACTGAAGTGTTTAGGACAATGTTTAAATTCATTTATGTTCACTTAAAATCACATAGTGTCTTGAATGTGGTTATGAGAGATGCTCCAAGTATCAAAGATTCTTTTTACTTGAGGCAACTAAATTCCATAACACAGGACAACAATGTGTATGCACAAATAGAGTACTTGTGCAAGAAGGTATAAACAGCAAATGAAGTTGTAAATTTAGTGTGTCTATGTTGCATCATGAGATTGATAATACATTCTTGCTAGGCATATATGAGAAATTTATAGACGCATTGTTCAGAACCTTAAGGTTGGCAATGGATTAAGTGAAGGTGTTACCCAGGTAATCAGTCAAAAATATAATTATTAACAGGACTAATTGCACAAAATATAGCTTGCTTTCACCTTTATGTCATGTATACAATGTATACAATATTAGAATATAACAAATCTATACATTAAGTTCACGGCAAAGCAACATACTTTCATCTTTTCAGCAATTGATGTTATATAATTAGTTATCACATAATCCATTTTAGTATGAGCCATAGTTTCGACCGTACTCTAGAGTTTAATTTGGTTTTCGATATTATTTTGAAGGGACCACTTAATAATAAAGTTGCTGTGAAAAAGGTTATTATATATTTGTTGAGTTATTCCATATTCATTTTTGCAAGATGTTGTGTCAAAGGTTTGATAACTGATATTTCATTTTGGATCTATAAATTCTTTCATACAAGGAGCAAAAGTTCTTCTTGGAGGTAAAAGGGATTGGATTTAGTTTTTATGAGCCCTCAATAATCAGTGATGTCAGGTCCGATATGCTCATAGCAAGGTAGCTTAAAACTTTTTAGATTGTTATAAAGATGTTGAAGTGAATATCAATTCAAGCACTATATTAAGAACTATTTGCCATGTTGTTTAAAATGATTGAGTACTTAAAATGCACATATTGGTACCTATTTTTAACCATTGGTCACTTATAGATCTGGATATCTTAAAAGTACCTTAACGATCTTTAATACTACATTCGTTAAATTCATATAATTTCGTCATTTAACATATAAATGTAAGCATAGTTGATCTGCTTATGAGGCTATATGCAATCATTTGTTGTAGGAAAAAGTGAAATGCATTGAGGCACAACTAAATGCAGCTCTTCATTCCAGCGAGAAAGCACAGAGTCAGCTGTTGTTACCAAGAATCTTGAAGAAATACTCTAGAAAAGTGATGCCCTCATTGAGGTAATGCTACTATTGTGTTTTTGAGAACACAAAACCACATTACTGAATAATGTGAAAGTTCTTACTGGTCTATGATTTAAAACATTTTCAGAGGTTACATGAAGTAAATGAGCATCTTTTTGAGCGATTAGTTAAAGGGTATTTGAGATTATGAGAACAGAATGCTTAGGAGATACTTTTGCTGCAATGGGTGTGATTAAAACTAGAAACGATTTCTTGAAAGTTAATACTAGGAAAGAGAATAGTCGGTTGGATAAGGAAGGAGATAGTAGCAGCTGTAATGTGTTAAATAGATGAAAAAAATAAGGAGCTTACCATTTGAATCATACAAAAGGCGGACAACGGTTATTGTAAAAAGGAGGAGGTTTATAGATATAGTATGTGATGCTTTGGCTGAATACAAGTATGTGGTCCTAATTAGATGGCTTATTTGGTTCTAGCTTGCAGGTAATATTATTATCCATGATAAATGTTATTAGTGTAATATTATTCAATCATCAACGCCGTAACTTTCCATTACTGATAGGGCAAAAGTGATACCACCTTTCTTTTTCAAGTTTGTAAAAGATTTTAGTATCAAACATAAAATCAAGGCTATATTATGAAGAGATATGTTGCACTATAACTTGTATTTACTATTTTTGTTATATAATCTTTAAGATTTTTCTGTTCCAACGTCTTTTTCGTGTTGGTCTGTTTGGCATTTGTGAGTGTAAATATTGAGGTCAGGGTGAGTACACGAATTTAATACACCCTCCTTTGCTTTTACTACAGTCTCTAGGAAAGAAAGGAATTGTTCTACTTTGTGAGTAATTAAGTACTCATAATGTTGTTTTTCTTTAGTGTATTGTGTTGCATACTTGCAGTAAATTGTTTGTTTGGTGGTGTGTGCGTCAAGTATCTTTGTGATGATGTAATCGTCTTAATCGCTTATGATATTGCAAATGTTGATATTGATCGTAGTCATTATTATATCTTGCCGGAGACTATTGTGATCTTCTAAAGAAATCTCTTCCTTTTATTAATCATCTTTTTTCAAGGGTCCTGATGAGGTGAAAAATGAACCACTTTTAGGGGGTCATTTAAGCCCGGAATTGAATTTATTTGATCAAATATTGCCCTAAATCGTTCCTTTTGTGATTTTAGGTACTTTGGGAGAGAAATCTGAAAAAGGAAGCAATTCGGACGTTTTTGGAGCATAAAAGTGAAGAAAACGCCAAAGTCTTAATTTTCCTTGCTGGGAACAGTAGGTGACGGCGTCAAGAGTAATTTCCATGACGATCCAGTACAGATTTGAAGGCGTCACGAAGTAGGGCGTCAAGAGGAAAATGCATGACGGCCTGGAAACACATAACACTTGACGGCGTCAGATCTGGATCAAGGCAGTCCGAGGAATATTTTGGCGGCGAGATGACGGCGTCACAAATTTTGTCTTGACGCCGTCAGACCCTATTTCCTATATATAGTTTTCTAATTTTCACATTAAAGGGAGAGAAGTTTTGGAGAAACCCTAAGTACGAACTTGGTACGAATTTTACAGGTTTTTCAAGGGTTCTTTGCCCTTGATACCTTTCATGTGTAATTGAGATAAGTATTCATTTAATTCAATCAATATGTCTATGTGTTGGTTGTCTATATCTTGTTCTTGTCTTAATTCCATCATGCTAGGCTAGATCTATCTTGTGTTTGCTTGGATCTAATGAAACCTAGATGTTAATTATGTGTTGATTACTTGTTTATGGTTGTATTGGATGAATGAATTCGATGTTAGGCTTAAGAAAACTGGCAGATCTCCAAATGGTAACATGCTTGAACGTCTTAGGAAACATGAACTGACGTGCACTAGGTTTTATTGATTGTATTTAATGCATGAGTAAATTCTAATGATCCCATGTTAGGAGCTTCTTAGCCGGCTTGACATAGGAATGAAGTAGGCACTCATAGGATTGGGGAATTAAGTGCGCCACCCCATGAATGGTATTAAGGAATACAATCCGTCATCCATGCAACTATAACAAGTAATTAACGTGTAAAAGATATCTAGGGAGTAGTGAAATCTAAGTAAACACATTTTCTCCACTTACTGCTCACAACCTTAGTATAATTTAGTTTATTTTTATTTTTAGTATTTTATTTTGATTGCATCTTTAGTATTGAATTAGTTGACTAGCAACTAATTCCGCCCAAATCCTTCAAACCCGAGATTTTTACTTGCTTTCTAAAAAATATAAAAATACAAAAATAATCATCCCTCATCTTTAGAACTAGTATTTAGGTTTTCTAATCCTAGTGACACTATTCCTAGCTGAACGATCAATCCCCCGGTACTTGTCACTATACTATACTACAACGATCAGGTACACTGCCTGGTGGGGGTTGTAAGCTTCTCAAGATCCCTTGAGAGGTAAAGCCTGGTGCGATTCCCACGTATCAAGTTTTTGGCGCCGCAGCCCGGGGAATAGTTATTGTCTGGGTTAGAATCTCTTTTTATTAGGTCTACTTGCTAGATTCCTTTCTAGTAAGATTTTATTTTTATTTTTAGGTTCTCTTTAGTCTATCTTTTTCTTTGTGTGTTTGTTCGTAATTTCCATTGACTCTTCCGTTCACCATTATGGAGTACGCGAATCCACCATACCACCAACCACAAAGGCCATTCTACCCTATTGACATCTCGAATTTCAAACAATATCGAGATGAACCCATATATGATGCATGGACTCGTTTTAGAAATTTACTCCGAAAATTCCCTCATCATAGTTTCGCTTTAGCATCCCTAACTCGAACCTTTTACTATCGTGTTGGCCAATATGACCAAATGCGCATTGAGGATTTTGCCAATGGGGACTTTAGGGAATTAAGTGCTGAAGAAGCAAGGGATGTCATAGAAGATTGTGCCCAATATTATTATAGGGTAGACAACCCAACAAACATTAGTACAAGTCAATTGAATATAAATTTCCAGGATCATGAAACAAGTTTGTTTGGGGATGAATATATTAGTGTTGAGATACCTAAGTGGTTGTCATGTAATGCCATAGTACAAAATGAACACATAGGTGACCTTGATGTGATGGAGGATTTAGCCGAACATGATCACATTGATAAAAAAGACCTAGGTCCTATGATCGATGATGATGAATCTCAAGAAACATATGATGAATCTCTTGGACAATTTGTATGTAGCAGTCAGAATATTGAGGATGATCCTTATGATTCGGACATAGAAGTTGAGATGCCTAGAGAAGTACGTGAGATACTTGGGAAAATGTTAGGGTTAGATTATAATAAAACACATGTTGAGGATATAGGTGATCTTAACACAAGGAATGGTGAAGTAAATAACATGAGCCCATAAAGTACCCCACAAGTCCTACCATCATTTGATGCGTACACACCTCCCTTGACTTACCCGAAAAAAATAGAAGAGACTATAGGAACCCCAATAGAGGTAGAACCTTTGAACCAAACACAACTAGAGGATATAGGTTTGAATACTTATATTGATAACCTTACTCTTAGTTCTAGGGAAGTTCCTAGTTTTGATGAACCGGAGCCTCAACCAAAACCGTTACCTAATCTTCCATCCTTGGATGAAAATTTAGGAATTGAAATAGGTTCCGATCCACCCATCAAACCATATAGTCCGGGTAGTCTTAGGATAAAGGTAGTGGACTCTAAGCCTTGTAGAGAGGAAGCCAATATAGGAGTGGAAAATGACCTTACATGCTTACATCACCCATTTATGATTGATCACAAGAAACATTATGGGTTTAAACCGGGTTTATTAGGTCAAGATGGATCCCCAACTAGTAGTCTTTTGAAGTTGATAGAAAATGATCCCTTTCTAGGAGAAAATCTTAATCCACCCATTAACCTGATTGAATTTGGTAAGGTTATGATGATAGGAGCACAACCCCTTGAGCATATAATTCATCCACCACTCTTTTCTCACGAGGCATACTTCCACCAAGACGGTGTGTATCGCTATTATCACCCGCACTTAATCCTAAGTGTAGCGAAAACCTCCCCTATTTCCGTTAAATAAGGGTAGAGTCAGGCTCGTGACTCGAACAAAAACAAGCGCTTCTTGGGAGGCAACCCATGCTTTGTGTGATTTTATTTTGTTTTTTTGTTTGTTATTTGCTTCCGTATGCATGATTTATTTTTATTGTTGGTAGATCATGTTTCTAAACTAAAAAGTGGAAATACTTTACTTTGTTGTTTTGGCCTAGTCTTAACTCCACCCAAAGGTATTTTTGCAAAAGATAAGTGTAAGGGGAAACCTCAAACATGTTTTTAAGAAACAAATCGATCATGATTCTCCACAATGTTAAATGAACATGTATATTCGTATTTGTTAGAGTCAAAGGCTTGTATTGAGTCATAATGAAGTTTTGCAGGATTTTCCAGGAAGTAAGACCAAGTTTTTCCAGAAATTTTCCGGAAACTTAACATAAGAATTTCTGCAGGTCACTTCTGACGGCGTCACGAGTTAACTCTTGATGGTGTCATGTGTAAAAATCTGGAAATTTTACCAGTTTTGCTTTTCTAACGGAGTCTTATGGTTTTTGTGAATTATTAAGTTTTATAATCTCCAGGAAATCTGCAAACTTCATTCCACAAGCATTATATCTTATCTTGTTTTCTAGGATTTCGTAACTTATATAGGATGCCGCCGATTTTACGCGAGGTTGTCTTGTTTGTTTTCTCAGGATTTACAGGTTATGTATGACAAGAAGATGATTTATATTCTGGAAGGGAAGTTTTGATTGTTCATTTTCTTGGAGGAAGATCTAACCTGGCCACCTTATTATCCATACCGAGCGAATCAGGGGAGTATTTGATTTCATTCTTTTTACTTATTTCACTTTTACATTCTTTACTTGAACATTGGGGACAATGTTCATCTTAAGTGTAAGGGGAGGGTAAAAAGATGACACCTTACATATGCACTTTCGCTTGAGTTTGTTTTGTTTAATGGTAGATGTGTAATAAAACTATGAGAAATACTTGTTAGTGCAATTTTAGCGCTAAATTTAAATTTTTTTACAACATTTAGGAGTGAAACTTTAGCCATAGCAAGCGCCTCATGGATAGGAGATTATATGACTAGCACATAACCGTATATTCAGAAAAATTTTCCACCCAAATATGTGAGGTTCGCCTTTAGATTTGATAGGAAAAGCATTTACTATTAGTGCTTATGAGTGTACCGGTAGCATTTAGATTCTAGAACTTGCGTTAGTGATGCATCCCGAGACCGCTAGTGAGACTACATTCGTGTAGTAGGATTTACTACATGATAAGAGGCATTAGGATCACCCTTGTGTTAAACCCGTATCATAATTACTTGACCATTTAAGTCATATTACTTGGCTAGTTAAGTCAACTAATTTTCCCACACCCTTAGCGTTGTACTCATTTTTAGTACACGAAACCCTTAGTACACCCCTCCGAGCATATCTTTTCGTTTCTAACTTTAAGCATTTTACTTAAAGGAAGAATTTGTTACACCCCACTTAAATGTACACCCAAATCGCCTTAGCCTTCCGTGTATGCGCTCATTTTTAGTGCATTATTGTTATTTGTTAAACCTTAAGTTAACTATCTAATTGATTACATGACTGCTAAGTCGAGTCATATCCTTGTACATATTGTTTTGGGACGATTGAGACTCATGGGTAAAGTACTTATTTTATGGAGTAATGGGGAAGAACACCATTTATTACCCCCATATGTGCGTTAATCTTAAAAGTACTCCAAGTGTTTTGATTTTCTTAATTCGAGTCACTAGATTAATTTATTGTAAAGTATGTAAAGATTCAAGTGTAAGGGGAATGTTCATTCCCTATGATGTATTATTTTGGATGGTAGGGTAAGAGTGTATGCAAAAAAAAAAAAAAAAAAAAAAAAAAAAAAAAAAAAAAATGAAAAAAACAAGAAAAAGAAAAAAAAATAGAAAAAGAAAAAGAGAAAAAACATACGGACTACCATCCCTTTTCATTCTATGTTTGTTTTATGTTTTTGTTATTTTTCATTTATTAGCTTAAGTCGAGTCTAGTCTTGGCTTAGCAACGCCACATTGTACATGTAATTAACCAAGATTGTTAGCTCGCCACCAGTAAAAACTTCTTTTATCCAACAAAACCGTGTATTTCATATCCCTACACCTAACGTTACAACCCTTTAAAAGACCTCTTTGATAGTTTATCCTAGGTGCTTACGCCATGTGGTGGAGGTTTGATCCTTTCCCAAGCCTATGGTAATCTATTTTGCTATGACAGGTAGTGAGAGATATCTTCCGTTTCCATATTGTAATTTATACTTTATTACACCCGAGAGATGTGAGTATCTAAACACTATTTGTGAGGTGCTAGTGTATGACCTCCGTGCTTGTCTTTGGTCTTTAGTGGAACGATTATTTGTTGTAATTACTTTTATATTAGTGTTAAATGACCTCTAACTTGTATTTTGAGTAGAATAAAAGTGCATTTGCTTGAGGACAAGCAAATCTCAAGTGTAAGGGTATATGATGAGGCGAAAAATGAACCACTTTTAGGGGGTCATTTAAGCCCGGAATTGAATTTATTTGATCAAATATTGCCCTAAATTGTTCCTTTTGTGATTTTAGGTACTTTGGGAGAGAAATCTGGAAAAGGAAGCAATTCGGACGTTTTTGGAGCATAAAAGTGAAGAAAACACCAAAGTCTTAATTTTCCTTGCTGGGAACAGTAGGTGACGGCGTCAAGAAGAAAATCTTGACGGCGTCAAGAGTAATTTCCATGACGATCCAGTACAGATTTGAAGGCGTCACGAAGTAGGGCGTCAAGAGGAAAATGCATGACGGCCTGGAAACACATAACACTTGACGGCGTCAGATCTGGATCAAGGCAGTCCGAGGAATATTTTGGCGGCGAGATGACGACGCCACAAATTTTGTCTTGACGCCGTCAGACCCTATTTCCTATATATAGTTTTCTAATTTTCACATTAAAGGGAGAGAAGTTTTGGAGAAACCCTAAGTACGAACTTGGTACGAATTTTACAGGTTTTTCAAGGGTTCTTAGCCCTTGATACCTTTCATGTATAATTGAGATAAGTATTCTTTTAATTCAATCAATATGTCTATGTTGGTTGTCTATATCTTGTTCTTGTCTTAATTCCATCATGCTAGGCTAGATCTATCTTGTGTTTGCTTGGATCTAATGAAACCTAGATGTTAATTATGTGTTGATTACTTGTTTATGGTTGTATTGGATGAATGAATTCGATGTTAGGCTTAAGAAAACTGGCAGATCTCCAAATGGTAACATGCTTGAACGTCTTAGGAAACATGAACTGACGTGCACTAGGTTTTATTGATTGTATTTAATGCATGAGTAAATTCTAATGATCCCATGTTAGGAGCTTCTTAGCCGGCTCGACATAGGAGTGAAGTAGGCACTCATAGGATTGGGGAATTAAGTGCGCCACCCCATGAATGGTATTAAGGAATACAATCCGTCATCCACGCAACTATAACAAGTAATTAACGTGTAAAAGATATCTAGGGAGTAGTGAAATCTAAGTAAACACATTTTCTTCACTTACTGCTCACAACCTTAGTATAATTTAGTTTATTTTCATTTTTAGTATTTTATTTTGATTGCATCTTTAGTATTGGATTAGTTGACTAGCAACTAATTCCGCCCAAATCCTTCAAATCCGAGATTTTTACTTGCTTTCTAAAAAATATAAAAATACAAAAATAATCATCCCTCATCTTTAGAACTAGTATTTAGGTTTTCTAATCCTAGCGACACTATTCCTAGCTGAACGATCAATCCCCCGGTACTTGTCACTATACTATACTACAACGATCAGGTACACTGCCTGGTGGGGGTTGTAAGTTTCTCAAGATCCCTTGAGAGGTAAAGCCTGGTGCGATTCCCACGTATTAGGTCCAATGTATGCATGCACTTACCAAAGGATTGTAATGTGTCTGCATTAATATGTACATTGTGACAATATGTATTTACATTTATCTGAAGTGGATAGTTAATTGAATTTCAAGCTGTGTAGTTGTTGGACGATTGATAACATTTTTGCGTGTGTAGAGATACTGACATTTAAACCACCATTTAAAAGGAATCCATTATAGTGGTTACCTTGTGTAGTTATGTGGAATTGTATCACTGATGGTTCACAAGAAACAAAAAAAAGCAAAGAGTTTCAGTTAACTGAAGTCCAGTTGATGTTGGTTATGATTATAGGTGCATTTATTACATGGTGCGATTCATGGTTTTCGTGATATGCATGAAGTATTGGAGTAATGTTGCTGCATAATGTGAAAGTGAAACAATAACTCTGCCTGAATGACTTAGTTTTTTTTTCCTTTGTATGAGATATTAGTACATGTTATCATAATGTCTTTCCCATACACTTTTTGTACCTCTATTGATTCTTATATAAATTTTAACAACACGTATTTTTACAGGCTGAGTTCATGGAACATGATGAAAAGGCCCTTCTTATCAATGTCGTCTCCTTGGTGTTCTTGCGGAAAAGGTTTGATGGATTTCAAATTTTAACTTTATGAGCTTCTTATGTATAACCTCACATGTCATTTTTAATGGCGTTTTATCGCTTATATGCATAGGTCGACATTTTGCCAAGGCTTTGCATTACAAACAGATGGAATTTGAAGGTGCACTTTCCAAGAAGATGGATGCGAACGCATTTGCTGTAGTTGAAGCACTCATATAGATAATCAGTTTCATCAGCATGAGGTCCATGGATATTACATTATTCTTAGTTCTACTTCTAATTTGTTCTTGCATATCAATAACGTGTCACATGTTGACTTTTGTGATTGGGAAGATGTTCAGATGTTTCACAATAGGTTATCAAGTGTTCTATGCATATGTTCTTTTTTACTTATTTACTAATATCGATATTCATATGTGATATTTGTTTTACAATAAGGCAAACTTAATACCTCTCTCTGAAAATTTAATCTTGAATGTGTTGGTTTTTATATCTAAAATATATTTTTCCTTGAAGTTACCAAATAATTATGCCTGGTTTTTCTATGTTTCAGGTCCAAACACTATTGATTGTGATTTAGAGCATCTACAATGGGTCAAGTTATGTAAAGTTTTGTACTATTCTAAAAAGCCTTTTTGAAAGGGTTTTTTGCATTGCATCAAAAGCTTTTTGAAAAGCTTTTCTAAAATGACTTGGTAAACTTCAAGTCTTTTCTCCAACCTTTACTCATTAAATGTATTATGCATTAAATGCATCAACTCTTTGTTTGCACTAATACTTTTATTTTGATAATGATTTGAATGTCAAAAACTTCTAACTACGATTATTTCTAGGAAATATATTTGAGAATCAATCTTTTCTTGCACTAATACTTTTATTTCCAGTTAAGAGTTTTAGTACTGTTGTAGACACGATCAACCGGCTAGAGGCAGAAAAATAGAAGTCAAGTGGGTTGGATAAATGCTAAAATGACATAAATGTTTGGAATGCGTATTTGCTGATCATGAAACAACATTTGTCGAACTTGGAGACTTTGGTTGACAGAATCTATCTCTGAAATAGGGGAGTTACATGTTAGACTTGTGGTAATAAGCATCCTGGGATGCGTCATCAATCATCATGGCACAGTAGAACTCGCATGTGCAACATGGATAATAAGTCAATGGAAAACATCGTCGCATGTTGGTTTGTTTCTATAAAGGCCAATATTCTCACACGACCAACTATAGATTATGTACACATTTCTCATAATTGCAAGTTTGCTTCTTTTATGTACTCAACACTAATCTACTTTATTTCGTACATCATTAAGGACCATTCACTTTATTTGTTCGTTCTCATACTTTTCATTGTTCTTTATATATATATTGCATGAAAACCTTTTTTTTTTTTCAATATTGTGTTTAAGATATTTTGCGTCATTCATAATTTATTACATAATAATCTTATATAAACCCATAAGTCTCAAATAATATCACACATGTCTTTAATGAGACTTGAACTCACAACCTCTTGGTTATTGGGCCACTCACATACAACTCGGCCAAAGGCCTTTTGTAGAGATTGAACATATAAACCTGCAATTGTTCATATGTTTCAGGTCCTTTAACAAAAGGAGTTTTTGCACATCAATTGAGGTGTATGTTGTATGTTCAATCAACAACTTCATGGAGAAGGATTTTAGACAGGTTAGTAAAAAAAATTTATATAGTTTCTATATCATCCTACTTCATGGAGATATACTACGGCTATGTTTGGCGTAAAGCTTTTTGGGACGATGAGCGGTGAGCAATGAGCTTTTTTATTTTTAGTGTTCGTTTGGCATGAGAGCTGTGAGCTTTGCTATTTTTTAGGAAAACTCATTTTTCCAGTGTTTCTTTATGAAGCAGTGAGCAGTGGTTACTGCTCACAGCTCACTGCTACCGCTCACAGCTAATTTTGCCAAACATAGCCTACATTTGTGGTGTTTGCTATAATACGTGATGGAAACCAAGCATATGTTTAATATTATGTAACCTTAAAATGCCTTATTCTCCAATTGTCCTATATATTAGAAACTATCCATTTTCTTGATTTTTAATTTGGCAACCACTTGCTTTAGCTGCATGATCAAGGAGTTTTACATTTGATCCGATAAGATTGAAAGTTTGTGGAGAATTTATGTTATTACAACTTTAAGAAAGAATATGGTATTTCTTTTTTTTCCCCTCTAATTAGGTACTTTAATAGATGTTTCTCATCATAATAATTATTCATTTGATATGTTTTAAAATAGAACTAGGTCGTGCAAGAAGCCATACAAACTGTAAAATTTGTGAAGCTGTTGAGAGTTATCAAAGAATCAAGAATATGTTACATATTGAGACTTTGTTATGACATGGAAGGAAACTACACCGATGAAGCCACTAACATTCTATGGGAAGTGTTGCATAAGTTTAAACATATTTTTTAGTATTCATTCAATGTTTTGTAATTCTTTTTTTTTTCTTCTTTTTATTTATTTGTGTAACTCATTTTATACTTTCATGATTTCTTTTTTTGTGTTTGTTATGACACAATCAAATATAAATACTCTTATAATATTCATTAAAATGATTTCATTGAGCTAGCCCGCCTATCGGGCGGGTCTTGAAGCTAGTATAACCATATACTGACTACTTTTTGTGATACATTTAATCTTTACAAATTTTGAATAAGTTTACAATCATTATTCTTTTACAATGTCACAACCCGACATCCTCACTTGTTATAGGATACATACACGTTCTCAACTTCGATCGATGCTCATTAGCGACTGCTATTTTTCTATGACACCACGGCAGGATCATGCTAACCTTTTGCATCTTTAGTATGTTGCGTTAACAATCAGAGAAATGTGTTCTAATAAAATACAACATGAATTATGAGTTGGAAAGTGACGCATACAAAAGATAGCAAGTATTATGGATGGCACTTTCCCAATGTTTCCCGGAGTGGAATCGTGAAGTGCATAATTATTGAAACTCTTTTTAGTCATGACCACATAAGGTCAACACAATATTTAACCAATAGTCAAATGAAACGTTTTTCCTAAGCTATTAAGATAAATAGATAATCCATCTAAGACCTTTTTGGAACATAGGAAAAAAGACAACCCATTTCTTAATATGACTATTAGTTTATTGAAATCCTTCAAGACCGTATGAATAAGAAGGTCCAATTTGAAGGCTTGCGTACAATTAAAAAACAAGTATGATCATTTAAATAACGTAAATCAGTTATTTAACAAACACACTTAAAGAACACATAGTACAAATCTCAAATACCGTAGATTAGTCGGTTAAAAAGTAGAAAACCATAGCGACCTGATCGAAAAGAGGAGTGTACA
This sequence comes from Artemisia argyi, assembly GCA_030686995.1. Taxonomy (NCBI): domain Eukaryota; kingdom Viridiplantae; phylum Streptophyta; class Magnoliopsida; order Asterales; family Asteraceae; genus Artemisia; species Artemisia argyi. The sequence goes on from CM060704.1 coordinate 90,792,758, forward strand.
TTTGTATGCAACACCGTGCACCATTGCATTGCATAATTATACCAAATCCAAAAACAACTTTGGTTTGTATTTGTATACGATAATAGTGTACAAGTTACGCGAAATGGGCTCATTAAATTCATATCTTTAACTTGTCAAAGAATCAAATAAAAAAAGATAGGTAATGTTCAAAGTTTATACAAGTCAAAGCCCACAAAAGTTGCAGTTTTAAATATATGCAATGACAACCTATTCATTCAGATTCATTTTAGGATCATTATAGTTATGTGTTGGCTGACTATCAAAGCCACCCGATATCCTTGTTATACATGAATGTATGAAAATTATTAAAATATCATTATATGACTGCTTGATATATAATAATGGAACGACACCATCTTATTCATGGACCTACAAATTAAAAGGAGTTCATGTTAGAGTTTGACAATCAAATAGCACATATTGCGGAAGCTAGGATCAATAATAACACGTATAAAGATAACTAAAACATAAATAAGAACATACCCGATGCACTTGAATAAACCTTGAACTTGTGTAAATTAGATCAATGATAAACCCCTTACCGTTTTGTTTATCGATCTCTTGATAATTACTATAGTGAGTAATTACCTCGTTCTTTTACACACAAACTACCAACGAATAAAGGTTTATGCAAGTAAACGTAAACACAATTTTGAAACAACCAAAATCGACCCAAAACCCTTGTGGGTTGTTGTTGTCGATCGGCCAAGGAAGAGAAGAGGCAAAGAAAACTTTTAGGGTTAGAGTGTGTGTACAAAAGATGATTAGGTCTAACCCTTGGCCTTGTATATATACTAGTTGTAAATCTTGGAGGACAAGTAAAGCATGGGTCGACCCAATTGGGCCTAGGTCGACCGGCCATGCATCCCACAAGGGATTCCGGAACTTTCTTGTCTTCCAAATTACACTCTAGTCCTCGTTCTTTCGTTCCTAATAACAGTTAATACTTACGTTTAATAATTAACGATTATTTAGTCCCTCAAGTGTTTATAAATATATATATACGATACAACTAACATATATATATTTATTTTACTTTATTCTCGTTTGTAATGTGTGCAATCCCGAGGTCCCGGGTTCTATACTAGTCATTTACATATTAATATTTATACGTAACTTTTAACAGCTCCCACTCGTATATCTATTAATAATAAAATGACATTGGTTGGCGTCTTGCAACACTCCAATGCCCCCAGTTCGACTCGAGCTAGGTTTCCTGGAAAAACCTTTAATGATTCATCATTATTATTATCCTTTCGCCTCTAATACTACATTAATAAAGATGTGAGGTTCTTTATTAAATTCTGTTTCTCGTCTCTTTATGATTGAACAAAATTACCAAAATATTTGAACGCATTCCAGATAGACTTTGGGCGTGGCCACGCAAACATTTTTGTCAACCTTACGAGGGGCCCAGCAGTATTAAACTTCTGAACAAATCAGAAGGAACGAATTCTCTCTTGACTACAAGAATAACCTATGGACTTTGTAACAATTCTGAAAACAACCCTTATGACTTCCAATTACGGTAAGCGGTAGATTGTTCCACAAAATGCGCTACATCCATGACACTTATCTAGTATCTCAAGTCTGAGGATAACTTTAAATATGATTCTCACAATAAATTTAAATCATATTGTTGGGATAAGTCCAATACTCAATTCATTGAATATCATGTGAAATTGGTATGACTACGCATCAATATACTTTCAAGTATATCCTTAACCAATACTCAAAATTGTCTTAGTTTAATGATATTCCCATATCATTAATCGACAACGGATTATTTAGAATAATAAATTATTCATGGATCTTAAACATGCAAATATAAGATATATTATTAAGACAATGAATAAATAAACATAACCAATACTTTATTTCATTAAAATAATAATTGTACATTACATCCCTTATCCAAATACTAATCACAAATGGGCATGAAATTATCAGCTAATTTAAGTCCTATTCCTTCAGCATGCTTGTAAAGCTTGGTGCCAGGTAAAGGCTTTGTAAATTGATCAACTAAGTTTTCATCTGTGTGAACTTTGAGCATTTCGATTTCACCTATCTCAACTTGTTCTCTGACATAGTGGTGCTTAATCGGGAAATGTCTGGTGCCTTTCATGATTACAGGTTCATTGGCAAATGTAATTGCAGCTGAGTTGTCACAATACATTTTTATAGGTCGCTGAATCGAAGGCATAACCCCAAGCCCTGAAACAAACTTCCTAATCCAAACAGCTTCCATTGCAGCTTCTGAAGCAGCTATATACTCACTTTCTGTAGCAGACATCGCTAGTACACTCTGCTTTCTGCTCCTCCAATCCACAGCTCCTCCATTAATGACAAAAACATAACCAGTCTGAGACTTCGTATCATCTTTATCACCTTTCCAAGAAGCATCGCAGTAACCTGTAACATCGAGCTCTGCAGATGGAGTACCCCCATAAACTAAGAACATCTCTTTAGTAGCCCTAAGGTACTTAAGAATATTCTTAACAGCAGTCCAGTGTTTTTCACCTGGATTCTGCTGATATCGACTGGTTAAATTCTGAGCAAACGCCACATCAGGCCTTGTGCTTTTCACCGCATACATAATAGATCCCACAGCCGAAGCGTAAGGGTCTCTCTTCATGCGTTGCACCTCTTCAGGTGTTGAAGCACAAACTTTCTCACTCAAGCCATGTTGCTCTTGCATCGGCAAATATCCTTTCTTGGAATTTTGCATATTGAATCTCTTCAATATTTTATCAATGTAAGCACTTTGGCTTAATCCAATTAATCGCTGAGATCTATCTCTATATATCTTGATTCCCAGAATAAATGCAGCTTCCCCTAAATCTTTCATAGAAAAACAACTTCTAAGATATGCCTTAACCTTTTGCAAACTCAGAATGTCATTTCCCATGATCAATATGTCATCGACATATAATATAAGGAAAATTACATTACTCCCACTAGCTTTGTGATATACACATGGCTCATCAAGATTTTGAGTGAATCCATACTTCTTAATTTCACTATCAAATCTCTTATTCCATTGTCGTGATGCTTACTTTAATCCATAAATGGATCTTTTAAGCTTGCATACACGATCTGGAAATTCTGGATTCACAAACCCTTCAGGCTGCGCCATATAGATGTCTTCATCTAGGCTACCATTTAAGAAGGCGGTTTTGACATCCATTTGCCAAATCTCATAGTCATAGTAAGCAGTTATGGCTATAAGAATCCTAATAGCCCTTATGTCAGCTACAGGAGAAAAAGTCTCCTCATAGTCAACACCAAAAGTTTGAGTATAGCCTTTAGCTACCAAACGGGCCTTATAGGTGTGTACAATGCCATCCATGTCAGTCTTTTTCTTGTAGAGCCATTTACTCCCAACTAGCTTGGCACCCGGAGGTAGGTCTACTTCTTCCCAGACTTCATTGTCTTTCATGGATTGCATTTCCCCATTCATAGCTCCCTGCCATTTTTCCTTTTCAGGACTGTTCATAGCAGCTTTATAACTTGTAGGTTCATCAAGATCCCCTATCAAGTTGTCATCACACTCCATGTTGAGACATAGACGTGTAGGAGCCTTCACAGATCTAGATGACCTGCGAACGGGAACCACTTCAACTTCAGGTGGAGGACCTAAACTTTCAGGTTCCACAGGAAGTTGGCTAGTATTTTCAGAAGGTGCTACATCTTCATGATCGTCTTCCAGATCATATACTCTCCCACTGAATTCTTGAGATATGAGCTCCTTTTCTAAGAAGTATCCATACCTTGCAACAAAAACTTTGTTTTCAGCTGGGTAATAAAAGTAGTAACCCATAGTTTCCTTAGGGTATCCTACGAAGATGCACTTTACAGATCTTTGTTGGAGTTTGTCTGCTGAGTCACGTTTAACATACGCCTCACAACCCCAGACCTTTAGATAAGACAAGTTAGGAGCTTTTCCAGTCCATAACTCATATGGAGTCTTATCAACCTTCTTTGTTGGAACCATATTTAAAATGCGAACCGCAGATTCCAAGGCATAATCCCAAAACGAGTAAGGAAGAGTTGTTAGATTGAACATAGATCGTATCATGTCTTGCAATGTACGATTCCTTCTTTCAGATACACCATTTTGTTGTGGAGTATATGGAGAAGTAAGGTGCTGGACAATTCCCTCCTTTGCTAAGTAATCTATAAACTCTTGACTCAGGTATTCACCACCTCTATCGGATCGAAGAGCTTTAATCTTCTTTCCTAGTTGCAACTCTACTTCTGCTTTAAACACTTTGAATGTTTCAAATACCTCATGTTTATGTTTAAGTAAATAAACATAACCATAACGGCTGTAATCATCCGTAAATGTTAAGAAGTAGCTAGCACCTCTCCTTGACACATGTCTAAGTGGTCCACACACATCTGTGTGAATAAGACCAAGTAGATCATTAGCCCTTTCAATCCTATTTTTAAAGGGTTTCTTAGTCATCTTCCCAGCAATGCAAGATTCGCACTTATCAAATGATTCATCATTGATCTTTTCTAAAAGCCCATCATGTTGCAGCTTTTTCATGCGATCTTTGCCAATGTGAGCAAGTCGACAATGGCAAAGATAAGATGAATCCAGACCTTTCTTGATTCTCTTATTGTTCATGCTATACATTGAATTATTTTTAACAAAAGCATTATCATTATTATTCATATCAATTTCAAAGACACCATTCACAGCAATAGCATTAAAATAAAAAACACCATTTAAAGAAACTGAAATTCCATTGCTAGAAATAGTATGCTTAAAACCAAGGTTCAACAAACATGAAAATGAAATTACACCTCTAACAATTGACGGTGCATAATGACAATTATTTAAAGATAGTACTAGGCCCGAAGGCAACACTAAATCATAAACTCCTATAGCTTCAACTCCTGCATGCGCTCCGTTACCAACGTGCAAGAATTGTTGTCCATAGGCCAGCTTTCTCTCAACTCTGAACCCCTGCAAGGTATTGCAATTATGAATGCCACATCCCGTATCATATACCCATGAATTCAATTTAGGAGTAAGAGTGAATAATTCAATCATAAAGAACGCACCCGATGAGCTGGGGTTACCAGCTTCATTCCCCTGCTTCTTGAGTCGCAAGTCATGAATGTAGAGAGGGCAATTGCGCTTCCAATGGCCCTTTTCATGACAATGGTGACATGCCTGATCCTTCTTGTTTGGTGGATTCACCTTTTTCTGCTTAGGCTGATGTTGCTTCATCTTGGGTTCAGGTTGATAGGCCATGACCTGCTTGCCTTTGTTACCTTTCCCTTTGCCTTTGTTCACATGCGATTTCTTCTGGATTCTCCCACCATGAATCGCCAACACTTGTGGGGTAGGAGCCTTGACCTTGGCTGGTAGACTTTTCTCATAATCAACAAGCAGTGCGAGTAATTCTGAGACTGTCTTCCCCGAGCAGTGCATGTTGAAATTCTGCACAAAACCAGCAAAGTCCTTGTTAAGGGCCCTGTTGATCAAGTGCACTTGCACATTCTCGGGGTAACCAAATCCAATTCTGTGAAGCTGGTCAAAAGATTCCTTCATCTCAGTCACATAATCTTCAGCTGGTTTACCATCACCATGCTTGCAGTTGTGTAGCTTGTCCAGTTCATCATACAATTAAACTGCAGGAGGTTTCTCATAAGATTGCTGAAGTACTTCAAGCATATCTTTTGGGAAAAAGTACTCAAACTTCTTTTGCAACTGAGTACTCATGCTAGTGAGCATTAAACAAGCAACCTCATTAAACTTAGCATGTTTCTCCCTCCACTCTGCCTTAACTGCTTCTGCTGCAGTAGCAGCAGGCTCAGCTGGGCATTCATCGGTCAAGTAATTGAGCTTACCGGTCGACCTCAAGACAATTCTAAGCGAACGGTACCAATCATTGAAATTTTTTCCAGTCAATTTTTCTCACTCAAGATGACTCTTGAAAGCAGAAATCACAGATGGGGTATCGGGTTGAGCCATATCTACAGATAAAAGTTCAAACATTAGTATTTTCGATAATAAATATCTTCAAGAAAATAAAATACCCAAAGTTATATTCATATAACCACCAAAATTTTCTTGAAAACCTAGGATCTAACTTTACATAGTTTCACCGCATCAGTTGATCTGCTAGTGGTGAAAGTACAAAAGATAGTAATCTGTCGAACAATAATTGGCAAACAAGATTTCCAATTCCTAGATCATTATGGGAATTACATCAATTTGATTCATCAATTTGCCTTGTAAGCATGTTTCATCCCATCTTATGCCTTAAGTTCTAGGTCTCACGCACAACTTAATTAAGTCGTCTACCTTAGAAACTGTAAAATTGCAATTATGGTCTCACGCGTTAAAAGAATTTTACCTTGTTATAGTAATTTAGCCTAGGTCTCACGTTTACTAAATTAAAATTCCAAGTGTTCCTTATAGATAGATGGCATGTAACTTAAATTATAAGGGTATTTAATTTTGATGTGTAAATCAAAATATGTATAAAGATGCATGCACTCATCTTTATAGCATAAGTTTTCAAAACCTTTTTATTACCAATTCGTGAAATTAATACACAAAGTTTTACTTGAGGTTTAGAAAACCCTAAGATGAATTTCTACAATTATGATGTTAAAAGTAATTCGTTTAAGACATATTCAAGATTGTGATAACCAAGGCAGACTCTTAGGCTCTTTTCTAAGCCTTCAAATCACGGTTATGAATATCGTCTTAAAGGACTTAATTTTAAAAGCATATTCGTACAAAACACCAATCAAGCAAAAGTTTATGGATTCAATCTCAAAATCATGTAATAAAGATTTAATATTTATCACTTTAGGGTTTCACCATTATTAGTCTATATTATTTTCTTTTATGAAAATCACTCTTTTTATTGCTTACATCAAGTCAAACAATTAAGAAAACAATAAAAACAAGCAATTAAAAGAAAAATAAACAACCGATAATAATAACGTGAAACAATTAGCCACATGCAAACCTTGTTAAAAAGATCCTAATAAAATCAATTCTAGGTATAATTATGCATGTAATCACCTAAGGCCTTCTCCTCTTGATGGAGGAGAGCCACATACATTGACGAATCAATTGCGTAGGCCAAAGATAATATACACACCACATAGCATATAAATTGATTTTAATATAGTCTTCCCCAATTTTAGATCTATTTAAAACATGTGACAAATAAAAAAAACAAGATCCATGACTAACATGCATATTTCGTCATGGAATAAACCTAACAATTAGCACATAGGTCACAAGTATGTTCACATAACCGGTTAAAGACCTAGGGTTTCTATATGATTACAATTTAATCAAGAAAACCACAAACCCTAATTAGGGTTTTAAGTGGAAATCGACCCCCCCCCCCAAAAAAAAAATTAGGGTTAGGGTTTAAATTTTATTAAAAAAAATTTTAAAGAAAAACCCTAGAAAAAACATGTATCTAAAACAATTAAAGATCCGATTTTTATTACGTTTTAGTAATCAATTACATGTTATCCATGGCTCGTGAGTCGTGATGCCACTGTTAGAGTTTGACAATCAAATAGCATATATTATGGAAGCTAGGATCAATAATAACACGTATAAAGATAACTAAAACATAAATAAGAACATACCTGATGCACTTGAATAAACCTTGAACTTGTGTAAATTAGATCAATGATAAACCCCTTACCGTTTTGTTTATCGATCTCTTGATAATTACTATAGCGAGTAATTACCTCGTTCTTGTACACACAAACTACCAACGAATAAAGGTTTATGCAAGTAAACGTAAACACAATTTTGGAACAACCAAAATCGACCCAAAACCCTTGTGGGTTGTTGTTGTCGATCGGCCAAGGAAGAGAAGAGGCAAAGAAAACTTTTAGGGTTAGAGTGTGTGTACAAAAGATGATTAGGTCTAACCCTTGGCCTTGTATATATACTAGTTGTAAATCTTGGAGGACAAGCAAAGCATGGGTCGACCCAATTGGGCCTAGGTCGACCGGCCATGCATCCCACAAGGGATTCCGGAACTTTCTTGTTTTCCAAATTACACTCTAGTCCTCGTTCTTTCGTTCCTAATAATAGTTAATACTTACGTTTAATAATTAACGATTATTTAGTCCCTCAAGTATTTATAAATATATATATACGATACAACTAACATATATATATTTATTTTACTTTATTCTCGTTTGTAATGTGTGCAATCCCGAGGTCTCGGGTTCGATACTAGTCATTTACATATTAATATTTATACGTAACTTTTAACAGTTCATGACAAATTGTACAATAAGTGATAGGGATCATTTGAATTTTGTAATTATTGATGGATTATGATTCTAAAGAAGTTATTTAGATAAATTGAGGATGACCCAAGAAAAAGTTAGCATAAAAAAAAAGTCGATTATAGGTAATTTATTTTGGTAACAAGTTCAAATTGATGTATCTAACTTAAGATGCATGTTACTATATGGTAAAAGATAAGATAAAGTTTAAAGAATTGTATGATGATGAAAGAAAGAGATGAAACATGTGGTTATGTTGATGAAAGTGGTCTACCAGTTGGTCACTATCCTTCAACGTCACATTTCAATTCCATTTGTTCATGCTAGAAAATTATGTTTATCTTTACGCCTTTTTCTTTTAGCCAAGTTTCAAACATGTAGTTGATACTTGATACTTACACCATTAACGTTTGATTCACATATTTAAAATGTTTGGGGTTGCGTAGGATTAAAAGCTTGCATGCTTCAAAGTCGCTGTCAAGCTTAAATGGTTTGTGAAGTAGCGTTTATCTGTCAAATATCAAGTGTAAAATTCTCAAGGGCTTCAATATACCTAATCTCTTCAGGTATCTCTCCAGACAACAAATTGTGTTCCATATAATCATATCCTGAAGCTTAGTCAAATATCGAAAACTCGAAGGAATAAAACCAGTCAACACAGCAATTTGAGCATGGAGTTCTGCATTTAACGCATCGGCATGCTCCTTCAAAAGCAAACGGATTGCTTGTTCGTTCATGATCAATGAAAGCACCAGTTGATACGACCCGTTAAGGTATTATCGATAGTATAGCTCCTTATAAGAAGTAGAGAAGGAAAGAGAAGATTATATTTGATTGACAAACTGACTTTCATTTCATTATAATGGCTAGGTATTTATACCGGTTGAGATAACATAACACATATCATATTACACTCGAACACTTATCATAAACAATGACTTACTTTAACACTTATCCCATTTAGATTCAAAGACCTGTAAAATAAAGATAAAGATAACTATCCCACGACATAATCCTTATGCCATACGGGAATAGAGGTGTGCCTCTTGGGTCGACCCTCCTCTTCAGGCTCGGTTGTAACATAGTTTTTTTCCCGGTCGGCCCTAACAAAAGAAAACCCTAAATCTCAGTGGTGAAATTTCCATGGCGTTTTCAATTCTCAAAAGAAACGTTAACAGAAACTTGTTTCAAACAGCTCGTATGTTCCACAGTAACATACCAAAGTTGCAGAAAAAGACGGTGGAGCATGATGCAGGAGCTTTTGAGGGTGAATCGGGTAGCTTTAGTATGTACACGCTTGTCCACAGCACATTGAACTCTCTTAACAATGGGTTATTGCCCGACGTGTATGTTGATGTGGCTACAAGTGCATCAAGTAATCGTTTTAAACTTCCAACAAATTTTTATTTTTATTCTTTTTTTTTATACATTGGTGATATTATTAAGTATGTAGATACTTAATGCTGTGTATCTTTTTAACCCTTTTCTTTCTTATTGTCTGCTAGTTACTGCCCTCGGTCTTATGGTGTTATCAAACCGTATTCGTGACTTTCGTAACGCACCAGATCCCATACTGTCTCTCCAATAACCCTGATCAGACTGAATACCAGTTTAATGTGAAGTGGGTCAAAACTGAGGACATCAGAGTCACGCTAACTTGTGACAACTCCTTGGTTGTTAAATTCGGTCACCCCGACATAACTTACACAGTGAATCTCCCACCAGCATCTTATGATATGGACCGCACAAGTGTACTACATGACACCGTGGGGTGAGTTTTCTTCTGCTTTTTTTTTTTTTTTTTTTTTTTTTTTTTTAATATATATATATATTTTGTTTCCTTCTTCTTTTAAGAACTTGTTGCTTTTGAATACTCCGTTTTCGTCCTCTTTTTTGTTTATTCAAAACTGGGGATAGGGATAGGGATTTTGCACCGAACCCACTTTATATATATCATGATATTTGCTAAACTATAAGTCTGTTCCTGATGCAAATCTTAACAACTGCACACGTGCTGGAAACTCGCCTATGGATAAAATTTACTCGTCTCAGATATTATATCATACTTTAGGCACCGACCGGCATTCACTTTTGGTTTGAACCATATTCTAAGCCTGGTTCAAAGCACAACTAGGAACGTAGAAGGCCCGGTCAGGTTAAATTGTACAGCGCGAAAACACGAGGGTATCCAATGACAATGAACAATGCAAACTTAGTAATTATGAAGGAGTACAACACTGCTAGCGTGCATCTTCAATTAGTATAGAAAAATGCTCTCTCTTGTAAAAAGGGTTGTTCGTGCTACTTATCTATTTGGTACCCTCTTCTAGAGCTACGGGCTTGGATGTATGATCACATGATTCATGCCTGCAGTTGTAAGAACATAAATGAACTTTATAGTAACCAATCCCAAACACCCCGTAAGATTAAATCACTGTGTTGGTAGTCTAGTTTGTAAAAACATTTGCCAGCTTCTAGTCTTTTAGTGACTCTTTCCTTAACCCCTTTTATTCTTTTCACACATTCAAACGTTGAAATCTAATGTTCTGATTTCTAAATCTAAATCTAAAACTTCTAGGTCTTTATCATCTTTCTAGTTCCGGCTTCACTTTCCACTCCCCAAAAGGCCAATATACCATTATACCTAAACCCTATAGCTCAAAACTAGTAAGTTGTTTCTCGGTGTTCCTGGCATATGGTTAGGAGTAGTAATGAATATTTGTGTTTGTAGATATCTTAGATTCTTAGCAGCAATTTCACGTGTCTCATTATATCACTATTAGATGACAGCTGTTGATGAAGTAGGAGGCAGTCTTGGTATAATTATTTAGTGTTGGACGGGTGTCATTTGCTTTTAATTTGGAGCTTTTTCTAGGTTTCCGTCTTGTGGTCTTTCAATTAGGGGTGTAAACGAGCCGAGACAACTCGCGAGCAACTCGAGATCGACTCGAAAAATACTCGATTCGACTCGATTTTAAACGAGCCGAGACAACTCGCGAGCTACTCGACTCGACTCGATTACACATTTACACCCCAATATATATATATATATACACACACACACACACACACACATATATATATATATATATATATATATATATATATATATATATATATATATATATATATAATATATATATATATATATATACACACACACATATATATATACACACACATATATATATATATATATATATATATATATATATATATATATATATATATATATATATATATATATATATATATATATATATATATATATATATATGTGTGTGTGTGTGTGTCTATATATATATATATATATATAGGGGTGTAATCGAGCCGAGACAACTCGCGGACAACTCGAGACCGACTCGAAAAATACTCGACTCGACTCGTTTTTAAACGAGCCGAGCTCGAGCATGTCAATACTCGGCTCGACTCGGCTCGTTTACACCCCTACTTTCAATATTTAAACAGTGGTCATTTATGTAATTATGTTTCATAGTTTTTGATATCATTTATGTAATTATGTTTCCGTCTTGAAAGCAACTTACATGTTCATTTGAGGAGCTATACTTACATGTTGGAATTATGATATCATGACAATTATATAAAATAAATCAAACAAGAGAGCATATGCGAAAGCATTATAACAAGATCATATAACATGTAATTAATTAATCAACTAATAAATAGTAAACATACCTTTGTGATTCTAGCCCGAATAAGAATCAATTGCAATCTTCAAATCAAGAACCCTAATTAGGGTTTATGTGGATTATAAGAATTACCCCTTACCTCTTTTGTAATTCAATCCAAGAATCAAACAATAGTGTGTTTGAATCGTGTTCTTGTACACACGTACTAATTCAAGTAAAATTTTATGCAAGTAAATTAAACACAAAACCTTTTGAGCTTTATAAAAATCGAAACCCTTATGGGTAATAAAGATGGATCGATTTTGAGGACAAGATGAGAGAAAGAAAACACCTATTATGTGTGTACAAGTTATGAGAAAACAATAACCCATGAGGTGTTTATATACTTGATGAAACTTGGAGCTCAAGACACAAAGGAGGTGGAACTCCATCTAGAACTTTCTTGACCTTCCAATTATTCACAAGTATTACTTTCCTAATCTTCGTCTAACGGTCGTTAGCCATTCTCCATTAAATACTAACGGTCGTTACTAGTTTTGTGTTTATTAATAATTATATATAACATTTATAAATAATTATTCTTTTACTCTCCATACGTAAAGTGTGCAATCCCACGATCTCGAGTTCGATCCTAACATACGACTACTAAAATAATGTCCATAATCTAACAGCTCCCACTTGGACATATTTTAATAGTGTAATCACATCGGCTAGCGTCTTGCGACACGCCGATGCCTCTAGTACGATCTCGAGTAAGGTTCCTGGACAAACCTTTTAATGATTTCTCATTATTATTATCCTTTTGTTTCTAATACCACGTTAATAAGGATATGGATTAAAGTCATTCCTTAATTAACCATTTTATTTCTCGTTGTTTATGATTGATCAAGATCACCAAATCTTCTGAACATATTCAGGGGAGATCTTGGGTGCGGCCGCACATGCATCTTACCAACCCTACGAGGGGCCCAACAGTATTAAACTCCAAAAATAAATTTGAAGGAACAAATTCTATCTTGACTACAAGCAAAACCCACAAACTTTGTAACACTTTCGAAAACAACCCTTATGACTACCAGTTACGTATAGCGTTAAGTTGTTCCACAAAAATGTACTACATTCATGACACGTATCTTGTATCTCAAGTCTGAGGATAACTTCTCATGATTTACTCAATGACAAGATCCATAAAGTAACATCATGTAGTTGGGATAAGTCCTATATTCGATATCATTGAATATCATCTGAAATGGCATGACTACGCATCAATATACTTTAAGTATATTATACCAGCCTTCAGATTTGTCTTGATTTAATAATATTCCCATATGATTAACTGACAACGGACAATTTAGAATAACATTTATTCATGGATTAAACATGTAAAAACAGGATACAATATATTATAAATTAAACATACCATGTATTTAAATTTATAATAATTGTTTAACATCCCTTATCCAAATACTAAATAGATCAATGCATGATAACTCTTGTTGATGAATTATGTCTCAAGTAATGACATTCATACTTGTTGACAAGACATAAATCATCCAACTTTGATCTATCGGAATTTTGAGAATACTTATTTCAAGAATTCAACTAGTGAAGTTCTTGTATGTGCATACGCAACTATTTTGATAATGCCATATAATATTTCATAAAATGTGTGACATCCTTAACCACCAATTTATGATAATTAAACTTCCAAACATTTTAAAGTTTAAAGTATTCTTATTCTTTTAATGTATAATGCAACTATGCTTTTAGTAAGCATAACTAGTACATATGGCCAAGGATGAAATCCTTACCATAACTAGTATTGAGTGTCATCTCAATTTCATTAGCATCATTGTATGCAACAACCATATGCTATTAAAACTTCCCGTAAACATTAATATCTATTGTGTAATGTTTGATGCCCTTCAAACTTTCAAGTTTGTTGGCTATGGCAATTTTTACAACAATTGAAAAATTGTTCATCTATAGAATTTGGAAGCTGTTACAGATTTAGGATGTGATTCTATAATCAAACATATTCTTTTTTTAGAATATTACACAAGTTATCTAATAATCTTTTAATAAGATATTAATATTGCCAAATCATCTTGTAATCAAGCATGATACAACAAAACATGATGTTCATGAAAAATCTTTGAGTCATACTTAGATTTTATTCATGCTATTCATATCCATTTAGACTTTCTAAATGATAAATCATGTTATATTAGATTTATTTACCGCACATGTTTCAACAATAAACATTCATTACAAGGTTATATGTTGTATTTTCTAAACCTTCAAGTAAAGTTTCATTCCAAACTAAGACTTAACTTTTAACTTATATGGAATGTTACTTTTTATATGTTTTACAGCATATATGATTTAGAAATTAAACATAATACTCCCACTAGCTTTTAGGAATACTTAGAAATTATCTTATTTAAATTATAAATCGAAACATAAATTTAATAATTAAATATAAGAGTAATCTTCTAGATGCATGAATTTATCCATCCATGGATTATTGCACTTTGTACACTTCCAAAGATTAATTTGAATTTATAAACTCCTTTTGATTACTTATCGTCCTCGCTCAAGTAATCACTCAAGAAAAAGTTTTGATATTCCATTGTCAATTTCATAAATATGACAATCATAATCTTTATATATTTAATGTATTTAGAAAAGAATATTCAATCACAGTTAATTGCTTAAGTGTGATTAATAATCTTGTCATAAGACATGCATTAAATACGTGCACAATATTGTCCATATGATTTCTATACAAATATTTAAACCACAAGGGTTACTTTATCTTTGAAAAAACTCATCTTCATTTTTCTAGTCTAACTATTAAGATAAACCACATTTCTAAAATTGATTATCTTTATGGACAACATCTTAATCATTCATATCATGTAGACTTTACCCAATTACATATTTGATAATGTATCATAATGATTATTAGGTTTACAATAAACCTGCAAATCATAGCCCTCAGCATATTAATCAAATATCTGAGATATATTACTATTCTATGAATGATAATTCCATCATCTTGAGATTTAACATTTAAATGTCAAACTTTATTATCGTATTGAGATTTAACATTCAAATGTCAAACTTCATCATGATATTTACTAGTGTATTTTAGAAGATTAGGTATCTTGTAATTTTATCTTTTAAAGATCAAAACTCCCACTTGCTTTTAGTAATTTAAAGATTATCTTTAAATACTTAGCAAATAAAGCAACAATACAATGTTCTCTTTTGTGACATTACAAATACTTATTGATAGTTCCTGACTTTACTTTGTAATAACCTCTTCATAAGCAGTTAAACAAATTTAGAAGTTCAATTTAAGAATTAATGTAATTCATCACATTCATCATATTCCATCATATGATGATGTCTTATTAATCTTCTAGGTTGGAGTTTTATTAAATATGTCCAAGCCATACTTAATATTTTAACCTTGATAACTTTTGAAAGAAAAGAAGTCATAGTTATCTTTAATCAAACAATATAACAAGAGTTTGATTTTTCTAATTGAACATACCATAAACATTTGGTATTTCATTAATATTAATATTGTAAGACAATCTAACAATATTTAAGATAACCATATTCGTTTTGACTTGTCTATTTACCAACAAATTCATTTTAATGGTATAATAATTTTCAAGTCAATTACATGCTTTATAACACAAGTACTTTTGACAAAGTCACTTCATGTCCATGTCTTTACAAGAAAATATAAACTGTTATAATCCCACTATACGTTATAAGTCATTTAACAATTTAATGACTTCATGTATATGTCTTAATTAAAAAACATAACACGATAACGTCTTACTTTATTATAAGTCTTGTAACAATTAAAAGACTTTATGTTTATACCTTTACAATGAAACATAAACATGTTTAACTAAAGTAATTATGAACACCATATCTTGGTTTCAATAGTAATTTCAAGTTAATTTATTACTTCATAATAATGTAAATAACATTATTTCTTTATTTATTTATGTCATTCCAAGAACACATAAATATTCAGATTGAAGCAGTATTAGATTACTTTAATAATTTATGTCATTACAAGAATTCATAAATATATATATTAAAGTAGTCTTGATATCATATTGACACATGTTCTAATAGGTATCTAATTTAGAAACTGCAAATTCTCATAGTTCAATTACATCAGTTGATCTGCTAGTAATGAAAATATGAAATTCACTTTGTTGTTGCAATCTAGCTAAGCTCTCACATAACATAAATTGTAACACCAAGTGTTTCTTGAATTAGATTAGTATAATTCATATTAGAACTTTATTCTCTTACCTTGCAGTCAAGAGAATCTATTAAATCATATCTTTATGAGTTGTTTCTTGCACACATTAAAGATAACATTTCTCCCACTTGTGCATGAAACAACCTCATATAGTTGATAAACAACACGCCATGCATTTGTTTATGTGATCAATATGATTGTGTCATAGATTTTAGCATAACAAGTAGTTATAGAACAACAATGTCTAGTAAGAAAACATAAAATACTATCCTTAAAAAGTATGAGTGTTTACACTTGGAAAGTAATTATCTTTAGCTACCAAGATGTCAAAGCTTGTAACTCCCACTGAATTAAAGATCATTACAATAATTCCTTATTCAGTAATAAGTACACAATACTCCCACTGAATTTGATAACATTGTAAATGTTTCATATCCAGTGAAAGAAAATAGTGTGCTTTTAACTTTCCTACACCTTTGAATGTCCATACGTAACAATTACTTATGCGCTAAAGATTGTATTCTACTACGTAAATGATGGACTATCCACCAAATGCTATTAACTTGGAAAATTGGGCATGCAATTTCTTTCTTAATAGGTCTACCATCATACAATGTATGTAACACCTTTTAAATAGCCAAAACAACTAGATGAATAAACTAGTTTGTCTTTTACCATTTTGCAGTAATTAGTCTAGCTTCTAACTCATAAAATGTCATACATAATTTTCTGTTAACCAAATATCATATTTGTTACTAAGAATTTAATCACCGAATAAGGATGATAAAATCTCTATGAAAAATATTCGCAATTTTCTTAACTATTAAAAATTTGCTATGAGTTATATATTAGAATTTAGACATGTTTAATATTCCTATTATCCTTTTCATACATGAAAAGAAATAGGATTGTATTTCACTCTTCTTTCATAGAAAGGAGACTTCTTTTATTTTTTAAGTAAATTATTCTTAATCAAACATTTGTTTGAAAACAGAACGGGATCAATTTACCAAAGCCCAAAGTGCGTTTACGGTTTGAATGTTGCATTAATACATTAAAACGAATTACAAAATTCAATTTCAGTATTTTCGATATTTAGATCTTTAATAAAATAAAATACCCATTGGTAAATATTCATATAAACCGTAGTATTTTCTTATAGGTAGGATCCTAATTGACATAGTACCATTACATCAGTTGATCTGCTAGTAATGATAGTACTCAACAAGGTAATTGTCGAACAATAATTGTCAATATCATATTGCAATTCCTAGATTATTATGGAATTTACTTTCACAAAACTTTTGCAAAGTAAGCATGTTTCATCCCCATCTAAATGCCTTGAGTCCAAGCTCTCACTTTCTACTCAATTTAAGTCGTCTAACTTAAAAACTGCAAACTCATAAATCCATTACATCAGTTGATCTGCTAGCAATGAAATTATGAAATTTACCTCTCCATTGCAATCTCGCCAAGTTCTCACATGACGTAAATTACAACTTCAAGTGTTCTTAATTAGATGGCATTTGACTTAATTTTATTAGGGTATTAAATTTTGACGTGTAATCAAAATAATGTATGAAGAAGCATGCATACAACATCATAACATTGGTTTTATAAAACAATTTTATTACCAATTCACTAAGAGTAAAATAGCAAAGTTTTGATTGAGGTATCAGGTTCACCAATTAAAGAATTACTAACAATTATCATCCACTATACCGTACTTTTGCATAAGCCCTAAAGCTTAGTGTTTCGGGTAATTATAGTGGAATTGTAGTCAATTCACCCTTAAGATGACAGTGTACATGTAATGGTTGTTCGGTAAGTCTAATTTACACATAAACGAGCGTTAAGACAGAATGTTGTCTATCTAAGACCACAATTTAATGCGAAGCCAACCTTATACCCATCTTGTAGTGTGTAAACTTCGGTCGGGCCTAGTTAACCATTACGTACAAAAACATCAATCAACTAATCCTTTGAAATTTAAACTCTTAAAACCAAAACAATTTCGCCATTTATTTAGTCCATATTATTTTTCTATTCAAAATTACCCTTTTTGTTTATAAACATGTCCAACATAATAATAAACAAAACAAGTAATATATAATAAAAAATAAAACAACCAAATAAACATATACATAACATAACAATTAAATATGTATAAAACATGTAGCCACATGCAAATCTTATTCAATAGTCCTATTAATAATCAAGTCTAGGTGTATAATACATTTATTCAATTAAGGCTTTCTTCTTCAAAGGAAAAAGAGCCACATACATCGATAAATCGATTGCGTAAGCCAAAACTAAACAAACACCACATAGCACATAATTGATTACTTAATATTTGAGTCATCTCCAATTCGACATCTATTAATAAATTTACATGTTTTGATATAACTTAACAGTTAATTCATATATCCAATTTAAACCATTTAAATTATCACACAATAAAATCCATGCAAACATGCACTTTTCATGGATTATGCTTAACAATTAACATATTCCACCAAGATCGTTTACTAAAACGCACAACCAATTACATGACATCCTAGGGTTTCTAATCATATTAAAAATCAAAACCAAAACCCTAAAAGTCTAATAAGGTCAATCGACCATAAACAAAAAATAGGGTTAGGAATATGAAAACCCTAAAAAACATGTAATTAAACGAATCAAAATTCAATTTTTATGCGTTTCGATAATTAATTACACATTATAACGGCTCTAGATGCCACTGTTGGAATTATGATATCATGACAATCATATAAAATAAATCAAACACATCAAGAGAGCATATGCGGAAGCGTTATAACAAGATCATATAACATGTAATTAATTAATCAAATAATAAATAGTAAACATACCTTTGTGATTCTAGCCCGAACAAGAATCAATTGCAATCTTCAAATCAAGAACCCTAATTAGGGTTTATGTGGATTATAAGAATTACCCCTTGCCTCTTTTGTAATTCAATCCAAGAATCAAACAATAGTGTGTTTGAATCGTGTTCTTGTACACACGTACTAATTCAAGTAAAATTTTATGCAAGTAAATTAAACACAAAACCTTTTGAGCTTTATAAAAATTGAAACCCTTATGGGTAATAAAGATGGATCGATTTTGAGGACAAGATGAGAGAAAGAAAACACCTATTATGTGTGTACAAGTTATGAGAAAACAATAACCCATGAGGTGTTTATATACTTGATGAAACTTGGAGCTCAAGGCACAAAGGAGGTGGAACTCCATCTAGAACTTTCTTGACCTTCCAATTATTCACAAGTATTACTTTCCTAATCTTCGTCTAACGGTCGTTAGCCATTCTCCATTAAATACTAACGGACGTTACTAGTTTTGTGTTTATTAATAATTATATATAACATTTATAAATAATTATTCTTTTACTCTTCATACGTAAAGTGTGCAATCCTACGATCTCGAGTTCGATCCTAACATACGACTACTAAAATAATGTCCATAATCTAACAGAAGATGGTGGTTGGATTTGGAATTTGGGAATTTTTCTTTGATCATTTTCTTTTTACTGACTATCCTAACTTAGCTTTGGAAAGATTGAAAACATTGTGGTTTGTAATATTTAGCTTTGAACCAGTTGTTTGGTTTTTGTAAAATGCTCTTTGATTTGACTGGTCTTAAATATGGTTATTTAGAAACCTATGATTTGAGATGTTGTGCTTAAGCGTAATTGGCCAAAATTAGTGTGTTACTAAGCTTTAGCATTGTTTGAGTTGTTGATGGGGTGTATCACTAAGCTTTAGCATTGCTGTTATCAGCTTATTCAGCTTCAGCTTTGAACTACTTCTACTACATACCTGCGCGCCCAAAATGAGGCTTAAATTGGAAAGAGGGTGCGCAATGATCACCTTGGCGGGGCAGCCACGACTGGATTGCGGTTGCAGGCACGCTAGCAATTTAGTGCCACCTTGCATATCAACAGTTGTTTAAAACGACATCGTTTAAAGCTGGTCCAGTTTGTTTGCTTTTGGATGTGGTTCAAAGGTATGGGTCTCTGTAGCTTGCACTTAAGGACTGACTATATACTGATTCAGCGCACTATCGTTTTTCTTCTTAAAGGCAATGACGATAACTTTTTTAGTTTACTGTGTGTTGCTTCCTTAGACACGTATGCTGGCTAGGCAGTCACGCTAAATGTGTGATTGCAGCCGTATAGGTCGGCCGGTTGTGCTACAGTTTATATTAGTCTGAGCCTGATTATCAATAGATGTTTGAAACGATAACGTTCTGAAACGACCCACCTTTTGACTCTTCCTTAGGCTACATTTGATTCCAAGATCTAATATTTACACGGTGTTTGGGATTGCTTATTGGTATTTGAAATAAGACGTTTCGAGTGCTAAATGATTGTAGATATCAAAGTGTCGCTAAAATTTTAGTTAGAAGTAGAAAAAAGGCAGAACGCGCGTGTTGAATAACAGGTCAAAATGGGTTGCTCCACTTTGGCTGTTCCTGAATTCTTTTAGATAGAGATTACAAGAGTTGTATTATTTAAGAATAACTTGCATTCTAAAATAAACTAATTGAGAGGTTTTACGCATAAAAAATGAACTTTAGGGGACTTAATTTCTGTTTAATTGTTTTAGTGAATAAACTTTAGTGATAGCCATGCAATGCAAACGTGTAGACTAAACTGGGTTTACCAATTGTTTATTAAAATTGCTTATTTGCTTATTGGTTTTAATGGATAAGTAGGTTCGCGGTGTTTAGGGATTCGGCTTATCTATGTGACTATAATTTGTCCAACAAAGACACGTTACTTTTGATTTGTGTTGAAGTTAGGTAACTGTTATTATTTTGAAAAACCGAAATATTTATTGGATTTTGCGGTGATGGTGATATAAAGGCTTGACGCGCATATAAAATTGTTTGCCACATTGATGAATTTACTCTCTTTTGTTGTATCTGATGCATGCCTGTATGCTTTGTTCTAGTCACAAATAGCCAAACACTCCTTTTAGAACTTCAGTAATTTGCAACAATTGGTAGGTGCATTACACTTTTCATATTTGACATTAGAAACAGGTTTCATTCTCATTTCTCAAGCAACATGCTACCTTGATTCTGATGACAAAATAACCGTAAGTGCAATATGCAACGATTACATAAACATGTGTGTGTAAAATTATACGGAGCATCTGTTATTGATGTGTGCTTTGTTATTTTTATTTATTTATTTACTAGCCTTAGGCCCGCCCCGATGGGGCGCTAGCATTAAGTCTTTTTATAAAAATATTTTGTAAAAATGATGTAAAATATAAAATCCACTACAAAATCTCGTTAGCAAAACACTTAAAAATGCTCATTTGGTTTAATTTTAGGGGATACCATTCTTAGATGTCATGTTACGCAAATCTTGTTAATCCTGATACATCAACTTTAAATGCAAATTCTTTACCGATCATGTCTCTCAGTTTTTTTTTTTTTTTTTTTTTTTTTTTTTTTGGTAAAATGTGTAATTTCTCCTTCTTTTATGTAAAATAAATATGTAAAGTGATCAATATAGATGAGAATTAATACACAAAACATGCACAATTTATACATCTAATGAAACTATCACATATAAAGTGATTCCCTAAGTCTTAGCAAACTACGAAGACCTTTAATGTGACATCCTGAATAATAATTCGCCATCTTTTGGCTTATTGACTCTGAAGAGACCTTTCTAGAAACATGAGGTATATTTGAGGGGTACAGGACCCATCATTACTACCAACTACTTGAGTTACTATCCCTTCTTTATTAACATGAGGAAGCGAACTATTGTTGGCTTTGCGCAATATCTTCACCTTTCTGAAAACAAAATGTGTGCGTCAATTAAAAAAATTGGCTCTACTCAGATGTCGACTAATGACCAGTAACCAATCAGCCGGCTCGCAGGGAGGGAACAATATTTTTTAGACCTTTAACTATCATACATGTGTATATGTATAATGCACAAAACAAAAAAATAACTATTAGAATCATATGACTTACAAATGGTATCTTAGAAGCTTTGTCGTTGAAAGTAGCCATCAATCTAATAGTTGCAAAGAAGCCCAATCTAACACATAACCATCCAAGTGCTTCATACTGAAAACACACATAAAGACAAAAAATTAATTAAAATATCCCCCACGCAAAAGACCATATTAGAAAAGAAAAAACAAACTCCTACTTTCTAACAGTAATGACCATACGATCAATACACAGTTCAGGATATGAAGTTTCATTGTCGATTTCCCCATACCTACTCATTGTTCACAGGAAGCTGAATCACAAAAATTAAAATGATACACATGTCATTTATAATGAGCTGCAACACAACTATTTACCGCGAGCGTTTGGGATTACTTGTTATTCTACTTATCAACTTAATTTTAAGCAAAAGTATTAAATGAAGCAGAATATATAACCATGTACATACCTCGTCGCATTTTCGTTGGAGTTCTAAATGCTCTTAGCAATAAGCAAGACATTCAACATGGAACACAGTAGTCAAATCTTTAATGATAACTATCCTTTTGATGATACCAATTACTTCTAAATAACAATAATGAAAGAAAGCGTTATTATTTTAAACGCCGCATTAGTAAGGTATGCAGTAGCCTTAAGCAAAGACAATACAATTCCTAAAGGAAAAAAGAAAAATGCAAATCTTTCAAGTGAAAGAGAGATTAGGACTTACAGTAACATAACAATGGGTTTTGATACTTTACCCGGTTTTTGTAACACCCCCAATTCATGATGCAGCGGAATTCAACTTGGGTGTTACTCGACGGCACAACAGTCATAATAATAGAAAATGATCTCTAAACGAATCGTAATAAAAAGAGTTGTCATTCATATTATTCAAATGTATCAAAGTTTACATAGTAAGGTCCCAAAATGATCCATTGTTTCAAAACACATCAATATAAAGTCTATGATGTTTTTATTGAATGACATAATAGTTTATAGCCTTCTTCCTTCGGTACGTGCCCTTCCCGCTCCATTCTTGATTATCATGGACCTGAAATACATGCTTAAGAGGTCAACACAAAGGTTGAGTGAAATTCATAGAGTTTGTTTAACGGTTGAACACAATATGTTGGTAGTAAGAGTTAATTAGACTCATACTCATGTTAGAAAACAAAACAGTTATAATTATGTACTAAGCTCATGCAACCAATACGTTAACGGGTACCAATATCAATCGGCGGTTATGTTGCCCCGGTAAGTACTTTGCCGTCATACTTAATGTTTCAAATATAGTGCATTTGTTGAACTAATCTGCTCAAACAAATGGGATTCGTCAATCCCAATAGGCCTATTCACAATACTCGCGCTCACTAATACTAGTGATTAAATGGTTCATGATGGGGCCTAGGATTGGCAAGGTAGGTACTTAGTAATAATAAAACAATCAGGCATCATACAGTTTCAAAGCATTGTGTTCGGTTTAAAAGTAGCATGTATTCCCCCCAAGGGTTTGTAAAACATTGAAGTAATGTAAAGCGGGGCTATGAACTCACCTTAAACAAGATAGCAAGTAACGAAGGTGATGGTTGGATCGTGTAGGTTTCTACGAGCAACCTATAATAGAATGTTGCGACTTAGGATTTGTGTAAAGAATGTAACGGAGTGCTTATATATATATATATCTTGCATTATAGTCCATGATGTGGTATGATGTATATTTGTAAGTCTTTGAAAGAAAAGATTTATGAACATGTATGTTTTGTATATCGTTTACTACCGTTCGGGCTGACATATTTCAGAAGTCATGTTAGTAAGCGTTCGAGGAGCCAGGACACTTTAACTCGTAAATCCACAACTCATCTCGACGGCTTACATAATGAACTCCTCACATGAGGCTCCCTACTATTGTAGTAGTTGATAAAATATATAGATATAGGTTTTGATCCGAAAAGTTACATGTCCGATATTTGTATAAACTTAGGAAAGTTTATTTGTACATGAAGATTGTTATTAGGGGTAGTTTCACAAGTCATGAATGACCATTTTCTCTTGGTAAAATCTCATGGTTTCCTTTCAAGTGAAGTAGATCCAAATTGCTTGTTCAAGTTCTCGCCTAATTCATTGTTTCATGTTTACGCCTTTGTAAGTTTACTTGGTCATTTCGTCATGGCCTAGCCATGACCTTTGGTCCTTGTTCCAAGGTCATGAGACCCAACCTTAGCTCTAGCCATGGTGGTGGTCTTGTTTATAGGTCATAATAACTCTTGTTCCTTTGAAAGTATAACAATAGTATAGTGACTTAAAATATGTAAATAGCTGTTAAGAAACTGAGAAATATCTCACTCAGAAGGCGTTTTCAAGGCTCGAGCCTCTTTGTTCCTGAAGGAAAACGTGATTCCGGACAACTTTCGTGTTTTAACTTTTTCATGAATCGGACCAGAAAGGCCTCTTTTTGCGTGTTTTAGGTTCTGTCACAGAAACTTTTAGGCAGTTTTGCCGGAAATCTTTGGTAACTTCAAATCGCCATAACTTTTGACTCGTATACTCTTTTTAGGTGGTTCAAATTGCTACGGTTTGCTTGTTAAGTCCTCTACTGTAATATGTAATAATCCAACATCATATTTTTACCATTTTGATCAGGTCTTACCAAGAAATTCACTAGTTTGCTTGTTTTAGTAACTTGTTTCAATAATCCATTATAACAACATCTTTTACTCATTTGTATACATCATGGACATTATACAAGACATAATATAGCAAGAATAACATGTAAATGATATGAACATGAGAAATTAACAAGAAGCATGTTAGGTTTAGGCTTACAACTTTTGGCTTTCTAATTAAAGAAAGGAGTAACAAGTAAGGAAATGGACTTTGATAGACTTGCTTCAACCCTTTTCACTTCATGCAACCTTTCTACCCTTGGTATTCTTGAAAGATGTAATGAAAGTTGAGGTGAATTGAGTGGATTTAAACTCAAGAGCAATCACCAAGTATTCTAGGGTTTGGAAGATTTTTGGTAAATAAAAGCTAACTAGGGTTTCTATCTTGAACTTCACTTGAACTTTGCAAGAACTTGGAAGAAAATAAAGCTAAGGAGAGAGTGTTGTGGTGTGTGTTGATGGCCGGCCAAGGAAGGGAGGGGAGGGGTATATATACTCTCATGAGGAGGTTAGAAATCTTAGGATATTTTTGGCCAAGAAACACATGTAACACATCTAAGACCTCATGATACAAGATCAAGCCACACAAGGGTGTGACTCCCCCCCCCCCTATGGCGGTTCACAAGGGGATAAGGGGTGAGGTGGCTTGGTCTTGATAATATCTAGATATTAGGATGAAACTTGACTCCGGGAAATGCCAACCGTAACTGATTAGGCCTTAAAACGTAAAACCGGGTGTCGTAAAATTATGAAACTTTAAAGTATTGTTAGAAATGTACATATGTCCCATAATAAAATATAAAATGGGTGATAAGTTCCATTTGGGTGGTAAACCCTGCTAAAAAATGGAAACACGGGTCTAAAACGCGTAATACGTAAAATGTACGAATATTGCGTAAAATTGAGAAAAGTAAAATGTTACTTTTCTAATATGATAAAAATGATTTAAAATGATTTATAATGTCTAGACTGGGCTCAGTCTGGTGTCGGTTGGTGTTAAATGTCTTTTAGACATCAAACCGTAAGCCTAAAAATCACGAAATGACTTATATCATCAAGGGATGATTTTTGGTCAATGGAGGAGGGAATAATATGTTGACTTATTTTAATAAGTTGAAAGCTCAAATCATCTTAAAAACGCGGTGCAGGTAAAGGCTAGGGTTACGGCTGAGTACAAACGCTTAAAACTGAAAATTCCAGTTTTTCACGGCCGAAGTTTATTTTGGTCATGATTTTTCTCAGTCATGATTTATTCTCAAATAAATCATGAGTGTGTCAAACATTTTTCTGATGTGGGGTCACCTGACGGGGTCAAATTTCGTTGTGCGTAGAATTTCTGATTGCCGTTTTACCCTAAAACGTGTAATGTCGAGTAATTCCTTAATAACTTTCACGAAAATGATCTGACGAGTGTCAAACATTTAATTTGCCATGGAAATGATTTATCACTCGAGAATATAAAATAAAAATCAACTTTCGGGAAAATTTCAGAAAGAAATGAATAGTAAAAATGAATAGTAACATGAATAGTAAAATTTTCCGAAAATAGAACTTAACCTGAAATTGCGAATTGTTACAGTTTTCCAAGAAGTTCCTGCACAATCTTTAAAGTGAGAGGGCAAAAAAATGATCAATCCGAAAAAGCACCATAAAATTAAGAACAAACAATCTTTTGGTATCTTATAATTCTATATCCTTCTCCATTTTTTTTCAAGCACACTGCTTGGTCTAATTGTAGATTAAACAACACAATTCTTTTAAGTCATGTTCACTCCAACCATGTCACTTATGCTTTCTCTATTTATTTTTATGTTCCAAGTACTCAAATGCATTGATGTCAATATTTCATAGAAGCCCATCTCTAATATTGATCTGAATCCAAGACTTCTAATTTACCATAAATGTAAACCAATATAATTTCCAAGAAGTTCCAGCCCGAAGAACGACCCTATAGTTTAAGGTTGCATTTGCACAGTAAGTGGATGTTTGGAATTGCGTATTCATAACAGATATTGCTTTTCCAAAACTGTGAATTGTCTATAAGAAAAACACAGATATTCACTTTATTCAAAAGGTTTGTGAAACACGCTTTCTTGCATGGCCACAATGTCACCTATGAATTATGCTTACTTTTCTCCTTGCTTTGCTTACTGGACTCTACAACGGCTTACAGTCCTCATATTTGTGGTTCTCTTGGCGCTTAAGCTATAACCACAATCATGGGCTTGTCACTAGGGCCACATACTACTTTGAATGGCCAGTGCTTCATGTCACTTTGCACTGATGGATCAGGAAACCTCCTTCCAATTAAAAGCTTGGCATCTGAACAAACATCACACAATAAATATCAATTTAAACACCTGAAAACTACTCAAAGCTAGCTAAAGAGCACAAATATGAGGACCTTTCATTAACAATTGCAACAACAACCAACATTGCAGACAAACATGGATTTACCCAATTCTCATTTGTAGACGTGGAGACCAGCTTACACCATTTCTTGCAGCTTACACCATTTCTTGCAGTTATCTCATCATTCTTTAATTCCTTTGCGAATGTCTGATATAATCTACATAAATCATATAAATATCAATATACAATATTTAAGGCTAAATTTAGACCACGATAGTGAAGTGTGTGGAAAATTAGAAGGGGGGGGGGGGGTTGAATAGTTTTACGTCCTTTTAAAATTTATAAAAACAAGTTTGTTTTAAAAACTTCGATTCTAGTTTATGTGATCTCAATACTTGCACTATATGAACAATTATATAGTAACTAACTAACTAAGCTAATATAGTATAGGTAAATAAGTAAGTAATGAAAAGAGTTGGAGAGATCAAACCACAACACAAGGATTTATAGTGGTTCGGTTACAAGGTCACCTTCCTTGTTCCTACTCCACTCCCCGAGTCACCTACTCGAGAGTTTTCTTCACTATGTCAACAAACTCCCTTATGGCGGAGAAAACCTTACACACCAATTTACACACCACAACTTCGTCACAACTTGATCACAACTTCTTCACACCAATCTACTTCACACCAATCTTCTTCACACCTTTCTTCTTCACACCAATCTTTTTCACATCAATCTACTTCACACCTATCTTCTTCACAACTACACTACTTCACTACTAAACAACTTCTTCTACCTACACAACTTTTAGTTCTTCTAAACTACTAATTACAAGCACAACACAACTTCACAAATAATAAACACAATATACACAACTACTCTTCAATGCTTCTTGACCTTAGTTGTAGGATGAGTGTTCTTCTTTTGCACTTTGGATGAGGATAGATGAGAAGGGATTAAATCCCTTGAAACAAGGATTAGTAATCAAATGATCAAAGGATTTTGGAAGATGTTTAGAGAGTTTTAGATCTGAAATTATTGTGCAAAAGGTGGGACAAAATTCCAGAATTAAGGTGGTATTTATAGGAGAAAAATTCTGACAGTTTCTGACACAGGAGCCTGGCCGGTTGTCACACCCCCAAAATACCTGAATGGCAGCGGAATGGAATACCTGGAGGTGACTGCCATAGCATCACAGTTACAGTTACATTGAACGACCTAAAGTGTCGTTTGGAAAATACAGCGTTTGATCATTAAAACATTCAGAGTTTACAAAACATAGGTCCCAAAAGATGTTGCCAATTTAGGTAAAATAAGTTCAACAAGATCAAACGTTCATAAGTGCAAAAAATATAGTCAGACGAGTCGACTCCGCGACTCCATGAAGGTCCAAATGCATATAACATGAGCTACCTTAATAACCTGAAAATACATGCTAAAGTGTCAACACGAGGTTGGTGAGTTCATAGATTTTAGTGAACAAGTATGAAATGTAAAACATTTGAAAGAAGAATTCCCAGCAAAAGTATCGTAAATCCGTAATAAGGTTGATGCAAAGGCATCGTAAATCAGTAATAAGGCTGATGCAAAGGCATCGTATTTTAGTAGTAATAGTGATGGAAAAGTATCGTGAATTTATAAGTAATTTTGTATGTACAATAGCCCAAGTATAAAGTAAAGTAATAAGATTTCAGTCATAAAACTACATTGGCTCTTAAGCTCATGACCCGAAGCTAGACGTTACTTGGCCCCAAACGAGTGTTTACCAGACACTCTAAAGATATTAGACATGAAATGCATCCGTAATTCCGTTGGAGGAACCCAAACACGGATGGAGGAGTTACCCTCAATAGATCTATTCACTCACTCTCGCTCGTACTTTAATTAACGGTCCATGATAATAAAGGGGACTTGTCAAGACGTGGTAATAAGGCAACTTAAGCAATGTAAGGCATTTAATACTTTGGCATGTACAAAAATAGTTAAAGCAACGTATTCTCCCCCAGAAGTAACTTCAAAACGTATAAAATTATAAAACAAGTATTTAAGCATGTATCTCCCCCAAAGAGTTTATAAAGTAATTAAACAAGTAAAAGTGAGGCTATGACTCACCTGATATGATGGTACAATGATGGTAAAATGATCGGGACAATAAGGCGCGAACACTAGCCGCAACCTAGGATGAATGAAAATGGTCTACTTTAGATCATGAAATGATGTAATGAATGCACATACACATGATGCCTATACCACTCGTAACTTGAAAATACTTGTTATTGTCAAAGTAATATGTTTTTCCATAACTTGGGAAAAATAAGTCTAACTAGACTTATAAAACTAGTCGTAATATATATATCATATATATAAATGTTAGTGTTGAATTCCTTGCTTTGAAAACCTTGAAATAACGTTTAATAGTCGTATAAATAAGCTTGTAACCATAAGTACTTCGATGGTTAAGAATTTGGCACTTTGGTAGTATTTCTAGAAAATCTAGGATTTAGTACGTAGAAGTATTATTATTTCTATTAGTGACAAAATGGTCTCGCAAAACTAGTCGCGAAATAGTGAATATTAAGAGTTAGGAATGAAGCTCAGTAGTTTTAAAAAGATTTTCACCATATCTAAAAAGTCACAGAAGTGAAGTTTGTCTATACGGGTCTCGATCATAAAGGAAAATAGCCGTCAAGTGAGGTGTTTGGGCTATTTTGGCAGATTCTGGGCAGTTTTCGGGAAAGTTTAGAAGACCATAAGTTATTCGTTGTAAATCCTTTTGACAAACGGTTAGATGTTTTGAAAACTAGGATGGGTGAACTAACTTTTTATCAATGATGTAAATTTTCCAGAAATGAGTTTATCAATGAGTAAATTGGCTCTCAGCCTGGTCACTTGGCGAAATGGTTAATACTTGAAAATTTTTCTAAGTGTTTTGCTGAAGCAAAAATATTAAAATCGTCTAAGTTCAAACGCTTGTATCTTTTTCGTTATAAGCTCGTTTTCTACATTCTTTATATCCCCGGAATCGTATTGACATATACTAATATATTTTTGATAGTTCGGTTCCTCTAGGTTACGTCTAATGCCTCGATTTTACCCATAAAAATCGTCCAACAGCATACAATTTTCAGAAAAATAGTTTTCGTCAATAAACTTGCAAAAATCATATCTCCTTCGTTATAAACTCGTTTTAATCCGTTCTTTCGCCTACGGATTCGTTTTTGAAAGTATTTTCTAAATCTTTGGTTGAAAATATCCCCTGAGTTACTGAGTTTTCCAGAAATTCAATTTTGGGACAGTAGGTTTGTAAACATGTTCCAAATCCATTTCTAGTGTTCTAAACTAGTTTCTAATCCACCCAAATCACTTCCAATCACCACAAATCTAGTATAATCCTACCATATACCTTCTTAAGGTGTCATGGGTTCTTAAACATCATCAATCTAGTGGATCTAACAAGGGTTTCCATTTCTAGGGTTTCAAAGACATAAATATATATAATGAGTAGTATAGGCTAACATATGCATGAGATCTTGTATGAAAACCATATGATCATAATTAATACTTGAAGAAATGATAAAAATAAATTTTGTAAACTTACTTTGAATGATTATGAAGCTTGTATGATGAAAACCTAAAGATCCTTGAGTTTGTATTACAAAACCCTAACAAGGATAACTATAAAGACTTGATTTGAGCTTGATCTTGGAAAAATGGTGGTTTGGTTCTTGATTTTGGTTTTGGGTCGTGGGTTAGGATGAAGAGGAAGAGAGAAAAGAGCAAATTTTGATCTAAAATTATTATTGTGAAAAGTGTTTGTAGGTTTGTAGATATTTTGTAGTGATTTTGGAAAGGTTAAAATGAATTAATGCATAAGGTTAAAAGGGGGGGCTTGGCCGGTTTTTCAAAGGGTGAAAAAGGGTGAAATGTGTTTTTGATTTATTTAGAAAGTGTAGTGGAGGATTAGTGTAAGTATTAGTTGTTAAATTTAGGTAGTTGTAGTTAGTTTTTAGTTATAATCGGGTGCCGGGTTTGCGAGAAATAAATTTTAACGAAGTTAATCGGGACTTAATAAAGTCATAAAAATGTTAAAAATATGTTGGGTACAAGTATTGAGCGTTTGGACAATTATTATTTAGTTTTCACGAAAACGTCGTAATTATATTAAACTTATAATATAAATTAAATAAATTTCCAAAATACCAGTTAAATGAAATTTATAACTTTTATGATGTTATAAGGGATATAAAAATATATCGGGACCATTGTGAGAATTTTTAGATATATTAGTTATATTTATTAATCGCGTATTAACGTTTATTTAAAAATAAATATACGTAAAACGTTAAATATACCAAAAATATTAATATGAGTATTCTACGAGTGGTATAGTATGCAAATGTTATTATGATTATATGTAGACTATTTCTAGTCCGTATGAAATGTCCCTATTGATAATGAATGAATTCGCACCTGAACCGTTCCGGTTACGCGAATTTAAATACCCGTAAACTAAATTTACGATAAAATGAGCAAAGCATGTGAATAGTGTTTTCCCTCCGGAAATGAATAGTGTCAAATGAATAGTAAAATTTTGCAATACTTCTCAGAATCTCAAACTGACTCTGAAAATGATGAATAGTAATCGGTGAATAGTAACTGATGAATACTAAATTGTCGAAGTTTGGAAAATGACCTGAAATTACGAGTTGTGACAGTCTTTCCTCTAAAAGGAACTTCGTCCCGAAGTTCAGTTTGTGTTGGTTTCTGGAGTAAACTTTGGTGAAAAGATGATAATATTTGAGAATTCCAGCGAACTTTCACGATAGGAATTCGACTTTGCTTCAACCGTTCGACCTCACGGTCCATGATTTCTACTGGTTCTACTACCAGGTTTCGGTTTGTCATTGGGTTGGATTCCTTCCAATGGAATCATAAGTGACTAATCTGAAAGTCATTTCTTGAGATTTGAAAAATGTGAAACATGTTTGTGTAATCCTGCTGTTCTCTAACAAGGCTCAAGTCTAATGGCCACTAGGCCTACTCTGTATGAAATATTAAATGGTCCAGTGTATATCGGGTAGGGATGGCAACGGGGCGGGTTTGGGGCGGGGCGGACATCCCCATCCCCAAACCCGATTACCAAAGTTCTCCCCAAACCCGCCCCGATCCCCATCGGGGATCTAATCGGGGTGCCCCGTTGGGGCGTGATGGTCCCCCAAACCCGCCCCGTATTAATCGGGGATCTTATCGGGGCGTCATCTTTGGGTGTAAGTCTCGACCAAAGCCGCACCATTTTACATTTATTGTTATTTTTATACCGTTAGCAATAACGAACCTATTAATAATCAATTAGAAACAAGCCTTATTAAATTTTCAATGATAATATTATACATATATAATGATAAATTATACAACAAAAAAATTTAAAACTTAAAATATGACACTAAACGAGTTTCTATAATCACAATTACGCATTCTTATAAATCTAAAAAAACTAACAATATTAGAGTAATAATTTTTATTACGTTAATACTAACAAAATACTATATATGTAGATATATTTGTATATATGTATATGTTAATCGGGTGGGGCAGGGCGGGGCGAGGTTTCCCCACTCCCCGCCCCAAACCCGATTAAAATCCCCGTTTAATCCCCAAACCCGCCCCGTAACCCAATTAGCATGCCCCGCCCCGCCCCAATTATGTCGGGTTTCGGGTTTCCCCGTCGGGTTCGGGTTTTTTTGCCATCCCTAATATCGGGTTTAACTTTCCGAATTTTCTGAATGATATCATGCCTTTCCTAGGCAGAACTTTCAACATGACTCTGCCTACCAACTTGAAGTTTTAATGGTTTACAACTTATCGAACTTGTAACTGATTCTTGACTTGTAAGAAATTTCTGGTTATTTTTTGAATGCCTACTAGACTAGTGAGTTGGGCTTTTCCAAATTTCGATTCGTCAATGGATGTTGGCACATCGACCATAGAGTGCCTCAAATGGTGTAGTCTCTATGCTCGCACACTAACTATGGTTGCATCTGAATTTGATTTATGGCAAATGGTTAGTCCAACCATTTCCAGAATCAATCACTCATACTCTGAGCATATCTTCCTATATTTGAATTGTTCTCTCGTTTCGACCATCGGTCTGAGGATGATAGGCGATGTTTATATCTAGTTGGAGTTCCGAGGAAATCTTAAAATGATAGATAGGAATCTAAGGTGATTCGTTTACCTTTATCAGGAACAATTGAAATGGGTACAATAAATCTTGTGACTAATTCCACAATGTTCTGTCTTTCGAACTCGGCGTTATCTGAAGAGGATAGAATATAGGTAACAATTTTTTTGATTCCTTGTGTTTTGTTCCAACGGATGCTAAGACATGTGTATTTCTATGCCTATTAGGTTAGGTCTCCATTACTGAAATTTGTACTTAATTTATGGTGTCCTTCCTAATTTCCTTCATCAAATATTCAAAGGTTCTTTGTTGTCAAGTTGCAAAAATCCTAAATGCATAAGCGATGTAGTATGGTGATTAGTTTTGGAAGTTTGTCTCGAGATTGTGAGTTTTGGTTGAAATCCTTTTCTGAATAAACGAATTTAGAAAATGAAGCAAATGATTTACTAAGTAATATCTTTCTTGATGATTCAAAATTTAGTAGTTATGAAATGTGAAGATGTTTCCAAGCATGTTGTGAATAGGAATGTTTACTAAAGTTTCATGTTTATATTTTTCTCTTTGTACGATGGTTTTGCTAAATATTGACCCAAAAATATATATATATCGTACTTGTTCAAAATAGTAATTTCAGAAATCATTTTATACAAGGTATGTGATTTATGTAAACGCAATTTTTGAATCAACTTCATTTAAAAGTGAAAGTATTAACAAGGATAAAATAGTAGGATAGGTAATGTTCGCATAAATGCATAGATGTCTTACATTCAGTTCCTGAGGTTGGATAATGCCTATTGGTGTTATTTAGGCAAAACTACAAGCATAGGTATTCAAACTATCTTAAGTCCTGACATGGTTTATCGTTGAAATTATTATCATGTTGGTAGAATATATGTTTGGGTCTGATTCCTTTCTTGGTATGAAAATGAGGTTATCTGAAATATCTAGAGAACACAACGCCTTAGGGAAATCTATATCGATATACTTAATTCAAATCAATTATCCTTGGTGAAAACTCATCGCAGGGAAGTTTGCATTTAGATGAGGCCATGTTTAATCAAATCACTCTCCAGTATCGGTTAGGAGGCTTGGTTTATTTCTATAGTGTTGCTTAGCGTACCTTCACAATGTACTCGATCCTGTAGCTCAGTCTTGCTAGTACCTTTGAATAATAACATTTGACAACTAGGCCAGAGATGGTGGTTCGGATGGTATCGTGGTATCTTAGGATTGTTGTTGAGTTATGAAGTTTCTTAGTCTGGGTTTAGTAGTTCCGTAATCCTTTTATTGTTATTCTTGTATCAAGGAATCCTCCTAGTACTTGATATGGAAAGTCTCTCCTAGAGAAGTCAATGGAAAATCCAACTTAATGGCTGAGTGAGTGGCAGGTGGGGTAAGTATCCAGGGAGAGTTTGTCAGACAGAGTTGTTTATAAAAGAGTTTACTTGTTTAAAACACTTTTAAATGAAGATTGTTATTAGCAATACTTTAAAAAAATAACTATTTCCTTCATGGCATAATCCTTCCTGAATTATACATAGGTGATCAGGCTATGTATAGTTGAAGACTAATGATGCGATGCTTGATTTAGTCAAAATAGTATTACTTTTCTCAAAAGTTTTAGATGGTGTTCAACGCGTTGTTATTAAAAATGGTATCCTGATATTTCCTTTCAAGTAACATGAAAATTGTTTCGCGTAATAATAGTAAATACTTGGTGTAATGACAGAAAATCAGTTTATAGGATGGTAACAAAATAGCTTACTTTAGAAATTCTGCAAAACAATTTCCCCATATTGTGGTAAAATAGCTTGAAACAAAATTCGTTGAATGGTTCATTGGATACATGGGTAAATCCTATGGAATGGTAATAGTCTACAAATCCACATATTTAAAGAATGTAAATATCTTAGTTCATAACAGGGTAGTGGTTTAGGATTATGAAGTGGTCGAGAATATGATAGTGATATTGAGAGCGTAAATGAATAGTGTTTTCCCTCCGGAAATGAATAGTGTCAAATGAATAGTAAAATTTTGCAATACTTCTAAGAATCTCAAACTGACTCTGAAAACGATGAATAGTAAAATGATGAATAGTAACTGATGAATAGTAAATTGTCGAAGTTTGGAAAATGACCTGAAATTACGAGTTGTGACACCGGTCCCCTTAAATCATGGCCGGTCCCCTTAATTTTAAGGGAACCGCCCCTTATAATTAAGGGGGCCGCCTAGCTGTAACGGCCAGAAAACTTGTCTTTTAATGGGGAAAGTTTATTTGGTGAAAAACTAACTGATTTTGGTTAAAAATTTGAATTCATATATTTAGTATGATTAAAACATTTTTCTTTATTACCAAAAGTGTTTTTTAAAAATATATAATATGTTTATATAAATAAATAAACTTTGTATTAATTAATTAAATACCCCTTTGATCATGAGATGTATTAAGCACTTGTTTATCCATGCCTTAAGTGATTAAGTTGGATATAATGATATAAACTAGCTTAATATTTGTTTACGTAGTAATCTTACGTTTGATGATTTTACATTTTGTGATCGTCAAAATATAGAGATATCGAAAAATATAAATAACGTTTTTATGCATTATTTATGTCAACAATCTCCCCCTTTTTGATGATTACAAAATCTAAACTCATTAAGCTAAAAATTAGTTTATATACAAGTATTATTGTGAGTTTATAGCCATTCTCCCCCTTTTTGTTAGCATCAAAAAGGTTATCCTGATTTTAATGGAGCTCCCCCTCGATGTATACTCC
Organism: Artemisia argyi; assembly: GCA_030686995.1. NCBI lineage: Eukaryota > Viridiplantae > Streptophyta > Magnoliopsida > Asterales > Asteraceae > Artemisia > Artemisia argyi. The sequence continues at coordinate 90,828,982 of CM060704.1, forward strand.
CCCTCGTTTTGAAGTAATAATCGAGATATGGAATGCTTGCAAAAATATTTAGAACAAACAATATATATATGCATGCAGCAATTATATATAAAGATAAAGCAAGCAATATAAGCATGGAAGAAAACATTTCATTAAAGAGATAAAAACACAGACATTATACATTCAAGATGTATGATCAATACAACAATGCAACTAAGACAACTAATAACCCAAAACTCTAATAGAAATGTTTTTCCTAGAGCTTGTCATCAAAATGGTTTAAACAAAGTTATTCTCAACCATGAGTCATGCTTAATTTGGGAGGAGTAATGTTGTAGGTGGAGATGATGGAGTTGATGGAGGTGGGGTTATGGTGGATGTTGGTGGTGGAGGGGTGGATGTTGTTGGTTGAGGTTGAGGAATCAAGCTTTCAATATATGAAAACATGTAACGGATTTCATCTCTTAATCCAAAGATGATGGTGCGGTTATGGATGCAACAAAGACAAGTATCACCATGAGCTTCAAGTAAGCTCCATGGGATGGGATTTTAGGTAGGTGGATTGAGTGGTGATGGTGAAAATTGTGCATCAAGAGGTATGATGGGTGATAATGAAAGTGTTATGTCTAAGGTTGCATTTTCAAGAGGTGATGGTGGTGGAATTCTTGGTGGAGGTGATAGGTGAGTGTTGATGTAGTCATTGATGGATGATGATAATGGTATGGAAGAGGTGGAAGTTTCATGTGTTAATGGTGTTTTGGATGGTGCATTTGGAGCACTAGGAGATGAGCATTGAGGTGGTGGTGATGGAGTGGTATTGTCTTCATTTGTGAGATCAATAAAGAGTTATTTTGGTGGAATGATAACAAGTTTTTGTTTCTTGGCATTGTTGGAGGTGGTGGTTTTTGGTGATGACATGATGGATTTGTTGAGGTTGATGATGATAAGGAAGTGTGGATGAAGGTGGAATGGGTTATATAGCATGAAGTCATGATTAGAAATGGTATTAATTTGAAATTGCATTGTTAGATTCCAAAATCAGTTTAGTTTTTAAGGGAAATGGTAGCTGGGGCTAGCAAAATAGGTCACAAGTTGCAAAAGAAGAAAACAGTGTAAAAACTGTTCCAGATGGCCGGTTCCCTTAAATTTAAGGGGGGCGCCCCTTATGAATTAAGGGGGCCGCCCATCTGACGACCCAGAAATCAAAAAATTTCAAAATTTTTCTGGAAAAATGTTATATTCTGTTTTGATTTTGCACCAAGCTCTATTTGAACATTTCATATTTGTTTTGGTCTATTAGAAAGCATATATATATATATATATATATATATATATATATATATATATATATATATATATATATATATATATATATATATATATATATATATATATATAATTCTACACAAGTCATGCAAGCATAGATTAAAATCAAGTATAAAAACATGCATACATGTAGAGCAAATAATAATAAGGAGTAAATGGCAATATGGTTCAAATATGTCTAGAAGCAAAGCAACAAATAGCACATAAGTAACATATTACAAATTGTTTAAGAGGAAAAATAAAGCCAATTTCATAGACAACATCACTACTATTTCTTTCCTAGCACCTCATCAGCAGCAGTGGTAAGTGACTAAAAGTTCTCCTCATCGTCATCCCTTGGAAAAGAGAACGAAACAAGAATGCTAGGACGATTAGATTTAAACTTACGGGTTTTGCGAATTTGAGGAAGAACGAGAGGTCGGAGGGTTGGATAGATAGATTGATAAATACTATCATCGAGATCGGGATAGTTTTCAATGACATGCTTGTGGAGATGAGTGAGAAACATACCATACGGAAGAATAGCTTTAGGATTTGCTCTTGCACATTCAATACGTTAGATAAAGAAGTAAGCCAAATTGTAAGGTTGCTCGGCAACAATACAATACAACATATGAGCGAGACAAGCCGGGAGATGGTCTGAGTGTCCTTCGGAACCAAACGCATTCTCTCGAACTAGTTCTTCCCAATACTCCATGTCGGGCCTTAATTCTTTACGAAAAATTTGATTTTTAGGATTTGAGACATGTTTGGGTATGATGCTTTGGGTGGAAGTTTCACATTCCAACCCGAGCATTTGACGAATATCTTCGGGAGATGGAATTTCGGAGATATAAGGACCATGAGTAGGACGAGAACGTTGGAGAGCGCAAAGATCCCATTCATTTGAGAATACGGATTGACCGGAAAAAGGAATTTGAAGGATTTGACCAAATTGTGCAAGAGTGAGAGTAATAAATTTATGTTGAATCATGAATGAAATGAAGATGGAACCAAAGTCATCGGTTTGCCGTGACTTGGCTATAGAAGTCAAGAATGAAGCGAGGAATGATGGGTTCATTAATTTGGAAGAGACATTCAAAATGGATATTGGTGAATGAGCTTTCGATGAAATCGGATTGATAGTAAGCTTGATCTACGACTCGACCTTCATGAATGTTTCTATCTTCTATTTGACGATAGATACGTGCAATGGAGGGAGAGGTAGTGGGAAGTTGCGAGACTTTGGGAATGTAGTTTTTGGTTAAGGAAATATCTTCGGTAGTTGCTTTTGGCATTTTCACCTAAACACAACAACAATACAAAGGACCAAAATAAATATAAAGAAGAATAAAAAAATGTATATATTTTTAAGACTTATGTTGGAACGTAAACATACTTCGACTCTAAAACGATAATCCTAGGAAGTAGTTTACCATGTTCCTTAATATTATTTTTAACTCGTTCTAGATATATTTTACGATGTTTAGTAAGTAGTTATGGACAAATCCAAACGCCCTTTTAAGCATCTTAATATATCATGAAATTTACTAGATTTACATTAGGTTGTAAAACTAGCCATTTCTTACGAGTTTCTTATGCATGTGATTAATTTTCGAAAAAGGTAGTTTATATTTTGACTCAAAAATGTCATGTTTCGTACTAAACCAAACGCTTCCTTAACTAGACACTTATACTACAAGTATGTCAATACATATATATCTTGACAAGTCCGAATTACAAGTTTTAGGTTTATAAACTTGACAACGTTTTATAAAAATTATAATGACTTAATTTCGACATTATTTGGACATAATCCAAACACCCTCTTATCGTGTACAAAAATATTTTTACTAAGTCGAAAAATATAGTTTCATGTTTTACAAGTTATAAAAGTATAATGTGATTAGTTTTAACAAGTTTTTATAGCATTATTCAACAATGTGTTTACCAAAAATTTTGAAAAGAAATGTATGAAATTTTTCAAAAAATTTTCGACAAGAGGGTTTATAATTACTAATTTCTAGTGTTAATTAAGCATCCTAATCCTAAGGGAAGCATTTAGTCATGAAAATTTTATACTCAATTCGAAAGAAATTATGAATTTGAAGAAATTATTAAAACATGCATAATCTTGAGTTCGACCAAATTAGATGGAATTAGATGAAATGTGTTATGAAAAACTTACAATATGTAATGGTGATTGTGTTAGATGAATTTGCCCTTTGCGAATTAACCCGAATTATGTGATTTGGAAGTGGTTTTTAGGTGTTTTGGGGTTTGGGATACGTCACAGCAGCAGAAAATGGAAGAGGTGTTTGAAAAGTGGAGTGTTTGGCAAAAGATACAAGAGGAAAAACGGGTTGGAACTATCAGATGGTCGGCCCCCTTAAACATTAAGGGGGCCGCCCTTTATATGGCTGCCGGTCCCCTTAAACATTAAGGGGGCCGCCCTCCAAAAATTGATTTTTCATGGTTTTGGTTTCTGGAAAGAACAAGAAAATATTTGTATATATATATATATATATATATATATATATATATATATATATATATATATATATATATATATATATATATATATATAATCAAAAATACGTTGGAGGGAATTCGCACGAATGGAATTACTTGACATTTCGTCAATTAAGATTTCTTGATCATTTCGGATGAAATTTATCAAGTTGTCAAGTGGACGAGAGAGTTGTGGAAGGCTTATATATATATATATATATATATATATATATATATATATATATATATATATATATATATATATATATATATATATATATATATATATATATATATATATATATATAGTATGGGCTTATAAGACGAGAATATAGGAGGGAGACGTATGCAACGGAAGCCGGGAGTTTGTTTCATCCATAGATTTTTTGACTCATCTCTCTACATCAGCATGAGTGTTGTTTGAACATTAAAGTTCAATAAGGCAAATGGGGGGGGGGAGGGGAAAGAAAAGGTTCGTAAACGAATAATTTCTAGTTCTAGAAAATCAACAAATGAATTTTCTAGGATATAAGATCCTAGATATAGCTAAGTATATATATGTATATATATATATTTAGATATATATATATATATATATATATATATATATATATATATATATATATATATATATATATATATATATATATATATATATATATATATAAAATCTAGAAGAAACAATGAGCCGAACAAAATCACATAAGAACTAGATACTAAACTAAGCATGCATTTCTTGACAAGGAAATAAAAGGAAATGTGTACCTTTCGTCTTCAATGCGTTTATCTTCAAAGTCTTCAAGGAATAGTCCGAACAAGAGGTGACATCAAAAGTTTCCATGTTTGAATGCCAAATTTTATTTACGTTGGTCCCCATTGTCTCATTTGACCAAAGTTATTTGATCCAAACATGTTATGTATTTGACTTGGGTGCATATATGGTGGAAACATTCCCCACGGATTGAAGTTCCACATTTGTTGATTACTGTTAAAGTTTCGTCTATTTTGGTTTGCTCTTGGTTGAGGTGTTTTAGGTCTAGGGTAAGAATTATTTGGTTTCCTAGGTGGTGGAGTTTTAGATCTTGTTTTAGGTTTAGACGATCCTACTTCGGTTTTTAAAGATGGTTTATAAAACGGTTTTATTTCTTCATTACTAGCAAGAGGTATTTTCTTATCATTTATAAGTATATACTTAGGATTAGATTTTGAAGGTTTTAGTTCCTTGAGTTCACTTTCAAATTTAACATTTTTGATTTCACTTGTTGAAGCTTCGGTTGAGTTAAATCCTAAACCGGTTTTATCTCCGGATACTCTTTGAATACTTATAATTTTACTTAGTGAGTTACTACTATTTTCAAATTTATCAAGTTTACAAATTTCTTCCCTAAGTTTGTTGTTTTCACTTTTAAGCTCTTGACATGATTTACATTCTTCAAAAATTTCTTTACCTTTTTCAAGTTGATGTATTTTAATTTTTAGTTCTAGTACTTCATTTTCTAATTGGTTGTTTATGTATTTTAGTGATTTGTTTTTAGCCATTACTTGTTGTCCTAGTTTGCATAATCTATTGTATTCACTATCTAAATCTTTTTCATCTAATGATAAATTTTCATCACTAAAGTATTTGGTTTCGGAACGTACCTCACTTGATGTCTTAGCCATGAGACACTTTTCTTCCTTTGTTATTTCTTTCTCATCTTCATCGCTATCACTCCAGGCTCCTCCAACAAATGCTCTTTGATTTTGATCTCTTGTCATCATTGGACATTTTCCAATGAGGTGATTCGGATCACCACACTTGCAACACTTTCTCTCATTCTTGCTATACTTGTCATCATTATTCTTTTGAGGTGCTCTCCTTTCATCGTGTGGTTGTCTAACGAATCTTCCTCGCCTTTTGAAGAATTTCTTCAAATCTCTTACGGCCATGGCATATTCTTCGTCATGACTTTCGGAAGATGAGCTATCTTCGTTGTTGGATTCCTTTCTAGCTTTCAAGGCGATTGACTTGCTTTGCTCTTGTTTTCCTTTAACCATTTCAGAGTCCTTCTTTATAATTGCTTCGTAGACTTTCAAATTTCCAATTAATTCATCAAGTTGCAACGTTGACAAATTCTTTGATTCTTCAATAGCCGTCACTTTAGCTCGCCATTTTGGGTGAAGAGCCCTAAGAAACTTCCTAACAAAATTCTTACTAGAAAAATTCTCATCAAGTGCTTTTAAACTTGTGATGATAGTGTTAAATCTAGCGAAAGCATTATCAATTGATTCCTCTTCCGGAATCGTGAATTGCTCATATTGTTGAACAAGTAGATCTATTTTATTATCTTTGACTTGATTATTACCTAGGTGAGTTATTAATAACGAGTTCCAAATTTCTTTTGTGGTTTCACACATAAAAATCCTTTCGTACTCTTTACGTGGTAGCGCATTATAAATAACCATTTTTGCTTCATTATTTTTAGCAAGTTTTCTTTTTAAATCATCATTTTGTTTTTCAAAATGTACGATTTCATCTTTCTTTGTTTCGGGGTTATTTTGAATAGGTAAAAAATCACCATTGGTAATAACATGCCAAAGATCTAGATCTTTTGATTTCACATAAGTTTCGAATCGATTTTTCCAATATAAAAATCCATCACTTTCAAATAGTGGTGGTTTTTGCATAGATTGCTCTTCTAAATATTTTTCAGATTCCATAGATCGTTACATGTTTTAAAATACAATATATTTTAAAGATCTTGCAAGACGTGGCTCTTGATACCAATTGTGGAAAACTAGAAGGGGGGGTTGAATAGTTTTACGTCCTTTTAAAATTTATAAAAACAAGTTTGTTTTAAAAACTTCGATTCTAGTTTATGTGATCTCAATACTTGCACTATATGAACAATTATATAGTAACTAACTAACTAAGCTAATATAGTATAGGTAAATAAGTAAGTAATGAAAAGAGTTGGAGAGATCAAACCACAACACAAGGATTTATAGTGGTTCGGCTACAAGGTCACCTTCCTTGTTCCTACTCCACTCCTCGAGTCACCTACTCGAGAGTTTTCTTCACTATGTCAACAAACTCCCTTATGGCGGAGAAAACCTTACACACCAATTTACACACCACAACTTCGTCACAACTTGATCACAACTTCTACACAACTTCTTCACACCAATCTACTTCACACCTATCTTCTTCACACATTTCTTCTTCACACCAATCTTCTTCACATCAATCTACTTCACACCAATCTTCTTCACAACTACACTACTTCACTACTAAACAACTTCTTCTACATACACAACTTCTAATTCTTCTAAACTACTAATTGCAAGCACAACACAACTTCATAAATAATAAACACAATATACACAACTACTCTTCAATGCTTCTTGACCTTAGTTGTAGAAGGAGTGTTCTTCTTTTGCACTTTGGATGAGGATGGATGAGAAGGGATTAAATCACTTGAAACAAGGATTAGTAATCAAATGATCAAAGGATTTTGGAAGATGTTTAGAGAGTTTTAGATCTGAAATTATTGTGCAAAAGGTGGGACAAAATTCCAGAATTAAGGTGGTATTTATAGGAGAAAAATTCTGACAGTTTCTGACACAGGAGCCTGGCCGGTCCCCTTAAATCATGGCCGGTCCCCTTAATTTTAAGGGGACCGCCTCTTATAATTAAGGGGGCCGCCCAGCTGTAACGGCCAGAAAACTTGTCTTTTAGTGGGAAAAGTTTATTTGGTGAAAAACTAACTGATTTTGGTTAAAAATTTGAATTCATATATTTAGTATGATTAAAACATTTTTCTTTATTACCAAAAGTATTTTTCAAAAATATATAATATGTTTATATAATTAAATAAACTTTGTATTAATTAATTAAATACCTCTTTGATCATGAGATGTATTAAGCACTTGTTTATCCATACCTTAAGTGATTAAGTCGGATATAATGATATAAACTAGCTTAATACTTGTTTACGTAGTAATCTTACGTTTGATGATTTTACATTTTGTGATCGTCAAAACATAGAGATATCGAAAAATATAAATAACGTTTTTATGCATTATTTATGTCAACAAAGTGTACTTACATATGTTGAATAATAAGGGAGTCACACTATGAAGTGTTTGATGTTGGAAGTGTTTAAATAATTGGATCCAACATTTATTGTTTTTCGAGAAGAAAAGACACAAATCACATAAAAATGGCGTAATTTTACATAAAGCCATTCAAGTAACTAACACTCAATACTAAAAAATCACATATTTCATCGCACTATATATCATAGGAACATTCAACTAAAAGATGATCAACCATAATTACGAATACATATCATTGTTTTCTAAGTTTACATGTAGTTCTCGATCAATTGCCGATAGCCATTGCTCATCTATTGACTTATGTTTTTGGATCAATTTGTAGCTTATTGGAGCAATATATGAATTGAAATTCAAAGTTGTTAAATCAATCTTAAGTGAGATATGCTCTTTATAAACAATGAAATAATATTAACTTGTTAATACTACCTTTACGGAAAATATTTGTAATTTTTATTCAAAATAACAAACAAAAAAACTTATTCTACTGGAGCTTTTACTACCAATAAACTGGTGCAACCTTTACACCTTTACGAAAAATAACTTATACTACCTTATACCACTTGCTACTAAATTTTGTGCCTACTTTATAACTATTTGCTAATAAATTCTTGTGCATTTTTTTGAAGCTTAAGTGCGACATATTCTACAAAACGGGGCAAATAAAATCACATCAGAAGTGGTTACAAAGGGGTAGTTAGTAGTAAGGAAAGCACTTCAATGACAATTTAGGGGGAGTCTCGGATTGCATATTGTTGGCAAGTGCTTATGGCTTATAAACAGTTTAAAATACACAACTCCTTGTGAACTTATTTCATCAAAATATAAAGAAATAAGCCCAACACATATGCAATCCCAAACACTCCTTGTGAACTTATTTCATCAAAATATCAAAATATAAACAGAAAAATTAAATGAATAATCTGTTTGATATGAATCAACCTCAATATTTTTCTTGATTTGTCGATGTCCGATTTTCACTAACTTCATGTTGCCCCAAAAGTTAGGTTAGATATGAATCAACCCCAATATTTTTCTTTGATTATTTGTGATGGTTTATAGGTGGATAATTTAATTCATCAGTTCATGATTTCTATCATGATCCGATCCCCAAAAAATGGTGATTGTTGGGCGATTATTGAGACTGTTTTATGTGTTGTAATTCGAATATTGTGGTTGTCGTTAATTTACATCCAGATTTTGACTATCATGGATGTATGTTGTTTCGAATTATGATGGGAGTTTGGAGAAATTATTTAGGGGTTTTCTTGTTCTTGGTATTGTTGTGTTTGATTTTCCGTTAGATAGAGATGTCGTGTTTTATTGTTTGCATTAATTAAATGGCTAATATTGCATTTGGTCCATTGGATCACTTTCAATATCCAGGTGTCATTATTCTGGAATTTTGGGCAAAGCCTTTCTTAAAGAAAGCTTGTTTTATATGATGAGAGATTTATTTTATTATTATTTTTTTTTTGACGTCACAGTTTGAAGATGCGGAAACGGCTCGGTTGGAGCAACAACCAACAATTATGGGTGTTAATTGGGTCGGGTTGGTCGGGTTCGGGTCAAACGGGTCGGGTCCAAGCCGGGTCGAGGTTAAAAATAACATACCCGAACCCGACCCTATTTGAACTCGGGTTAGTCGGGTTCGGGTCAAATCGGGTCAGGTCAAGTCGGGTCGGGTCAATTCGGGTTCGGGTATGTACCATTTACAAAATCATAGAATTTAATTTCTTAAACAACACATGTATAAATGACACTTTTTTTTTTTTTCATTTGTTTGTTATATACTTTAATACTTCTAGACTTTATTAGCAGCCAACCATTTCATTTGTATGCCAAGTTTGCAACTGAATCGAGGAAGCATAATGCAATGATTCTTTTGGTCAACTAAAGCCAAATAAGCAATGAAACTTGTTGGAGTTACAAAATTTTAAAAGTTCCTGGATGACAATAGTTCAATGTTGGTGTAACTGGTTCTAATCAATCCAATTATATCCATACCACATAATATATATGAAACACAATATGTCACATTTTGTGTTTAGAAGAGTACTCTATAATACTTGAGACAATGGAGTACATATATAACATAAGCAATAAAAATGCAATCAGATACCAATACTTCCTTCTTAAGCAACCACCAAATATAACCAATATTGCAGCATTACCTGAACTTGCAGTCACAAAAGTGCAGTCACAAAGCTTACATTTGAAAGTACTTACAAGTCATTCATTCATATCAGAGTGACGCACACCAATGGAAAAAAAAAAAAAAAAAAATCGGGTTAGTCGGGTTGACCCGAACCCGAATAAGCAAGTTTTTTGAACCCGATACCCGACCCTAGTTCGTAATCGGGTTAGTCGGGTTGACCCGATTGACCCGAGTTAGATTCTGGACCCGAGTAACCCGACCCGAGTATCTTTATTCGGGTTCGGGTTCGGGTCCGGGTCGGGTCAGGTTTTATGACACCCCTACCAACAATGCCTATGTTATGTAGCAAATGCATCTTATCTTTGTCAGGATGGTGTAGGCTGTATTGTAGTATACTATTAGGGGTGTTTTTTTTTTTTTATTATACGGGGAGGGATAGTGAAACCCACTATTTAAAATTACTACTATTTTAAATGAGACCCACTTTTTCCCTTAATAAGTTTATATCCTCAAGACAAAAATTCTTATATCCTCCCCATTAAGTGCCTCATATAGGTGTGGCCCCATGTTCCCTTCACATACAGTAAAAAAGAAACACCCCTAAATCTTTGATGATTTAAAACTTATAAAGCTCTATTTGAAATATTGCTACGTTTTTATTTGAGTATTGCTACTTTTGACTGATCAGGGATCGGTTATTTATGTTATAAGCTTTATTACTTAACTATCTTTCTGCACTGAATGAACAAGGTTCTATAATGCCCACTTTCTACTTTGAAACAATACCGTGAAATGATCGACGACGCCCAACCGCCCACCTCGCTAAGGTTAAAAAGAAAACATTTAAAGAACATTTGAAAGGCCAGTCACACACTCACGCCAAGTTCGTAATGGGCCTGGTTAAGTCCATTAGTGACAAATTTGTGGATGTAGTTTGGATACAGCCTAATTTTTTTAGGCTCGGCAATTAGGCCAACATACCATAAAACCCAATCCTAGGAGTAAATTGCAAAAACCGTATTTATCTTTACGTGCATGTGTTTATTTCATATAACAACCATATAATGACTACTTTTTGCGATACATTTAATCTTTTTATACAAAATTTGAATAATTTTACAATCATAATTCTTTGACAATGTCCCACATGCTCACTTGTTCTAGGATACATACACGTTTTCAACTCGGACCGATGCTCATTAGAGACCGGTATTTTTCTGACACCACGGCCGGATCATGTTACCCTTTTGCATCTTCTTCAGTATATTGCGTTAATTATGAGAAACTTGTTTTAACGAAAAATACAACATGAATTAGAGTTGGAAAGTGACCCATACAAAAGATAGCAAGTATTATGGATATCACTTTCCCAATGTTTCCCGGAGTGGAATCGTGAAGTGCATAATTATTGAAACTCTTTTTAGTCATGACCACATAAAGGTCAACACAATCTTTAATTTAACCAATAGTCAAATGAAAACTTTATTTTAAGCTACTAGTTATAATGCCCGCGCACGCGCGAGTTTTTTTAAAATTTTTTGAATCATATATTTTTATTTATTAAAAAACAAATAATTTAATCTTTGTTTTGTTTGATTTATGATATTTAACTATAATTTTTTTATTATTAAATATAATTATTTAAAAATTTTAATACTAATATTAATTGCATCTTATTTATATTTGTTGTATTTATCTTCTACTTATTTTAATTGCATCTTATCTATATTTTTTGTATTTATCTTCTACTTGTGTTATGGATAAATATAAAATATTACCTAATAAGAAAATAACATTTTTTTTAAATAAAATTATTACTAAATAAGGTATGAATGCATTTTTTGAAATGGAAAATTCTCAATAAGGGTTTTACTGTATTATATAAAAGATTAAGTGAATCCACATATACATATGCATAACATGTTCTTTATGTTGGAATTATAATAACATGACAATCATAAATAAACCAAAACACATCAAGTAAGCATATAGCGGAAGCAATTATAACAAGACCATAATATGTAATTAATTAATCAAAACATAAATAATAAACGTACCTTTATGATTCTAGCCCGAACAAGAATCAAAGCAATCTTCCGGAACCAATTCCCCAATATAGGGTTTATGTGAACAAATCCAAGAAACAAACAATAATATGTTTGATTCACGATTTTGTACACACGTACTACTTCAAGCAAACGCTTATGCAAGTAAGACGAGCACAAAACACTAGAAGAATAACAAATCTCGACTGCCTTAAACTTTAATGGGTATGTCGAAATTTGCTAGAGAAAAGAGAAGAGAAGAAAACACACAAGATTAGGTTTTCAAGTTGTGAGAAAAGAATGAAACCTTGTGTGTTTATATAGGGTAGAAATCTTGTGTCAAAAGCTTCACCAAGCGATGTGGGATACACTTCCCAATCGTCCCTACACCCTTAATGGGTTTACGAAACCTTCTTGACATTCAAAGTTTCATCTATCATTCTCCTTTTTCATTCGTCTAACAATCGTTATCCTTTTCCGTTAAACGTTAACGATTGTTACGTGTTTGCGTTCTAATAATTAATATAACATTTATATATAATTATTACTCATTTACTTTTCATACGTAAAGTGTGCAATCCCGTGATCTCAAGTTCGATCCTAACACACGATTACTAAAATAATGTCCATATTCTAACAGCTCCCACTTGGACATATTTTAATAGTGTGATCACATCGGTTAGCGTCTTGCAACACGCCGATGCCTCTAGTACGATCTCGAGTAAGGCTCCTGGAAAAACCTTTTAATGATTTCTCATTATTATTATCCCTTTGTTTCTAATACCACGTTAATAAGGATATGGATTAAAGTCATTCCTTAATTAACCATTCTGTTTCTCGTTGTTTGTGATTGATTAAGATTACCAAATCTTCTGAACATATTCAGGAAAGATCTTGGGTGCGGCCACACATACATCTCACCAACCCTACGAGGGGCCCAGCAGTATTAAACTTCAAAAATAAATTTGAAGGAACAAATTCTTTCTTGACTACAAGCAAAACCCACAAACTTTGTAACACTTCCGAAAACAACCCTTATTACTACCAGTTACGTATAGCGTTAAGTTGTTCCACAAAAATGTACTACATTCATGACACTTATCTTGCATCTCAAGTCTAAGGATAACTTCTCATGATTTACTCAATAACTAAATCCATAAAGTAACATCATGTAGTTGGGATAAGTCCTATATTCGGTATCATTGAATATCATCTGAAATGGCATGACTACGCATCAATATACTTTAAGTATATTATACCAACCTTCAGATTTGTCTTGATTTAATAATATTCCCATATTATTAACTGACAACGGACAATTTAAGAATAACCTTTATTCATGGATTTAAACATACAAATATAGGATACAATATATTATAAATTAAACATACCATGTATTTCAATTTTTCATAATAATTGTTCAACATCCCTTATCCAAATACTAAATAGATCAATGCATGAAAATCTTGTTGATGTATTATGTCTCAAGCAATGGCATTCATACTTGTTGACAAGACATAAATCATCCAACTTTGATCTATCAGAATTTTAAGAATACTTATTTCAAGAATTCAACTCTTGAAATTCTTATATGTGCATACTCAACTATTTTGATAATGCCTTATAATGTTTCATAAATGTGTGACATCCTTAACCACCAATTTATGATAATTAAACTTTCAAACATTTTAAAGTTTAAAGTATTCTTATTCTTTTAATGTATAATGCAACTATGCTTTTAGTAAGCACAACTAGTTCATATAGCAAAGAACGAAATCCTTACCATAACTAGTATTGAGTGTCATCTCAATTTCAATAACATCATTGTATGCAACAACAATATGTTATTAGAACTTTCCGTAAACCATAATATCTAATGTGTAATGTTTGATGCCCTTCAAACTTTCAAGTTTGTTGGCTATGACAATTTTCACAACAATTGAAAAATTGTTCATCTATAGAAATTGGAAGCTGTTCCAGATTTTAGGATGTAATTCTATAATCAAACATATTTCTTTTAAGAATATTACACAAGTTATCTAATAACTTTTTATTTAGATATTAATATTGCCAAATCATCTTGTAATCAAGTATGATACAACAAAATATGATATACATGAAAAATCTATGAGTCATACTTAGATTTTATTCATGTCATACATATCTATTTAGACTTTCTAAATAATACATCATGTTATATTAGATTTATTTACCGCATATGTTTCAACAATAAACATTCATTCCAAGGTTGTATGTCTTATTTCCTAAATCTTACAAGTAAAGTTTCATTCCATTCTAAGACTTAACATTTACTTATATGGAATGTTACTTTTCATATGTTCTACAACATATATGATTTAAGAAATTAAACATAATACTCCCACTAGCTTTTAGGAATACTTAGAAATTATCTTATTTCAATTATAAATCAAAACATGGATTTAATAATTAAACATAAAATAATCCTCTAGATGCATGCATTTATCCATCCATGGATTATTGCACCATGTACACTTCCAAAGATTTATTTGAATTCATAAACTCCTTTTGATTACTTATCGTCCTCGCTCAAGTAATCACTCATGAAAGAGTTTTGATATTCTATTGTCAATTTCATATAAAAGAAACTAAATATGACAATCATAATCTTTATATATTTAATGTGTTTATAATAGAATATTCAATCACAGTTAATTGCTTAAGTGTGATTAATAATCTTGTCATAAAACATATATTAAATACGTGTACAACATTGTCCATATGATTTCTATACAAAGATTTAAACCAGAAAGGTTACATAATCTTTGAAGAAACTCATCTTTATTTTCTAGTCTAACTATTAAGATAAATCAAATTTCAAAAATTGATTATCTTTATGGACAGCATCTTAATCATTCATATCATGTATACTTTACCCAACTTCATATTTGGTAATGTATCATAATGATTATCAGGTTTACAATAATCCTGTAAATCATAGCCCTCAGCATATTAATCAAATATCTAAGATATATTGCTATTCTATGAATGATAATTCCATCATCTTGAGATTTAACATTTAAATGTCAAACTTTATTATCATGTTGAGATTCAAATATCAAACTTCATCATGATATTTACTAGTGTGTTTTAGAAGATTATGTATCTTGTAATTTTATCTTTTAAAGATCAACACTCCCACTTGCTTTTAGCAATTTAAAGACTATCTTAAAATACTTAGCAAATAAAGAACCAATACAATGTTCTCTTTTGGGATATTACAAATACTTATTGATAGTTCCTGACTTAACTTTGTTAATAACCTCTTCATAAGCAGTTAAACAAATTTAGAACTTCAATTTAAGACTTAATGTGATTCATCACATTCATCACATTCCATTATATGATAATGTCTTATAAACCTTCTATGTTGGAGTTTTATTAAATATGTCCAAGTCATACTCAACATTCTAACCTTGAAAACTTTTGGAAGAAAAGAAATCATAGTCATCTTTAATCAAACAATTTAATAAGTGTTTGATTATCCTAATTGAACATACCATAAACATTTGATATTTCATTAGTATCAATATTGCAAGACAATCTAACAATATTTAAGATAACCATATTCGTTTTGACTTGTCTATTTACCAACTAATTCATTTTAATGGTATAATAATATTTTCAAGCCAATTACATGCTTTATAACACAAGTACTTTTTACAAAGTCACTTCATGTCCATGTCTTTACAAGAAAACATAAACTGTTATAATCCCACTATACGTTATAAGTCATTTAACAATTTAATAACTTCATGTATATGTCTTAATTAAAAAACACAACAAGATAACGTCTTACTTTATTATAAGTCTTGTAACAAGACTTTATGTTTATATCTTTACAATGAAACATAAACATGTTTAACTAAAGTAATTATGAACACCATCTTTTGGTTTCAATAGTAATTTCAAGTTAATCTATTACTTCATAATAATGTAAACAACATTATTTATTTATTTATTTATGTCATTCCAAGAACACATAAATATTCATATTGAAGTAACATTAGATTACTTAATTAATTTATGTCATTCCATGAATTCATAAATCTATAAATTAAAGTAGTCTTGATATCATATTGACACATGTTCTAATAGTTATCTAATTTAGAAACCGCAAATTCTCATAGTTCAATTACATCAGTTGATCTGCTAGTAATGAAAATATGAAATTCACCTTGTTGTTGCAATCTAGTTAAGTCTCACATAACATAAATTGTAACACCAAGTGTTTCTTGAATTAGCTTAGTATAATTCATATTAGAACATTATTCTAATTTAGAAACTGCAAATTCTCATAGTTCAATTACTTCAGTTGATCTGCTAGTAATGAAAATATGAAATTCACCTTGTTGTTGCAATCTAGTTAAGTCTCACATAACATAAATTGTAACACCAAGTGTTTCTTGAATTAATATTAGAACATTATTCTCTTACCTTGTAGTCAAGAGAATCCATTGAATCATATCTTTATGAGTTGTTTCTTGCACACAATAAAGATAACATTTCTCCCACTTGTGCATGGAACAACCTCATATAGTTGATAAACAACACGCCATGCATTTGTTTATGTGTTCAATATGATTGTGTCATAGATTTAGCATAACAAGTATATGTAAAACAACAATGTCTAGTAAGGAAACGTACAAGACTATCCTTAAAAGTATGAGTGTCTACACTTGGAAAGTAATTATCTTTTAGCTACCAAGATATCAAAGCTTGTAACTCCCACTGAATTAAAGATCATTACAATAATTTCTTATTCAGTAATAAGTACATAATACTCCCACTGAATTTGACAACATTTAAAATGTTTCATATCCTAGTGAAAGAAAATAATGTACTTTTAACTTTCCTACACCTTTAAATGTCCATACGTAACAATTACTTATGCACTAAAAGTGTATTCTACTACGTATATGATGGACTATCCACCAAATGCTATTAACTTGAAAAATTGGGCATGCAATTTCTTCCTTAACAGGTCTACCATCCTACAATGTATGTAGCACCTTTAAAATATTAAAAACAACTAGTTTGTCTTTAAACATTTTGCAGTAATTAGTCTAGCTTCTAATTTAATAACTCATAAAATGTCATACATAATTTTCTGTTAACCAAATATCATATTTGTTACTAAGAATTTAATCACCAAATGATAAAAATCTCTATGAAAAATATTCGCAATTTTCTTAACCATTAAAAATTTGCTATGAGTTATATTAGAATTTAGACATATCTAATATTCCTATTATCCTTTCTCATTCATGAAAAGGAATAGGATTGTGTCTCACTCTTCCTTCATAGAAAGGAGACTTCTTTTGTCTTTCAAGTAAATATTTCTTAATCAAATATTTGTTTGAAAACAGAACTAGATCAATTTACCAAAGCCCAAAATACGTTTACGGTTTGAACGTTGCATTAATACATTAAAACGAATTACAAAATTCAATTTCAGTATTTTCGATAATTAGATCTTTAAGAAAATAAAATACCCATTGGTAAATATTCATATAAACCGTAGTATTTTCTTAAAGCTAGGATCCTAAATTGACATAGTACCATTACATCAGTTGATCTGCTAGTAATGATAGTATTCAACAAGGTAATTGTTGTACAATAATTGCCAATATCATATTGCAATTCCTAGATTTACGGGATTTACAATCACAAAACTTTTGTAATGTAAGCATGTTTGATCCCCATCTTAATGCCTTGAGTCAAGTCTCACTTCCTACTCAATTTAAGTCGTCTAACTTAAAAACTGCAAACTCACAAATCCATCACATCAGTTGATCTGCTAGCAATGAATTTATGAAATTTACCTCTCCATTGCAATCTCGCCAAGTCTCACATGACGTAAATTACAACTTTAAGTGTTCTTAATTAGATGGCATTCGACTTAATTTTATAAGGGTATAACTATTTTGATGTGATCAAAATAATGTATGAAGAAGCATGCATACAACTTCATAACATTGGTTTTACAAAACATTTTTATTACCAATTTGCTAAGAGTAAAATAACAAAGTTTTGATTGAGGTATTGGGTTCACCAATTAAAGAATAACCATCAATTATCGTCCACTATATCGTACTTTTGCATAAGCCCGAAAGCTTAGTGTTTCGGATAATCATTGTGGAATTGTGGATTATTCACCCTTAAGATGACAATGTACATGTAATGGTTGTTCGGTAAGTCTAATTTACACACAAACGAGCGTTAAGACAGAATGTTGTCTATCTAAGGCCACAATTTAATGCGTTGCCATCCTTATACCCATCTTATAGTGTGTAAACTTCGGTCGAGCCTATTTAACCATTACGTACAAAAACATCAATCAACCAATCCTTTGAAATTTTAAACTCTTAAAAACCAAAACAATTTCGCCATACAATAAAAAATAAAACAACTAAATAAACAAATATACATAATCATAACAATTAAATATGTATAAAACATGTAGCCACATGCAAATCTTATTCAAAAGTCCTATTAATAATCAAATCTAGGTGTATAACGTATTAATTCAATTGAGGCTTTCTTCTTCTTGGAAAAAGAGCCACATACATCGATAAATCGATTGCGTAAGCCAAAATTAAATAAATACCACATAGCACATAATTGATTACTTAATATTGGAGTCTTCCCCAATTCGACATCTATTAATAAATTTACATGTTTCAATATAACTTAACCATTAATATATATAAACAATTTAAACAATTTAAATATACACAATAAAAATCCATGCAAATATGCACTTTTTCATGGATTTAGCTTAACAATTAACACATTTCACCAAGATCGTTTACTAAAACGCATAACAATTACATGACATCTTAGGGTTTCTAATTAGATTTTATAAAAAAATAAAAGCAAAACCCTAAAAACCCCTTAGGTCATTCGACCCAAAAATTAGGGTTAGGGATAAAACATAAACCCTAAAAAAACATGTAACTATACGAATCAAAATCCAATTTTTATGCGTTGCGATAATTAATTACACATTATAACGGCTCTAGATGCCACTGTGGAATTATAATAACATGACAATCATAAATAAACCAAAACACATCAAGTAAGCATATAGCGGAAGCAATTATAACAAGACCATAATATGTAATTAATTAATCAAAACATAAATAATAAACGTACCTTTATGATTCTAGCCCGAACAAGAATCAAAGCAATCTTCCGGAACCAATTCCCCAATATAGGGTTTATGTGAACAAATCCAAGAAACAAACAATAATATGTTTGATTCACGATTTTGTACACACGTACTACTTCAAGCAAACGCTTATGCAAGTAAGACGAGCACAAAACACTAGAAGAATAACAAATCTCGACTGCCTTAAACTTTAATGGGTATGTCGAAATTTGCTAGAGAAAAGAGAAGAGAAGAAAACACACAAGATTAGGTTTTCAAGTTGTGAGAAAAGAATGAAACCTTGTGTGTTTATATAGGGTAGAAATCTTGTGTCAAAAGCTTCACCAAGCGATGTGGGATACACTTCCCAATCGTCCCTACACCCTTAATGGGTTTACGAAACCTTCTTGACATTCAAAGTTTCATCTATCATTCTCCTTTTTCATTCGTCTAACAATCGTTATTCTTTTCCGTTAAACGTTAACGATTGTTACGTGTTTGCGTTCTAATAATTAATATAACATTTATATATAATTATTACTCATTTACTTTTCATACGTAAAGTGTGCAATCCCGTGATCTCAAGTTCGATCCTAACACACGACTACTAAAATAATGTCCATATTCTAACACTTTAAGCCAGTAAGATAATCCAACTAAGAACTTTTTGGAACATAAGAAAAAAGACAACCCATTTCTTAATATGATTATAGTTTATTGAAATCCTTCAAGACCATATGCAAGAAGAAGGTCCAATTTGAAGGCTTGCAGACAATTAAAAAAACAAGTATGATCACGTTGTTGATTTAAATAACGTAAATCAGTTATTTAACAAACATACGTAACCCCGTAGATTAGTTGGTTAAAAAGTCGAAAACTAAAACGACCTGAAAAGAGGAGTGTACATTTGTATGCAACCGTGCACCATTGCATTGCATAATTGTACCAAATCCAAAACAACTTTGGTTTGTATTTGTCTACGATAATAGTGTACAAGTTACATAACATTGGCTCATTAAATTCATATCTTTAACTTGTCAAAGAATCAAATAAAAAAAGATAGGTAATGTTCAAAGTTTATACAAGTCAGAGCCCACACAAGTTGTAATTTTAAATATATGCAATGACAACCTATTCATTCAGATTCATTTTAGGATCATTATAGTTATGTGTTGGCTGACTATCAAAGCCACCCGATATCCTTGTTATACATGAATGAATGAATGAAAATTATTAAAATATCTCTTTATACGAGTGCTGGATATTAATAATGGAACGACACCATCTTATTCATGGACCTACAAAAGGAGTTCATGACAAATTGTACAATAAGTGATAGGGTTGTCTTTTGAATTTTGTAATTACTGATCGATTATGTTTCTAAAAAAGTTATTTAGAAAAATTGAGGATGACCCAAGAAAAAGTCAGCATAAAAAAACTCGATTATAACCTTATAGGTAATTTATTTTGGTAGCAAGTTAAAATTAATATATATAACTTAACATGTTACTATATGGTAAAAGATAAGATAAAGTTTAAAGAATTGTATGGTGATGAAAGAAAGAGATGAAACATGTGGTTATGTTGATGAAAGTGAAAGTGGTCTACCAGTTGGTCACTATCCTTCAACGTCACATTTCAATTCCATTTGTTCATGCTACAAAACTATGTTTATCTTTAAGCCTTTTTCTTTTGGCCAAGTTTCAAACATGTAGTTGATACTTACACCATTAACGTTTGAATTCACATCTTTAAAATGTTTGGGGTTGCGTAGGATTAAAAGCTTCCGATGCTTCAAAGTAGCTGTCAAGCTTGATTGATTTGTGAAGCACTGCGTTTATCTGTCAAGCCACTGCGTTTATGGCCATCAAACTTATCACCTACACGTCAACATCACATCATCATTCAACACATTACCAAATTTATAACCAAACAAGTGCTATGATCACAACTAAACAAAAAATACTTTATACAAATATATCTCACAATATAACAAACATACTCACGAACCAAAATAATAATAATAAAAATAATCATTTTCCTTGGAACCCGTTAGATGGTGCATACCATCAAAAACTTGCAAAGATTCCTCAATCCAGAAAAAACCGAGTAACTCATCGATTCAGCGTGCAGTAATAATCGGCTGCTATGACTTATGAGGGACCGCACGAGGTGGTACCACCACCTGGTTATCCACCACCTTCATAGTGAATGTAACATAGTGACTCTTTAAAACCTTTAGGCTTTAGAAATAGGTGTGTACAATTGTATTTTTGCTAAAAAGTTGAAAGCATCATACACGAGCAACGTACAAAGGATATCATTTATAAATTCGGTTTCTAATAATAGATACTCCATTGCGCAACGGTACCATTCACCCATGAGCATACCTTGACTGTTCACAAATGTTGACATTACATGACATGTCCTTTAGTCCTTTCACATATATGTATTTCAAGTTCCTTTATTTAGAGTTTACTTCATATCCTGCATTATTATGTCACAATAACTTTATGATTTCTCATCATTTTGACAAATACACAATGCAGGTAGTTTGCAATGAAATTAAAAGTTAAAAAAAGATAGCAGTAATAAATATTAACTAAGCTAGATAACAAAGTCTCTCAAAGCTATTATGTAAATATATACATGAAAATTGATCAACACTGTTTTTATGTATAACAACAAGATTACCTTACTCCCAAAGACTACTAATAATAATACATACAAAATACAAACAAACATGAAGTTGAAAAAACTTCCCTACATTACATCAGTGATTTTGCTCACTGTCTTCTTTTATCGTCATCTCGATCCCTTCCACCGCGCCAAAATGATCTTCGCCAGATGCTATTGTGGATGTCGAGTCAAGTGCGGACCCCGCTTGAATCTCTTTAAACATCGCCATCACTTGAATCATCGTTGGTCTCTTCCACGGTCTGTCGTCAAGACACGCAACTGCTACCTTTAGATGTTCTAATAGCTCGAGCTCTACGGTTGGATCTTCTCTTAGTAATTCTTTATCAAAAACGTCGTTTATCCGCAACCTAGCATGTTGTTTCACCCACCCGACGAGATTATTCTCACCGAAATCTGGTGAGTCGGTGGGTTGTTTTCCGGTTAATAGCTCGAGTAACACAACTCCGTAACTGTAAACATCTCCTTTTGCTGAGCATCGGAAGCTTTGGTAGTACTCTGGTGGGACGTAACCTGGTGTACCTGCTAATGTGCTGACACTTAAATGAGTGTCCATTGCATTCATATGTCTTGCCATACCAAAATCCGACACCCGAGGTTCGAGATGTTCGTCGAGTAAGACGTTACTTGACTTCATGTCCCGGTGAATGATGTGTGGAATGCAATTGTGATGAAGAAAAGCTAACCCTCGTGCTGACCCGAGTGCAATCTTTTGTCTTGTAGCCCAGTTTAATTTAATCCCTGTTTTTCTCCGATCGTGTAAAACGTCTTCTAAGCTTCCAAATTTCATGTACTCGTAAACAAGTAACCGCTCATCTCCAACTTTACAGTAACCTAGCAATGGGACGAGGTTTCGATGCTTAATTTTCCCGACTGTTTCCATTTCAGCCATGAATTCCCGATCGCCTTGACCACTGACATGTATCAATTTCTTTATAGCGACAACAGTGTTATCCTTCAACTGAGCTCTGTACACGTCACCAAACCCACCGGACCCGATCATAGTGCTGTTATCGAACCCATTTGTTGCTTCGAGTAGGTCGGCAAAAGTGAGCTTTCTCAACGGTTTATCAAAAGCTGCTAAGCTTATGCTTAATGCCTCACGGGTAGTGGTTAGCTTCCAAGCATTGCTAGGAATACCATTTCCAGAATAGGAATTCCCGCCACCATCAGTGTATCCTTCTAAGGCTGCAGCCGCCTTCTTTCGTCTTCGTTTCCTCATCTCCACCAAAATTATAATCACACCGAAGATGCAAAACAATGAAAACAACAACCCCATCGCTACACTTCCAGCAAGTGACGCCTGTCGTCTGTTGGACTTCTTATGATTGTTCGATTTCGCATCATTGTGCACACAAGGAGGAAGCGGAATCCCACATAACCCGGGATTATTCGAAAACCGATCAGGGGGAAATGTATCAAACGGGGCTGACACAGGAATCGTTCCGGATAAATTATTATACGATAAATCAGCATCCCCAAGACCAAGACTAGTCAACGCGTTCGGGATCGAACCGTTAAGTCTATTATGAGACAAATCCAGAATCGCAACATTTTTCAAACCACTAAGTTGGTCAGGAATCGGTCCAGTGAGATCGTTATGACCCAAATTCAATATGTTCAAATAGTACAATGACCCGAGCTCCTTCGGAATACCGCCTTCCAACCGATTATAAGAAAGATCCAAAAAGATCATCGACCCATTATTTTTGAAATTCGGTTGAGTAACCCCCAGATACACTCTAGTGAAATTACACGGATGCCTTGATGCAATCCTGTGTAAATCCACTTGCCGAATTCCCCCAAACTCTAACAAATTCCCCGCACCATGACACTGCTTACTCCCATCATTCTTGATATACAAATAATTCCGGGTAAACAAAGGAGCAGCAATGAAACCCGATTGCTTAAAAAGATCCGGCGGAATAGTCCCACTTAACTCATTAGTATTCAAATCCAACCAAACCAAACTCTTGCAATCCCCTAACTCAGCAGGAATCCTCCCTGAAAACGAGTTATTCCCAAGCTTAAGAATAGCAAGATTCTCTAAGCGACCCAAGTCCGCAGGAATTTCACCCCCTAACTTGTTATTCGACAACGAAATCCAATTCAAATGGGTGCAATGACTTAAACTAGGCGGAATAGAACCCGTTAAGTAATTAAAATCAAGTATCAAATTCTCAAGGGCTTCAACATGCCTAATCTCTTCAGGTATCTCACCAGACAACATATTATTCCATATAATCAAATCCTGAAGCTTAGACAAATATTGAAAACTCGAAGGGATAACACCAGTCAACGAATTAAAACTAAGATCAAGCGAAACTAACTGAGAACAATTACCAATTTGGGGAGGTATAGTACCAGTCAGCATATTATTTTGCAGGAACAACACTTTTAAACTACTAGGAACACTACTAGTACCTTCACAAATGCCTGCGGGAATTTCGCCAGTTAACTGGTTAGAACTCACATCAAATCTTTCGAGACCATCAAACACAGCTAAACTCCGGGGCAATGAACCCGCAAAGTTATTAAACCCTAGCAGCAAACTCTTCAAGTTGGTCAAATTCGAAAAAACCTCCATCGGTATCTCCCCAGAAACATTGTTCCGGGAGATATCGAATAGTTCGAGTTTCGAACATGACTTTAATATCTCCGGTACTGTACCGGAGATATTATTACCAGACAAATAAAGCTCAACCAACTCCCCACACCCATTTGACAAAACCCACGGAATAAAATCCGACCCGGATATATGATTATTAGACAAGTCAACTGCTTTCAACACACCACCAAAAACACCAATATTGTTCGAGTTTAACCCGTTTAAACCCGTGTTAAACTCGAACAAATTACGTGATAAGTTCAAACTTTTCAAACCAGAACAGCTCGAAAAAGCCGAAATACCCTCAACCGAACCCGAGATCCGGTTCACACTCAGATCTATCACCTCAACACTACTACTACATTCACCAGATCTGAAGGAACCAACAGACCCAGTAATATTACAGTTTCTAGCATTCAACGACTCAAGTGTTTCAATCGTAAGCAGATTATCTGCTACAGAACGATAGTCCACACTCAAGTCATTATTACTCAGATCTATAGAAGCAACCTTGTTGTTCTTACAAGACACGTAACTGAAGTTACAGACGTTGTTACTAGGTTCCCAGTTGGGTAACATCATCTTTGTGTTTTGTATAGAGGATTTGAACAACATTAGTTTCTTTTGCTGGTCATCTGTAGAAACAACACCCTTTGTGAAAACGATGAAAAAGAGAATGAATATAATAAAATGATAGTCGTCTTTCATTATGTGATGATGGAACAAAAAAAGAAAAAGAGATAGAGTTAATAAGATGGGTTTTAAATTATTGGTATTGGTATTATTGGTATTGGTATCATTTTGAGATGGGGAGGAGAGAAATGAAATGAAATGAAATGAAAAGAAATGAGAGAAGATTAGAGTGAGATTGGGGTTAGAGAGAGAGTGGATGAATGAAGAAGACAGCTGTGAAGGTCACATGGGCATGTGACCCATTTACGATGCAAGTTAAATTTTATAAAAAAATATGGAGTATTTGTTATATGATGATGATGATGTTAAAAGGAGGAGTGTGTTTGTCTTTTCTTTTCATGTGTGTGTACGTGTGATTAAGGATAGATCCATGACTGTCCTTTTTATCAGATTCCATTATTCACTTTTTTTTCTTTTCTTTTAATTACGTTGCTGCTTTTGTTGTTAAGGATTGTGGATTTTGTACGGGTTGTGGCTGTATTTGGTGCTCTTTGAAAGTACTACCAGTAGTTGTTGTTGTCTTTAATTACACAACTAATTTAATTACACAAATAATGTACTGTAATGTGTAGTTAATAGAGTATCTAATGAATTGATTGAAGGGTTTAAATGAGAATTTTTGATTGTTGCAACTATGACAAGTTGTTGAGTTGTCAGACAAAGTAAATAGTTTTTTTTTGTGCAAACATAAATATTTGCATCTAATTTTTGCCTTATAAAAATGTTTAGTTTGACAGGCGGTACAATTTTGAGATTCATGGACATGAATAACATGGTCTAACCTTTCTTCAATGGCTACATCTTTTGATTGTTTAATCGTTTTTTGCGAATAAATAAAAAGGTGAGATCGAACTTATGACTATTGTACAGTGCAACTAGTCGGTCGAAACCTGATTGTAACCTTGGGTCGATTAAAGTTTACACATATGGTGTCTATGTAATCTATAATGACCATTGTGTTCGAGTATTGCGCTTATACAATAAGTGTCCAAACGCTAACTTCAAAACTTTTGTTTGTAAGTTTCAAATTTGGTTTCTAACTAGAGAATTTCAAATCCTACAATGCAAAATAAGGTTATCATTAGGGTATTGTTCATAAATGTTTTTGAAAGAATTGTAATCTAATAGGAATGAATTGTAATTTGTCAAAGAAATTGTAATATGCAGTAATAATAATAATAATAAAGAGCTAATTTGAATAAAAACTAAATAGTTATTAACATAATAATAATGATAAAATATTTAAATTAAATAATAAAAATTAATAATCTTTTTAATTTAAATAATTATAAATTTTAAGTATATATCATGATTATTTTTATATTATTTAATTATAAAATAACAATATTTAATAATAATAATAATAATAATAATAATAATAATAATAATAGGGACAGATCTTTGGTGATATTGGGCTTTATGGTGATAGGGACAGATCTTTACGCCCAGCTGATATATTACTTTACTCTTGGGATGGTGGGCTTGATGTTTGTGTTGATCTTACGGGGTCGTCACCCTTGACGCAATCTGGTATGATTGATTTTATGTCAGGTCGTGCGGTTATTGAAGCTGCTCAATTTAAATGTTTTAGAATGTTGTACTTTAACTTTTATCCCCTTTTTATAATTTTGATAGTTTGTAAATGTTTGAGTAATTCTTTGTAAAGTTATTAGAAAGTTATAAAATATTTTATGATTGTATTTTTATATAACTTTTATTTTTATTTTAATGAATAAAAAATTAGTTGTTTTAAAAAAATTGAAAAGAAAACAAATGGAAACAAATGGTGAGTTCTAAAAATAAGGTTTTGGCTTGTGTTATTGAAGAACTTGTTTGTGAGTGTGTGAGTGAAAAAGAAATAAAAATATAAAAACTAAAATAGCATTGAGACGACAGTTAATTTAAGCCACATCGACATATGTTCTTAAAGTGTTAGATTTTTGATAATGACTTATGAGGTATGAGGCAGGTGACAAGTTACATTTTATGACTTATTTTCAGCACCGGCTATATAACTTTTTTCAACAAGGCTTGTTTGTTATCAGTGCCAACTTTTCTTTCGATTATCTATCTATCAACACCTTCAATTGATACTTGATTTAAAGTTGTGCATTTTGTCTATAATTTAATACTCGTAACTAACATCAAACCTGGAAACGTGTAAGTCGAGTAGCAGACAATAAACTAAAAGAATGGTTTTTTTTGTTTTGTTAACTATGGAGTAAAAGATAAGCAAAAGTTACGGAGCATTCATGAGCGAATGCAAGTAACTTCCATATAAATGTGAATATAATGTGTTTGACTAGTAAGTTTTTGTCTTGATATATGAGTACAAGTGAGTAATGCAATACCCACTAATAATAGAAGTACACTGTATATTGAATTACGATAAGCAAACTTCGTCCAACTATCTACATCCATCATTGATTTTTTGTCAAATTTTGGTTATGTATGTGTGGCTCTTATTAAATCAACACTAGAAAGTAAGAGACAGTTTGCGAAATTTAAGCACAAATCACAGTTGTCAAATACGTTTTGCCAAAAGTAGAAACATAGTTAGCTGAAGCAGTTGTTTTGTTTAATAAAAAGCATTGCTAACGCAATTGTAGCTGTAATTATAAAATATGATTATAAAGAGTATAATTACATGAAAAAGCATACATATTAATATAAGAAAATGTTTAAAAAATTATAAGGTGACATATGTAATTCAAGAGCCAAAAAGCTGACGACAAGATCTAAATGCTTCTTGAAAAAACGTTTTGAATGAAAGTAGTTAAACAAAATCCAACTACTAGTTGATTGTTACCAAACATGGTTTATATATAGACCGCTAGTCGTTTGTCGCCAGTTGGTTCAAAACGCTTACAAATGTTTGCTGCCAAATATGCCCAATGTAGGATAACCATCATATATTAAAGTTCACATATTAGGTATAATCGATGGTACAATTATGGATTTTCATCTTCTCATATTTAACCCAATACAATAGGTCATGTACTCATATTGTTTAAAAATTATAAGGGCATAGAAATTGAGATGAGGGAAATGGAAATGAAATCATTTTTAATGTTTAATATATTTATAAAAAATAAAGTGGAGAATTGAAACTTTTTGGAAATGGATCTTTTGTAAAAAGTAGAGAATTGATTTCCACTCGCAAAGTGAAGGAAATGAATTCTCAATAATAATAATAATAATAATAATAATAATAATAATAATGCATTATGTACTTTTAATGCGAAAATGAATATGGACCTTTTGAGTAACCCAAGTGAGATTGATGCCCCCAAACTCATGAAGAAAATGACAGATATACATTTCGCACGGGTTATCAAACGGTTGAATCCACCTTTCGCCTATCTTCTCGACAGATAGCGTTATGGAATTCGCAAAAGGAGGACTACACTTCAGATTGGCTCAGAGTGGTTCCAATATCTGGTTTAGGACAGACTATGAACGCCAGGACTTACCGATGTGTGTTGTGCTATCGGCTAGGTGTTCCCCTTTTTTCTGTTCAGATGTCGTGCTCAGCTTGTTCCAAGGTCTTTACTGGGGATATTTTATGGGGACCATGTTGTATCGTGCGCGGGTATTATTGGTATTAAACATCGA
The DNA here is from genome assembly GCA_030686995.1 of Artemisia argyi. Taxonomy (NCBI): domain Eukaryota; kingdom Viridiplantae; phylum Streptophyta; class Magnoliopsida; order Asterales; family Asteraceae; genus Artemisia; species Artemisia argyi. The sequence continues at coordinate 90,857,880 of CM060704.1, forward strand.
CATAATGTTGTGCGTGATGTTCTTGTTGACATTTGTTCTCTGTTCGGGATTTCGGTACGTAAAGAGGTTGATATTGGGCTTATTGGGGAAAGGGACAAACCCTTACGTCCAACTGATATGTTACTTTATTTATGGGATGGTGGGCTTGACGTATGTGTTGATCTGACAGGGTCATCGCCCTTGACGCAAACTGGCATTGTTGATTTTGTGCCGGGTCGTGCGGTGATTGAAGCCGTACAACGTAAACGCGTCAAGTATGAGGCTAAATGCTTGGATATGGGATATGGGTTTCTCCCATTTTCATTCTCTTCTTTTGGAGAACTTGAGAAGGATGCGGCGGCCCTACTAAAACGTATCCGAAGATTCTCGATGACTCAAGACATTGGAGCACGTGCTGCTGCTCATATTTTTAGTAAGGTTAGCTTCGCTATAGCTAGAGGAGTGGGGGCTCAGATTGTTTCTCGGCTCCCCACTAATTTCTTGTAAACCCTATGAGTTTCTAATAAAGTGATGTTAAATAATAATAATAATAATAATAATAATAATAATAATAATAATAATAATAATAATAATAACAACAACTAGCAGGTTCCCCGCGCGATACAGCTTCGGGCACCCTGTAATTTTATTTTTTCGATTAATAATTTATTTTATTTGTACATTTTTTGGCAATAGCTTTACTGATTAGTTTTTTATGGTAAAAGTTTGATGAAATTTTGCTTTGTTTATATTATTTTATTTATTATTTATTTTATGTTTTTGTTTAATAGTTTGCTTGGTTTGTACAATATGTGAACATATTTTAGTTTATTATGTTCTTTTTGACAATAAATTTACGGATATCAAAAATTTTGTTTAGCTCGTGTCCGTTCGGGCTCGAGCCCGTTTGACCCGTGCCCATTCGGGCTCGAGCCCATTTGGCCCATTGCCCGTTCGGGCTTAAAAATTTGTATAATATGCTTTATTATTTGTATTAGTGACATTTAATGCAGGAATTGTGTTTAAGTTGGTTGTACAATATGCTTGATAATTTGTATTTCTTATGTAAGGGGTGTTCTAATAAGTGTATTAATTTTATTTATTGACTATTTAATTAATTGTATTTAATATACATAATGATCAATTTTAATTCATTAATTTTAAACTTTAATGGCAAAAACAAAGTAGTGTGTACTTTAAGTTTTTAAACTTGTAAATGTCTAATTATGTTTCATTTATGGTATTAATTGTCTAATTGTGTTTGAATCACTTGTACTTTAAGATTCTAAACTTGTAAGGCTTAATTTTAAGTATCCTAATTATAGTAATTCTTTATGCATTATAAGATAGTTAGATAATAATAATAATAATAATAATAATAATAATAATAATAATAATAATAATAATAATAATTTCTTGAGTCAATTCTCTGGTGTTACCAAACACTTTAATTTATATTGAATTTCTGTTAGAATTCATTTCTGTGATTTGATTTCTGCACTTCATTTCCTTTCTATGAATTTCACTCTACCAAACGTGCCCTAAAGGAAATCATAAACGGTCATCATAAAATAATGTTTACTTTTTAATCTTGATCGATAGGACAAACTTAATGCATCATGCATGATAATGATATATACACTCGACCAATTTCACAAACTCTAACTCTTTTTATAATGAGTTAAACAAAACAAATCCTCTAACATAACTTGGTTGTTAAGTTCACTTGGTTTGGCCTCTTTTACTAATTTTGAGCTCGTTCATATATAGTTACGCGTATACACGACATACATACGTATGTATTTTTAATGGTCGTTTAGGCTTACGAGCCTAGTCGAGATCTTTACATAAAGCTCACATCGACCTTGACTATTAAATGAGCCTCAATTTAAGCTCAAACTTTGGCTTGAAGTCGTTTAGGCTTGGTTGGTTTCAAGCTTTTACCAGCCCGACTTTGAGCTTCAGCTTAGCATGTTTTCACCCCTGTTATAACACTCCAAAAATTAAAGTTTAGTAACAAATATTTTAATAGTATTTATGAGATTTTAGAAAGTTATTTCAGTTAGTATTTACCGAATAAGGACTTCAATAGTTAATGGAAAAAGACCTTCCATGTAACATATTTAACGACATGGACTAACGGCGCAAACTAGAAACTAAGATGTGAAATCAAAGAAATCCCCTTACGGATTTATAACCCTAAAAGTCCAGAGATTTCACCTCCATATCACACGTGTTATATGCGTATTTATCATGAAAAAATGTAGGGGAAATGAAGTAAACCCATTGAATGAAATCGTAGGAAAGTTATTCACAAGAGGGTTTTGATGATCTAGAATGAGGTATTGAAGATTGATTGAAAAAATGTTCTTGGGTTAGTTTCCCATCTAAGGTGTTTAAGTGATCATGGAGATCAAGTGAAAGTAAGAGGAACGCCTAACCAAACAAGGTGAGTAACAGATTAGTAGTACAACTAATAATTTAGACATGTTTTATGAATGTTCCAAGTTTCAAGATTAACAGAAGGTTATGGCAAGGTTATGAGTATGAGAAGCTGTTAGTAGAACCATATATGATATCTATGTTATAGCAGAAGTTCAGGTTCAGTATCATGTGTTGCAGAAAGGGCAGGATTAGTGTTAACAAACTGCAGGTTTTGGACTTCAGTAGTCCTATATGACATATAAACATAAGTCTATATGGCGTATAAAACCCATACGACGTATAGACAAGTATATACAACGTATTAGAGTTTTTAATGTGACAAGTATGTATAATAATAAAATGTTAGTCAGATACAAACATGTGTATGGACATGGTTAGTCAAGTATGAATATGTGTACAAACAGGAGGATAATCAGGTATGTATATGTTACACCCCCAAAATATCACAGCGGAAGATATCGGGGTATGATTTTCATGGGAACAAAGTTACAGTTACATTGAACGACCTCTATATGATTCGTTTGAAATAGATTACAACATAAAAGTTTACAAAAGGGGTAAGTTTCAAGAGTGCACAACTGAACGTTAAAAGTAATGCAAGAAATCTTCAAAAAATGATGAGACCGCAAAATGTGACTCTGGTAATGATGTGTAACACCCCCAAATTTATGTTGCAGCGGAAGTCAGTGTCATTGGGGTGCTACTTCAGAGTACAAAGTTACAAGTTATATTGAACGACTCTATATGAGGCGTTTTAAAAAGTTACCATTCTATAAATGAAATTTGAGTTACAACAAGAGGTCCCAAAGTGTTAAGTTATATAAACATTTTTAAAACATTGTCGAATGGTAATATAATGCTTCAAAGTCTTCAAAATGACATGCGACTCGAATGCTCCAAAAGTAAGCTATTGCCTTATGAACCTAAGAAATACATACTAAAAGTGTCAACACGAGGTTGATGAGTTCATAAGTTTGTGTAAATAGCAATACAGAGTAAAAGTAATGTGGGTTGAATAGAAAGTTTTGTGACCATTGTGTCGCTCACAATGTCATATAAATAAGGGATAATACCTAACATGCCCAGATTGCCCGATTGATTTGCTTTTTTGCCCCAAAATTCAGAGTTTCTTAATTTAGACCGGGCAACTTGGCAACTCGAACCATATGACGCCAAGTGTCCGACATGAGGTCTGCGAGTTTCCCAAAAGCACAAGTTGCTCAAAAATTACACAAGTTGCCCAAAAAATAATCCAAAAAGTGACACTTGTCACTTGCAAATTTCGGTTGCCCAAATAGTACAGGTTGCCCTGGTCTAAATTAAGAAACTACGAATTATGGGGCAAAAAAGCAAATCAATTGGGCAACCGTGGCATATTAGGAAGTATCCCTATAAATAAAGTTTACCTTTAAGTAAATTAGTAATGTGGACCACAAGGTTTTCGAGAGTGATTCATAGAACACATATAAAGTTAGGTATAATATCAGTGACCACTTACTCACGGCGTCAAGGAGATCACTAAAGTAGACCATAAAATATTAAGCATAAAGTTGGACCTTAAGCAAAGCATGTAAACATTACAACGGATGTAATGTCACACTAAAGTTTGTTATGTTAGCACTAAGTTCATGCAACTGAAGCTACAACAGTCGAGCATGCTATCAAGCACGTTAAGTAAAGGTCCGAGCAAGTGTCTATCCTGTGACACTCGTAATCTGACATGTTATACGTTCGCATTTGGCCTATCGAGCCAAACCAAATAGGGGAGTCACACCCAATAGATCTATTTATGTAACACCCCCAAAATATCGCAGCGGAATGTAATATCATTGGGATGCTACTTATTAGTACAATAGTCATAATCATAGAAACGACTCTAAATGAGACGTTTTTAAAAGTTTATCATTTGATCAAAATAAAATCAAAGTTACAAGAGGTCCCAAGTAAAGGTCTGAGCAAGTGTCTATCTTGTGACACTCGTAATCTGACATGTTATACGTTCGCATTTGGCCTATCGAGCCAAACCGAATAGGGGAGTCACACCCAATAGATCTATTTATGTAACACCCCCAAAATATCGCAGCGGAATGTAATATCATTGGGATGCTACTTATTAGTACAACAGTCATAATCATAGAAACGACTCTAAATGAGACGTTTTTAAAAGTTTATCATTCGATCAAAATAAAATCAAAGTTACAAGAGGTCCCAAGTAGTTTTAGGGTACAAGACACATAAACATAGAGTTTATAAAGGTTTATCGAATGATATTATTATGAAAGCCATCAAAACATTCTCCGTGCGACTTCGTGCTAGCCAAATACCTTAGGAACCTGAGATAAAACATGTTAAAAAGTCAACACAAAGGTTGAGTGAAATTTATAGGTTTATATGTATAAAGAATGGACCATGAGATTTCAAGTTTATGAGACAATTGATAAAGTAGTTATTATTGCACTAAGCTCATGAACGCAAAACGTTAACAGTTGGTATCATAGAGATGATAATAATAATGCCCTGGTAGGTAATTTTCCATTTACCTAGTTACTCAAATATAGTGCATTTGAGGCATCTTAACTGACCACACAAACAGGATTCGTCAATCCCAATAGGCCTATTCACAATACTCACGTTCACTCGCAAGTGATTAAGGGTTCATGATATGAGGGACTTATTTGGCAATAGTGGTACTTAGGCAATAAGACATTCAGATAAGCATACAGTATAAAGTACTTGTGTCCAAATTGTAAAATAGCATGTATCTCCCCCAATGGGTTTATAAACAGTTTAAGAGTTAAAGTGGGGCTATGAACTCACCGTAACAAAACTGAATCTCGAGATGAAAGTAGAGTGATGAGTAAACTGAGATGTCCTATGAGCAACCTAAAAGTAGTATGTTGCGTCTTAGGATTTTAAAATAGTAGTTTGTAATGCAACAAGTATCATATCATTATTATACTAATTATGCAATTGTACATAGTGGTTTTGAAGATTTATAAAGTGATGGGGACTTAAATTGACAAGTTGTGAAAGTGTTACGAGTCCTAATTTATATGTTGTTCGTGGTTCGGGTTTTATGTTATTTTTATATTATAAATATTCTAATGTGTCAATATGTGATCAATTTGTCCAAAAAATAATTTATCGGGTCTATTCCCGAAAGTGGGTCCTACCACTGTGGGCAGTGTAAAATTTATCTAGTGTTTAATAAAATCATAGTTTACCAAATTTTATGTTTATAAAATTGTTACATCAATATTATTATTTTATAATGTTTATGGATATTATAAAATATATTTGACTATTTTTAAGTAAATTTGACAAGTTATATAATTTTGGGTTAAGTACGGGTCTTGATAAAAAGTGGATATTCAATACAAAAAGTCTCGTTTCTCCTAAACCGTAAGGAGTTTTATTACAAATTTTATATTTATGGAAAGTTTTTTAAGTGTGCTAACTATATTTGTGGGTCCCATTGTTCTAAAATTCATAACTTAAGTGAGATTCTATTTCACCCTAATATGTCAAGTCTGATCAGGACAACACCTAACAGTCCCACCATTTTTGCAATAAGTTGAGTTCTGTAACTCTTTTTAATGCGGGGTTTTTGGCTATGTTCAATTTAAAGTGTTACCTGCATTTCATAAAACTGGATCGGGTCTCAGAAATGAATAGATCTATGAGCTTTTTACGTTTAGAATCTGGTGTGCGTTTTCCGACTAGTTTTACCGTTTATTTTCTAGTAAATTCATCGGGTATCGAATCACGACCAAACACCCAAAAAATTGAAGCTAAGAGATAGATCTACAAGTTTATATTTTATTTTAGACCTAAAGTCCACTGATTTGTGCAGTTAATTATGAAAACAGTCCCTTCTCAGAAAGGTCTTTGCAAATTTAGTCCCAACCATAGTTTTTGGTATTATACGCTATGTCCAATGCATACATTAATACAATAGGCATATGGAACATGAAAAATACATAAAATGAAATGTATATCAGTAGGGAAATGGAAAATATTTGGTGGTTTCTTACACAAGTGAAAGTGGAATAACAAGGAAAGCAAGAATAAAGAGCACCAAAATGAAATCACCAAATCAACAAGCTTTGAATACTCTTAATATTGATGTTGCTGATGTGTTTTTAGTAGGAAAAATGAGAGAAAGAGTTTATGTGTTTTGTTAGATCTAGTTTTGCATGTGTAGGTGATGGTTGTAAGACATGCAAGACATAAGGCACAAGTGTCTTCACTTGTTACCAAAATTTGACACTACAACACCACATGGACACTTGTCCAAGTGGTTATTTCATTTTTCTGTTAAAAGAGAGGGAAAAGTAATAGGTTTTGTGTTATTTTGATAGTATTAGGTTTAAAGTGTATGTTTTAGTGTATAGTTTGATCCTGGTAATTGCAAACATGATGTTTTTGAGACGCGTAACTTAAAAACGGGTAACGTAAAAATACAAAACTTACTAAAATGTAAAAACTTGGAAACAAAACCTATTTTGGTATTTTAGGTGATCCTCGAGCTTGTTGGGTGATTCCTTGATGTTTAAAAGAATTGAAACCGCGCAAAACGCAAAATGTACAAGTTTAAGTAAAAGTAGAAAAGTAAAAATGGAATATTTAAAATATGATTGTAAGAAACCAAATTGTATAAACATATGCCTACGGAGTATGTCAAGTGTCGGTTAAGTTAAATGTACGTTTAACGTTGTACGCGAAATAACATATCTAGTTATCCGAAAGAGGGAATTTATTTAAAATAAAATATTAAGCAAAATTGAATAATTAAATAATGACCTCAAAATTGTGAATTGTTACAGTTTATAGCGTTCGCACTTCCCAACAGGAATTTACGGTTCATGAGTGATGACATCAATAAACCTGATATTAAAGTGTCAATTTTCCCCTAATATGATCATTATTTGTATTATTTATAAGGATATATCTACTGATTCCTTCATATTTCGTTTTCAGCTTACAAATGAGCATAGGAGCTACAAAGATGCGGAAATTGGAAAAAACTTGCAAAAGATACATATCTTAGTGTGCTGAAGAAAGCTACGGCGTAACTCACACTCTCAACTACGCCGTAGCTAGGAATTCAAATATATTGACAAGTCAACGCTTATCAAGAATTACAGCGTAACTAACTCATAAGGTTACGCCATAATCATTCGAAGACTTAGAAGATTTCGTGAGCTATGAAGGCTACACCGTAACCACACACAGAGTTACGATGTAGTTAAGGAACAGAACGTGATCCAGATTTTTGTCAAGATTACAGAACTACACATGAAGATTACGGCTTAAGAAGAAACCCTAAGGAGCTACGGCATAACCAGACTCTTAACTACGCCGTAGCTATTGATATTGGATAAGATTGTTTCATGATAACACTAGTTACGGTGTAACCAACTCTTAGGTTATGCCGTAGCTATGTCGGGCTTATAAATACTAGCCCTAAACTCTACATTTTACATATCTTTACCACCACCAAAAGTCAGAGAATGGAGGGGGGGGGGGGGGTTTCAAGAAGGCATTCTACAGCAGCATACGGAGCATTTCCAAGGGAGAAATCATGCCTACAACACCATAAGTTTTAGCTTTTCGTTGTTTAATTTACATTTTGAATTCATGTCTTCCTTAAACATTAATTTGGGTGTTATTTATAACATGATCGGCTAAGCACCTTTGGTGATAGCCTAATTATGATTTCTATATCAATGTGATTATGTTTTCATACTTTTATTTATGCTTCTAGTGTGTGCATGCTTAGTTTATCATAGATCCTTTAGTTGCGGTAGTTTTGTAGAACCGGTTATACCTAGTATACTAGACGAATCGACCAAAAGGACCCTAGCGTAGTTAGGTTGCGAGGGAAATGGTTGGGATGACAACTAACCATTTGCCTTGTGTGCAAATCGACCAAAGGACCACTTTCCGGGTTGAATAAACTTAAGTAATTAGAGGCGTGGTCTAAGATCCGAGAGGCCGGGCCACACCAAGATAAATCTAGCATGTAGTGGTACCTAGTGACTCAAACTAGTCTACCGTACGTCGGCTTACTTACAGAGGGTAGTGCATTTGGTTCCTGGTAGGATTCTAGAGAGATAAACTAGGGAAATCGACCAAAGGAACCTAGCGTTATATGTCCATCCCAGTTGAAGCATTGGATTAGTTTAATAGAAAACATAGTCACAACAATATAGGATGACCAACTAGGCTAGTGTAGAAAACTAGAAGGGGGTTTGAATAGTTTTGCGCCTTTTTAAGCTTATAAAGCCTTTGTTAAAAGAGAACTTCAATTCAAGTTTTGTTAAAAACTATACTTGATCGGAATGATCAATTATATAAATATATATGTGTGTATATATTTATTTTATCATTTTAGATTGATTGTGAAAGCTTTGTTTTGTGAATGAACCTTTTGTTTGATCTTTGTGTGAAATCAATCCTAGCACATTATGAGAAACTATAAGAATATGTATATGTCTATGTCTACGTAAGTAATAACAATATAAATAAAATAATAAGCAAGAGATGGAAGGATCAAACCAAGACATAAAGGATTTATAGTGGTTCGGCTACAAGGACACCTTCCTTGCCCTACTCCACTCCTCGAGTCACCTACTCGAGAGTTTTCTTCACTAAATCAACGAGCTCCCTTTTGGCGGAGAAACCTTACACGACTTTTGCTTACATCAATTAACGACACTAAGTTAAATGTCGAGTTCTAATCGTAGCTAGAACCAATCTCACACCACTAGTCACTACACAACTTCTTCACCGCACAACTTCTTCTTCACGACACTACTTCTTCTTCACAACACAACTTCTTCTTCACTACACTACTTCCTCACTACTAACACACTTAAAACTACCTACTATAAACACCCTACACCTTTACATATAATATACACAACAACAAGACTATTTACACAAATCTACAATACTTCTTAACTAGATGTTGAAGGAGTTTTCTTCTCTTGAACTTTGAATGATGAGGGATTGAATCACTTGAAACAAAGACTAATAAATTAATAATCAAAGAATTTAGAAAGTTGTTTGGAAAGGATTGGGACTGAAAATTTTAGTGCAAAAAGGTGAGGAAAAATTGCAGGAATGAACCAGTATTTATAGGCAAGGAATCCTGGTCATAGGAGCGTGTCGGCCCCCTTAAAATTAAGGGGGCCGCCCTCCTGTAACAGCCAGATTCCTTGTCTTTTTCTAGG